>MU158975.1:180291-197461 GCA_015888305.1 Antheraea pernyi
TAGCCCAGAGGATAAGACCGTGCACCCCCCATACCAGATCCCCCCCCCCCATCAATTGTCATCAAAAATAAGCAAATCAAAGACCTCCCCCCCTTTTAATGCTTACATAATACTTGAATTATTTTACGTAATACTTAACACAAAAAGGACTAAAGTAATGTTGATTCGTCGAAGAAAAAAAAACGGTAAACGTGTTTAAAAACAAATTGATACGGTAAATAAAGTGACATCTCTATTTTTGAACGCTAACGACGAGTGATCTCGCGTCAGACAAATTAAATATATAAACTGGAATCATCGCAGTGGCGACGTCACTTGCATATTTAGATAAATAAATACAATAAGGTAGACAGACATAACATATCGGATTTTTTTAATTCACTGTAAATAAATCACTGTATAATTTTAATGACCTGCCTTGATTGATTGCAGCGAAAAAAAATATAATTATTGATATAAATTTAACGTTGCATAGTGCTGTACCGATATCGATAAATCAAAATATCATTTTATATAAAGAAACAATTGTAATATCACAAAATTCCCTGGAGCGCTATAAGGAAACCAGCGTTTTGTACAGCGCTGTTTAAAGATTTAAAAATGACACAAATTTCGGCTTAAAGGATGTGCATCCAGTGGCATTGACAAACATAAAAAAAAAAGAATTCATCGACAAGTACCTGAAGCCGTTGTGGAAGGCACATTTATACAGCATATAAACGTTTTACATAATTACAAATACATTTCTCGCTATTCATAATCAAGGCAAGTAGTAGCTACAAAATAAAAGTCCGTTTGCATTTATGTGTTATTTCCAGAATATCTTCAAAAAAGCGTTGAATAATGCAAAAATTTATCCAACATTTCTTCAATGATTACATTAATTTTCCCAATTAAATATTTTAATGGATATACGAGGTTGTCACTTTCATACTATATAAAAAATAATCCTGTGACGTCAGTCATATCGTCAACCATTTTGACATAACGAAATTAGACTGTGTTTTGAGAATTAGAAGTGAGATATCCTTTACATATTTGCTAGAATAATTGAAGTATAGTTTAAAATTGTCAAAAACATAATGATATAAACTCCTGAGAAATAAACTATATTTAATTGAATTTACAGTTCAAAGACGTATTTTATACGGTATAGGATTAAACCGAGATTAGAGGATCTAAACTGTCCGCGATTGCCCGATATTCACGTCCAGAGTAGATTCAAATAACCTTAAACGATATAACCATTATCGAACTTCAACTATTACATATATAATCTGTATTATAATCATATGATGACATATGACAGCTGTCATCAGTACAAGTCCAACCCAAAGACGGAAGTAAAGGTCTACGTTTACTAAATTAAAATACATATACATCTTTGTATAAGTATCCCATACCTACTGTATAAAAATGTCAGAATGTAACATTTTAAATTACGAATAAATAAGAAGTATGAAATGTAATTACATTACTTTTTTTATTACTATTAATATGAACACATCTGTCATATTGCTCTTCTATAAATCACGTTAACTACACTTTCAGAGATTAAATAATCTACTAAAAGCATGAAATAATGTTATTATGGGAGGAAACATAACTACCATTTAATTTATATTTAGTAAAATCCATTATTTAATTATAAATCTGGACATTTTATAATTTTAAAGGCCAATAACACATAAATGCTGACGGTGTTCATTACTGGAATGAAAAATGAGATGTAACACCCCAGCGAGTTAATACAATAATCAGGCAAACAAATATATTATTGTATATAATAATATCATCGCTGTAAAAAGCTTTTGAAAACTCATTCGCAAGTCAACATGATTACTAAAAACAACAAAAAATGCAATAAAATAGAGTTCTCAATAAACTATGTAGAAAATGATCGATTTAGTTTGTCGGGCAGTGTTTTTACGAGGTCCTTGACCCCACTGCTGGGACACTCATATCACCAAGATAACTGGATATGTCTGGACGCTTTGAACTATCCGCAGACCATATTTATTACATATTATATATAATTTAATAGCCCAAGTTTCTTGATAGAAAAAACAAGAGCAGCACAACCGAAATATCTCAACATCTAGACCATGTTGCTTTTCTTTGAGAAATTAATTATTAATAAACAGATACATAATCTAGATACTTCGGTAGTACTGTAACCTCATATACAATACACATATACAAAAGTGAGATTCCTGGTTATCCCACTGTAACATTTCCGTGAAGATAACATAATTTATTTCATTATATTAAACAATAAATTACATCAATATGAGGTAAATGAAAACCATAAACTCTGCCAACTATTCGATATTATTTTCCTTAATGGCAACACTATGTTTGCTTTTATATATTGCCACTTTGTGTATTATATGTGTTTCATACATCGATCAATTTGATTTTTCGTCAAATACAATTAAATATATGTGTTACATGATTACACAGATAATACAGAATGGTAACACTTTGAAACATTTTTAATGTTGCCATATTTTTTTACATTTTTTTTTAAACCAACATCGCATTGGCTCAAAAGGCGTCGGTGCTCCCACACTAGACAGGGTCACGATTAAATCTTAATAACGATATTTGATTTGTTACTTTTAAATGGTCCCAAGGTACTAGAGGACTTTTTTAAAATATTCTGATTAAAAAAAAAAACTAGTATAGGATATGTCTTATTTTAAACACAAAGGTGCTTTATTAACTTAAATTAGAAAAAAAAATATAGTGGGAACACCAAAAGGCATAGTCCTAGACGAAAACGAAGGTAACGACGTGTTGTCCAGAGGGAACTGGTCCTTCGGTCGCGTAGGAGCTCTCGCACGCAATACACTTTCAAGCACATACTCACTTCGACTCTATCTCGTTCGCACGCGTCACGCACAACCTTCTTTATAATAGTTTTTTTTATTATTTATTTATAACTAACATTCGCCGACGTCTTGTGCTGTGTTCCTAATTAGACTATGTTTAGATTATTTTCAAGGTTTTTTAAACCATTTTCAAATTTAATATTTCTGTAATCTGTTATTACATATATTTTGAAAATAAAAATGAGACAGATCATAGAGATTCGGTAGCATTTTATATAATGATATTCCATCTTATATGGTACGTTTATAGTATATGATGGACGTTATATTAAGTGTGTATGGGAACGTCAGCACAATCGTTTCACTTTACTAAACTAGCATCCGCGCGCGGGTTCCGCTAGGGCCCGCTCCACACCTTCATAATACTATAACATTGAGATACACACCGCGCCGCGCGGCGTCGCTCGCTTCTCTTGTAATACCCGGGCTCTCAAAAGAACATGAACGATTTGCAGATCAAGTTTTTGAACGGTGTAAACATTACTTTCAAACCGAATGAAAAAAAGCCCAAAATACGTAACGAATATAGTATAATCATTACAACTATTTTATTGTTAAAAAAAGTTACCATAGATAATAATACCCGTAAACACGTGAATATAAACCTGGAGCATTACAAAAGCAGCATTTTGACATCACAGTCGTGTAATATAACGGGCTAAGTTGATATGACACCGACGTACAGACAATTTGTATAGTTACATTTATTCCGATTATATTACATTTATTTTCATTATGTGATACTGTTCTTTTAATTTAGAACCATTTCATATTAAGAAACTATGTGCGTTTTTACGTTTTTTTCTCCAAAAACTGTTATTTCTTATTAAATTTTAGCAGTATTTTCAATCTAGACAGTATATGAAGTTACATTTATTTATATTATATTACATTTACTTTCGTTATGTTATACAGCTTTTCATTTTAAAACTACAGTTTTTCTCAAAATCTGTTTTTTAGATTTAATACAATACTTGCATATAACTATCATGTTTTAACCACAGCTGGTTGTAATTTGAATAATTGTTGTCTCTATTTTTATAAATAAAAGCTCAAATATATAGTATTAATTACAAAACATTAATTTTTATTTTTAGTCTGAAGTACATGCATGAGAAAAGCGAGTAAAATTATTAGTTTTCTCCATTGTGGGTCACTGAATATTGTTACAAATTAAAAAAAACTGTAGGATACATTGTCTGTGTGTGCAGACCGGCTGCTATAAAGAGTATATAGAGCTAATCTTATGCGGTTCAGATTGATCAAGAGTTTGAAAATATTTTTTTAAGTTAATCCATGCTATGTTGTGTGCTGTGCTGGATTTTTCCAATACTGGTGTCCAAAAATAAAGTTAAAAAGATTTTTTGACAGCTTACTGGTAATAAATAGTAAGCATACGAGTTGTAGAAGGCAAGATGATGGAGTCCTTATACGCTTGAGTGATAAATGAAAGGAAGGCACACACACAAGTGCATTGAGGGTTCACTTGTTGTTACATATCGGGTCCGGAGTCGCCTCTCGTCGGTGTCGCGTTGTGTTACACTCGTGGCGTTGCCTCTAACGCCAACTGGAATTCATAATTTCTCTTAACAATACATAAATAAAATTAACTTATTTACATTACAGGTGATCCATATAATATTTGTTAACATATGGTAATATAACGTAAATTATTGGTGTTAGATAAGTGGCAACACTGCCTACCTGTTCTGTAATGTGTCTAGGTGTGCATACGTTATACAAGTAGATTGTGATTATCGTAAATAAATCGTCTTCTCTAAACACCGTTATATTCAACCTGCGGCCCGCCGGGTCTTTGTAGTTGGCCCATCTGATTGTACTTTATTTTCAATTATTTAAAATTTCGTGCCTATCAGAAAAACTATGAGCACGCTGAGTAAATTTAATAGATTCCAGATAACCCAACCGCAATGCGTTCCTTATGATATAAGGGTTATACCAAGCTTGTTTTATTGAACAAGCATTTTTCACTACATTAATACATTGTTAATTTGAAATTTTTTTTTTTAAATTAATACCTAAATATTTCTAGTTTGTGGAACGTTAAAAAAAAAGGTTGAGTACCACTGCTTTAGAGAATGCAGTTTATCATTCAATGCGCCCGATAATATTGCTTGGAGTTTTGCAATGTTGCCTGGGGTGAACAAGATCTTTGCTTCAGCATAAGCTGTTCGTTTGCAAGTGTAAGAAGCGTTGCAACACTGATTTTTACACAAAACCTGTTCTATACAAACACATGGACGAAATTACAAACATACGGACGCATTTACAACGATAATATCAAATTGCATGGCCTTAATAACGTAACTCAGTACTGCCTACATAGAATTTACGAGGATTTCATGAAACTGTAGAATCAGATATTCCGGTGCACGTTAACATTAGTTAGAAGTCGAGGGTAGAAGCTAGTGATGTCATAACAATTGTAGGGTTCACTCACAGCACTTGGTGCGGCTGCAGGGCGGCGAGGTGCGCGGGGGAGGGGGGCACGCCGGGCGGCGCGGGCGGCAGCAGCGTCTGCGCGAGCCCCTCGAACCGGCTGCCCGCCTCGAACCCGTTCTGCAACACCACCCGCACGCCGTTACACCCCGACCGTCTCCCACTCGCACCCACACCATTTCAAATCAACCAGACAACATACAACCCTCATTTTCACCTTCATTACACTTCTGCCAGGTGGCTTTCCATTAATCATTCTGTTCAGATGTATACTTATTTATTCACATTCTATTTATTTCAATAATACCTATCATAAATTGTTATTGGAATACAAATACACTTAATAAAGATAATACATGTCAAATTTGCAGCATTGTAGTCCAATATCTGGCAATACAACCGATCTAGGCAAGCCTCCCGATGTTTTGTCACTGCGACATGTACATTAATAGATTTAGCTCCTTTAAATAAATCCACTTCCACCCATTATAGTCTAATCATTCATTTTTAAATATAAAATAAATAAAAAATGGTCCTACAAATTACTAAAACTTTGTTTTAAAATATTACTTTCGGTATTCAACTTCAACTTCATTTAAAGAGAGCTAATTCCTATATAAATTAATCATTAAAAATTTTATTTGTAGATTTTAATTTGAAAAACCATTTCAAAATATCAAATAATTATATTCTTAAGAAGTCCATGCCTTGGACAAATATAACAATATCATGGGAAAAAACTGTGTTCACGGTTCACAGCTGACTCAGCAACAACTTTGTGTTTATTAAACGAAACATTTTAATTATGGTACATTGTAGGATAAGTTGGAACATTTTATAGAAAAGTGTGTGTGAATATCACGCCACCCCCCCGAGGGAGAGGGTGGGTTATGTCCGACTCGCACAGACTAAAACCCCACGGTGTACAGACAGACCGTTTTGTGGGGGCAGCAAGGGATCGAACAAGCTAATCAACCTTGTAGCGCCGCCCCCACGGTCCGACGGCCGCCTGCCACGAGTGCGGCGCTGACGAAGATACCGCGCAGCACACGCTGTCTGAGTGTGCTGCGTGGGGGGAGCAGCGCCGCATTCTGGCGGCGGCCGTGGGAACGGACTTATCGCTGCCGAGCGTGGTTTCGGCCATGCTCGGCAGCGAACAGGCTTGGCGAGCGATGGCCTCCTTCTGCGAGGAGGTCGTGTCGCATAAGGAGGTGGCGGAGAGGGCCCGCGAGGCAGACCCTGAAAGTGGCCGTCTCCGCCAAAGGAGGACAGGCAGGAGGAGAAGGCGCTTCGCCCAACTCCTCGTGCCACCGTAGCCGGACCTGAGGGGATGGGCCGGGGGGCCCATCTCCTCATTGCACAGGTCCAGCGGACGAGGGGGGGCAGCCGGTGTGTACCCGGTCTGTCCCTCTATAGGTAGGAGCCCGGCGGTCACCTTCCGCCGGGCGGACCGTGGAGGCGGCTCTACAAGGTTGATTAGCTCGAACGATCCCTTGCCGCCCCCACAAAACGGTCTGTCGGTACACCGTGGGGTTTTAGTCCGTGCGACTCGGACATAACCCACCCTCTCCCCCGGGAGGGGGGCGTATCCATAAGGGATTTCCCCACGTTAAAAAAAAAAAAAGACCTTGTGCCCAACACAGGTAAGAACGGTCGGGGACTATGGAGCTTGAATTGTGGTTATTTGGGAAGGTTAAAGACAGTAAAGGTGTATAAGGTAGTACCCCAATTTCGTTATAATATTTTAAACTTCATTTTTTATATTTTCTTCGAAATAACATCAGACATCATGTTTTCCACTACCAGAAATCTCTAAATTAGAAAAAATATATAGTTATACGTACGTTACCTTATAGGACGTATAGGTATAGTATATACTAGTTATAAAAGCTGAATTTTATATATGATACTTGGGGATCTATAACAAGATGTTTATCATAGTAGCCGGACAGTTTTAACAGTTTTTACATCTTGCTAGACACATTGCAAGTAAATTTTAGTTCAAGTGTTTTAAGTTCGGTGCGAGTGCAAGACAATAGCTGTTCCAATACAATCCAAACTCCATAGTCCCTGATCTTTCTTACCGTTGTTGGGTACATGCACAGAGATACTTACAGCTTTTAATAAAATAACGAAGGTCTGGCGGCCGTGGGCTCTTGTTCTATTATAAGTATTTAAAAGATTTAACTCTATTCATTGACGCTTTCATATTTACAATTCATCAAGTTAGATACATTAGAAGAATTTTCTTCCCCCCGGGCTACGACTAGGGTGTCATCCGCGTAACATATGAGGCGTGCCCCATATGGGAGCACGCCGCGGAGCACCCAGTCGTAGCCCATGTTCCACAGGAGCGGCCCTAAGACCGACCCCTGTGGAACCCCCCGCCTTGTGGCCCGCCGGACCATTCGCCCGTCGCCGTCTACGTAGGCGACCTCCCTATCCTCGAGGTACGCCTCCAGCACCCGCAGCAGGTAGGGGGGCACTCCGAAATATCGGAGCGCCTCCCGTATGACCCCATGCGGCAGGGTGTTGAAGGCGTGTGTGTGAATATCCTGATTTAACTATATACGTACTTTGCTGTCCAAAGAAAGAGAGATTTATATACCACTTTTTATAATACCGAGTTCCATGTATATTGAAAATCAAAGAGAAAAGGTGCAGTAACAGTATTTGTTTACTCACTTTTTTCTGTTTTTAAATTATATTTCACAAAATTTAAAGAAGTGAAACATGCTAAAACTACAAATTTATCGATATTTTGTGTATATGTTAGATACGTCACTACTGCTCACTGTAGCTCTACTGTACAAAGATTTATTTCTAAATGTTTAATAGTAAAACCTGATGTCTTGAAGATATCTTGAGAGGGCTACAATACATTTCTATTGTGAATGTGGCAAATTTCAAAGCGAGCATCATTTTCTTATACAGAAAGTTACTATTATTATCAGTTACTAATTTAAATTCATAAATGTACGCAAATTCCGACAAAATTGTTAGTACATACCAGGGTTCGAACCTGTGGACATCGAGTTAATATTCCACCGGTCAAACCACTAGAGTTAATAGCTTTGCAAGGTCATTAATGTGTGCGAGCGTTGTATGTGAAGTAGTAGGAAAGCTGTGCGACTAACGGGTATCATGATGGTGGGTCGCAGCGGCTGTATGGAGGGCTGCACGGTCGGGTAGTATGGGTAGTACTGCACCGGGTACCCGATATAGCCAGGGTAGCCCGCTGCCGCCGCCGCGTACATCGCCGCCGCGGGGCTGTACATCTGCACGACAATACACCACAAATTCACTATATACACTAACTGTTCAAACACATTAACATCATATCCGAACAATTTAAACAAAGAAAAATTAAAATATATTTATTCTATTTATTGAAAAAAATAGAGTTACAAAGACATGTATAACATAAATAAACGAAATTAAACATTACAAGATATCAAAATGATGCTACAATGGCGCACAATTTAGCATGTGCTGGCTGCCACCTTTACAAGTGACACCAGTCCTAATTTTCAATGGTGACCACTTGGTTTTAAATGCTTTAATGATAAGAAGATAATAACACTATAAATATGAAGTTTATAATATTAAAACCCAAGTTAGATTACTTTATATTAGTTACATGCGTAATAAAGTTAAGTCGTTGACCACATACTAGCTGTATGAAAAATGTATAAGAGTGACAAAGTGTGTGAATGTCCGGCTCATAAGACAATAACTCTACAATAGGTTCTGAATTGGGAATTGTAACGACATCAACTGACCGGTAGCTGCTGGCTGAGCGCCGGGATCGCCTGGTGGTGCTGCAGCTGTTCATACGGGGGCGGCGCGTACATTCCACTCGCGCCGGCACTCGCTCCGCTGAACGTCATGCCGTATGGAGCTCCATTCGCCACTGCAACATAACATTTAATTCTAGCTAACATCGAAAATCTTACTGGTTTAGACATTGTATGTGTTAATTACAGTTAGGGCATGCAATATTCGCCCGATTTTACTATTCTAGTTATTCGAATTTTACGAGTTTCTCGAATACCCTGTTTGTTATTGGATACATAAAACGATTAAAATATTTTTAGCTCTCGTTTAATATCTACTAGCAATCATAGTGAATTACTTTAAAACAATCAGCTAGAAATATATTGAAGGTGGAAAGGATAATTAATAACATTTAAATACATATTAAATTGTGAGCCTCCTTGACGTGTCCGTCAACGGCGAACCTTACTTCTTTCGATTATGAGCCCGTATATGACTCGCATGACATATTAAATACACGTTAGCCAATTAGCACTTTCATCGTCAATATATAGCTTAAACCTGTGTTCATAAAACATATTAATGTAATGAGTATTACAGCAAGAACAACTCAAGAGCCATATTATTAAATATTTAGTAAGTAATCTTATCAATCATTTACTTTGTGTGACATACTAGAAAATAAATCAAATTAGGTCATCATTTTGGCAAAAGAATATCACAAAAATTACATGTAATTATAGATAATATAGCATACTTAGTAATTTAAAAGCATACTGTATGCGTATAAGTACTAATTAATCACATACCACATGTTACACACAATATTTATTTACTTCAATTTAGAAAATAACATTTCATAGAACTTCATCTTCCAAGATAAAGTGTTAATTAAACAACGATGCTCTATTTTTCTCCAAGATTTCGTTATTTCCTATTATTGATTTAAGACTCGCCTAAGATTTATTATGTTAGAAATTAAAAATGTTGGTTATAGCAAGATGTCAGTTCAATATGAATGGTCAAGTATCACACAGTTATGTAGATGCATAAATAGTGCTTTTGCGTTAGGATTTGATAACTATTCGAAAAACTCGAATACTTGGATCAGTAGTATTCGAACAGTAAATAAGGGCGAATACTCGAATAGTATAGTAGTAATTACAATATAAAGTTTATTAACAATAGAAATATAGTTGACAATAAGTACTCAGAAATAATGTAACTTCTATCAAATTAATAACTACTAGAATTCGATGAGTAGTTTCAAAAATTATATCGTACAGACAAATTCGGGCTGGACGAATCTGACAAACGTCAATCTGTTACACTGTGGAACTGAACAGAAGTATTTTCGTTTTTTGGATTTGTTTCAGTTAGGATCGGTAAGTTTTATGTTATCTGGTAAAGCGTTTTAAAATAACCTGTCAGCCAAGTTTGAAAAGGTTTTTTTGTGTTTAAATAATTTTAGTGGAAAAAAAATGTTGTTTTTTTTAAAATAATATCATTTTATTTCTCTGATTTTTAAATTTTGACTAATAATTGTTTTTTAATATTGATAAGCAACCACGGTCTTATTACAAAAACAAAAATGATCACGGGTTTAACACAAATTTTACTAAGCAGTGCCTAAAATTTTAAACCTGGTTGAACACATATTTAAAATACTTTATTACAAAAGCGCGTCTAAGTGATCTCTTGCTAAACATCTGGTTATGCAAGCAACTCTGAATAGCATTCCTTCAATTCAATCTCATCATTGAAAAACGTTCGATTATTACATACAAATATTTTGCAAACAATTTTAATTTATAAATAATATCTTTGTTCAGATCTTCATTAAGAAAATTTACTTATTTTAAGTTAAATTGGTTATAATTATTGTGACATTTTAGTTAAAAGAAAATAATGTAATTGTTAAAATAAACGATTTACAAAATTAATATGTTACGTAAAAGTGTGTGAGTTGAAATAACAACGAAATGTCAGATTAATAAATTGTCAAATGTCAATAGTGTCATAACTATGTGTCCGTGTCATAGCAGTTATGATTTACTTGTGAATCTCTCAAATTGTGTAATTTATTTATTTCTTCCAAATTAATTATACCCAGGAAATTCATAATTTATTTCGAAACGTCTTTCGCTGGCAAATAGAAATACAATAAATAACAACAATAAAACTGTCAACTTAGACAAGTGTTAGAGAATATTTAAATAATATCCGTCTGTTAACAAGGGTAAGACACTCTTTTGTGATGAAACTTTTTAAACGTAAGAGTTCAATGCCTATTTAACTTTTTGTAATAACACCGCCAATGTTTAATTGTTTTCGTTTTTATAAATATGAAGAAAAGATTTAATTGATACTTTTTTTCAATTTTTTTAACTTTTTAATTGCATTTTTTACTTATTTTGAAAAAAGCTAAAATATGACAACTCAATAATGGTTCACTTTTGCATAATGCATATGGGGTTCAAATTCTCACAAATAGTCGCCCCTATCACCTCCTAACTCTGTACTCCGGGTACGTCGAATTACCAATAGCCCTGTATATCTGCTTGCGTTATACCGTTGGCTAATGTTGTCCTCAATTTGCTGTCTTTTTCAATGACCTATAGAATAGTATTGAATTCCAATCGATGTGTAAAATGCTATATAAACTATATCATACCTCCATACTGCGGACCCTGGTGTGCAGGCGCCGGAAGGAACGGACCCTGGGGTGGCTGTGGTTGGGGGTACGCGCCCAGAGGTGGGGTCACTGTAACAACTGACACGTTGAAGGACCGACTGTCATCCCAAACCGCACACAAGTTACACGCCCTCACCCGTTAGATACCTCCAAATCTCGTAGACATATTACAGTTTCCCCCATAAATTTCGCAAGAAAATTGTAAAAAAATTATATCATGAATATATCACAAAAATTATTGTAAGGAATCTGCAATACCATGCATTCGGCAGTGCTTCATCATCGAATAATTTAATACTTGCGTTTACAGCATTAAAATAATATCTAGTACACTTTAACAGCGTCCGTTAAACTCGACCTTTCTGCTGTAATAATCTAGAATCTATGTGGTACTAATTATATTTATTAATAATACTCGCAAACGAATCGCACGTTCAAGCGACAATTGTAAACTTTGCGATCCGTTGACGTCTATATAAGTATGAGTGAACAGAGACACCGTTAACGTGATTCGATATATTTTTCTTTGAAATGGAGGGATCTGTTGTAAAGTGGGGGGTCAGGGCGTGGTCCGAGTGCGCGCCTCAACCCAAGCCCGAGCATTCACGCTTGACGCAGTAGTGTGGCCACTCGCAAAATTATTGCTCATATAAATATTTATAGTATGCAGTAAATTTTAGATACTAATAGCAATTATTTCCGAGGTGCCGAAACACTGACGAAAACCTTTCAAAATAATGTAATCTATGTACGTATTGTACAAGAAATTAAAAAAAATATTAAAGAGGAAACGATTCGTCAGCGTATTTGTCCACGTACGTCATTTGTTAACGACAAGCGATGCCCATACAACGTGTCACCACACACACGCACAGAAACCAGGTTACATTTCACCACTGAAAAACAAGTTATTTTTGCACATACAACCGAAACCTTTTTACTTTATTTAGACAAGGCGTGATTAACGCATCTGCCAGTATTAAACTGAAGCTTGTTCTTTTTTCATTTGTAGAATGTAAAATCGTTTGATGATTGAATTATTCTAAAAAAAATCAAACTATGTTTAGAATAACTCAGGAGGCGTGTGTGCGGTGACAATGCTTCAGACCAGAAAAGAGTTTGAATAATACTCATCTATAAATTATTCATACTAATCTCAGTGATCTGATAACAGGAATACAGTAATTCGGTAGGACAAGTTAAAAACTTCAACACAAAAGTGAGTGCTGAAATACCTACCAGAAGTTATTTACAACGCATTCCACGCTACGGTCACATTAGCTTCTCTTAGCTGATTCTATGAAATTTGTCTATGGTCTTCATAAAACCAGTGACTATTAGTAAAGCTGTGTGCACACTGTCCGTGAGAAAGACCAATGGGACCGTAGTTAAGAGAATTCTTAAATGACAAAACAATCAACACACGATAAATAACCATCTGAAAATACATTTATTATAATTATTATATTCATTTATTTATAATTTTTACTCTGGTACTTGCACTTGGGGTACAAATTAATGCTTCAAAGATTAAAACATTTTTTTTTTCGTCAAATCCAGAGTAATTATTACAAAATAAAACATGACGACCATTTGAAACAGCCGACATATACATGTCGTGAACATTCCTTTAAAGTATAATATAAATATATGTCTTTAATCTAGAAAGAAATACTAGATGTACAACGTGTACCAAGATCGTTTGATAGAATCTCGCTCTAACCATTAATTAACGTTCATGTTTTTTTCTTTAAATCTAAATTTTGCTGTCCAATCATAAAAGCGTTCAAATGCATTAAGCAAAATAAAATGTCGAAACAAAAGTACTATGATATGAGTGCGTTGAAGGACATAGAAGCATACATTATAAGACAGGTATGTAAAGGAAATCCTTGCATGCCATCTACACTACAACATTAAAATAATTTACTAATGATAATGGTACCGTGACGTCACATAAGCCAAAAGAACATCACAACGCCATGCTTCGATCATAAATAATCATAAAAAAGCTGCTTCTAAACAGCAAAATTTATTATAATACCAACGCGGTACAAAAATCCTGGTAGCAACCTTCCCCACACATTTAATAGTAACAAATTATTCCACTACATACAACAAAAGTATACCATATATTTTTTTTATATGGCAAACTTTCAAAACTTTATATGAAACACCGTCAAAAGAACGTAAAGCATAATATAATATACATATAGTATATTGCAATAAGCGAAGGATTATTGTCACATTGAAATCACAATACAACAATAAACCTCAATTAAAATGTACAGTACAAAAGGATAAATAAAAATATCTTTCGTAACTGGATCCCTGTAATAAATGTTCAATATACGAAAAATAAGAATTAAAATCTCCAGAATAACGAAACTGTGTTTTTTAAATATATTATAGTGTTTTAAAATATTAGATTATATTCATAAAAGATTAAGTAATAAAATTTCACATCTGCCATACTTCCCTGTCCTTCAATGAAGCTTATATTATATGCATGCACAATTATTGTCTATGGTGTCAGATTTTTACCACAGTCAATTACTTCGAATACAGATAATCTATATGGGAAAAAGAGGTTAACTGAGACAATCTGTATTCGTGTTCTTATATCTAATCACACATACACTAAACAATGTGTCATTCCTGTTAAATACACCTCATAATACTAACCGCTGCCTTATCCAGAAAAAGAAGGCAAAGGTTACATTTGATTTGTATATTTTAATTAAAAATATAAAAACCAAAAACAACAAACATCGGTGTAAACATACAATTAGAAAATTGGCATCAAGTATGTGTAATTACATGTGTTATTTAAAAAAATTTTTTATTTAAATACTTAATCGCCAATTTTACCATCACCCTTACATTAACAATGCCCACGAAAACTATTATTTATGGACACGGAATAAAGGAAGCAGGTGATATGTTTCATAGCAAGGAAATTGTAATGTTATTAATCATTATATTTAGCTGTTATCTTTACTTATAATGTTCTGTTGAAAGGAAAAATCCTAGGTTTAACTGTTACTTGATAAAAAACGAGCAAAAAAAGGACCAGAATGTATAAAGAGTAGATAGAATCACTAAAAAGATATTTCACCAATTAAAACCAAACAAACAGAAGACATAAGATGTCTGTCGAAGGACTTTCTCAAAGCACAAATCGTTCAACAGAAAATATCACACCAATGACAATTCATAGACCACTTTCAAAATTAAGCTGATTGCGGTTGACCACCTGCAGCTACATTTCTACCATATTCCCAAAACTCGACAAAGAATGTGATGATTAGATCCAACTATGGAAATTTGCAAGTCTCGACTTGATAGGTGAAGTCAAGCCAACATTTTAGTTCTTCACTATAGGAAGCAGCTAAATTTTCGTGGACCCGTTGGCTTACGAATTGTAAACCCTCATTATTTTGTCACGCCAGCCTAGTCCCCCGTCGAGTCTTACGTGGACCCCTGGGGATCCACCTGGACCACTTTGTGAACTAAGGGGATACACTAATCTCAATATCAAACCATCACATATATTAATAATAGTATACAGTAAATTTGTAACTTCCATTGTGATTATGATGTAGTTAACAGCTTGAACTTTATATCACCTGCTTCGATTACTAGTTAGTTTATAAACACACTATCTTAACAACAAATTATGACCGAGTTCGTCGAACACCAAAGAAGCGTCGTCAATGCGAGTCAACATATAACTATTTTCTTAATGTCTGTAATTATCTTTGAATAACGTTATTATTTAATGAACACTTAAAACTTTAATGTTCCAGTATTCAGTATGGATAAGATAAATGACGAGTTTTTCAGTTTTTCTAGATTTTACTATAGAGATCTATGTACATATTTAAAAATCCAGAGTCATGATGTAAACGTCCAAGATCCAAGCATGTAACGCTTCTGATGTTACAGGCGTCCATAGGCTGCGGTGACCGCTTTTCATCAGGCGGCCCGCATGGTTGTTTGCTACCGACGTAGTATAAAAAAATGAACTCCGAAACCACTCAACCAATCTTCATAAAAGTTGGCATTAGGTCCATCTTGAAAGATAGGATAATTGATATTTCAATTAATGGCCGCAATATTTTTAAACTACAAATTAAATGATTGTCAATGTTGATTATTATTATTAATTGTAAGTTTCACCACTCTCGATCAGATGGTGCTTTAAATTAGTATGCTGACAAAAACCTTAGATCCGATTGTTATAGATAACTCATAGATGGCGCCACGTTTTCATTTTGAATTTCTTAATAAACTCCAGTTTATGGTGCACGTGTTTTATTCAATTGAACATGTCATAACTGGGCCATAACAAGGCGTGGTCGGGCCAGCTACTGTGTAACTTTTTTTCGACGGATTTTTTTTTCAGATTGAAAATAATCGACACGAATTTTTTCTTTTTTGAAAATTTCGAAATATGATTTTTTAAAGTTCCGTACTCTGTAAAAAACTTTTTTTGAAATGGATAACTGCAAAAAAAGTTTCGAACATTAAATGTTCCCTTTTCACTTTAATTGTGCGTAAGCGTACAAGCTTTAAAAAAAGCTATAGCACACGGAGTTCCGATCGAACCGTCGACTTGAGCGGTTGTCCGTTCTGCTGCGCGCGCTAAGTTCGATTTTAATACTCGTGATTTAGTGACGTCAGTTATTGTTTGTTTCGATCCGGCACACCTGCGCTTCACAGGTGCGCTGCACCTGCGTTCTTTTTCTTGGAACTGAGTGAGACCTTTCCTTGTATTTATTTATTGCTTTATCTATTTCTTGGTATATTTATTTATTTACTCTTTTGTTTATCTATTTATTTACGTATTTCTTTAATTCTTCAGTGGAGTCCGGATCAAAGGGAGCTGTTTAAAACTAAACAAAATAGGAAAACAACGCAAATAAGTACCTGAGCGAGACAGGGGAAAAATAACATAAGACTACTTAAATAAACAAACAATCAGCTGTTAAAAAATAAATAACTCAAATAAGATAGAGTAAATCGCGTATTTACGTCTATCTTCCCCTAAAAATAACCGTCAAACAACAATAATAATTTTTGTTATGTCTATTTTTAGATTTCGGTGCCGTCACCGTTAGTAAATTTAAATTCAATCTTATAAAATGCGTGTTGCGCCCACGCTTTTGTAATCGATCCCTATTAGCTCCCGCACACTTCGCGGTTCTCAATAATATCTCGAGCCTAGGTCGTCCCCGCGCGGAGCCCTCTTGATATTATTCTCGCGATACAGTGACTCACCTACATCACTTGAACAAACATATGAGATCATCTCTCTCACACACGTGCACATACATACACA
>MU158975.1:198072-256101 GCA_015888305.1 Antheraea pernyi
AATAATAATAATTTTTGTTTTGTCTATTTTTAGACTTCGGTGCCGTCACCGTTAGTGAATTTAAATTCAATCTTATAAAATGCGTGTTGCGCCCCCGCTTTTGTAATCGATCCCTATTAGCTCCCGCACATTTCGCGGTTCTCAATAATATCTCGAGCCTAGGTCGTCCCCGCGCGGAGCTCTCTTGATATTATTTTCGCGATACAGTGACTAATCTAATAAGATAGAGTAAATCGCGTATTTACGTCTATCTTCCCCTAAAAATAACCGTCAAACAGTAATAATAATTTTTGTTATGTCTATTTTTAGACTTCGGTGCCGTCACCGTTAGTGAATTTAAATTCAATCTTATAAAATGCGTGTTGCGCCTACGCTTTTGTAATCGATCCCTATTAGCTCCCGCACACTTTGCGGTTCTCAATAATATCTCGAGCCTAGGTCGTCCCCGCGCGGAGCCCTCTTGATATTATTTTCGCGATACAGTGACTAATCTAATAAGATAGAGTAAATCGCGTATTTACGTCTATCTTCCCCTAAAAATAACCGTCAAACAGTAATAATAATTTTTGTTATGTCTATTTTTAGACTTCGGTGCCGTCACCGTTAGTAAATTTAAATTCAATCTTATAAAATGCGTGTTGCGTCCACGCTTTTGTAATCGATCCCTATTAGTTCCCGCACACTTCGCGGTTCTCAATAATATCTCGAGCCTAGGTCGTCCCCGCGCGGAGCCCTCTTGATATTATTTTCGCGATACAGTGACTAATCTAATAAGATAGAGTAAATCGCGTATTTACGTCTATCTTCCCCTAAAAATAACCGTCAAACAATAATAATAATTTTTGTTATGTCTATTTTTAGACTTCGGTGCCGTCACCGTTAGTAAATTTAAATTCAATCTTATATAATGCGTGTTGCGCCCACGCTTTTGTAATCGTTCCCTATTAGCTCCCGCACACTTCGCGGTTCTCAATAATATCTCGAGCCTAGGTCGTCCCCGCGCGGAGCCCTCTTGATATTATTTTCGCGATACAGTGACTCACCTACATCACTTGAACAGACATATGAGATCATCTCTCTCACACACGTGCACATATATACACATGGTGGGAGGGTTTTGTTTTTTTTTTTCCCTCATCGAACTGAATCGAATAGTTTAAGTTCGTTTCAATCCGATATACACGTATTCATTTGTGAATCATGCAATTTCGATTGTATGGTTCACAAATGTATATATGTATGAATAGCTTAGAATAGTTAGCTAGGACAGACGTGTCTTTTTCCAGGAAACAGCCCAAGCCGAGGTGTGCGTGCACCCTTGTGTATGTTACCCAAAACCAAAATCGGCTGAGTGCCCTAAGCGCTCGGCCTTAGTAGTCCGGTGAAGCTGTAAAGACCTTGCCAGGTCAATAGCATAGTCAGTTCGAAAAAAAAAAAAAAAAAAGCTATAGCACACCTTCCGTTGTTTTTTTAACAACAAAACAAATTAATTTTTTTTATACTTAGGACTTTTTTCCCACTATATTTTTTTCGATAAAATTTTGTTAAATATATAAGATAATGAGAACTGTAAATGGTACGATTTTTTTTAATCTGCCCCAGACGTTGCAGCGATGTCCGTCGCTCCGGGCAGTTAAACTGCACAGGTCCATGTGGTGGAGGTGCATTATGCTGATGCGACTCCCACAGTTCGTTAGGGGGAGTAACACCCATTTCCCCTTGAAGTTTGGGTCCCTTAGGAGGGGACAACACCTGTTGGAGGAGCAGATGTAGAGTTGATTGGACAGTCCCTGCTTCTCCGGCCAAAAGGTGTAAAAAGGTACCATGGGGTTTTAGTCCGTGCGACTCGGGCATATCCATCCTCTGCTGCCCGGCGAGATGGATATCCGTTAGGGATTCCCCCATGGAGAAAAAAAAGGCGTGGCAGTGGGCGGTTTTCTTATTGTGCGCACTTCGGCAGCAGGTAATGGTGTAGAAAATAAGATCACTCATGGACAGTGTTTATGTCAAAAAATTTATTCGTTTATGTTGGCTCTTGAATGTTACAACTTGGCCTTGTTTTCTAGTCTTTATTATAATAATTTGTTTTTTTATTTCAATTATTTCACAATACAAGTAAGGAAAATTTTCCTATATATTTTTCATCTATATTGTGCCTACAAAACATCTTTCGGTTTGGTTTTTCAAGTAACGAAACTGAAACGCTTCGTATAGGTACTTTTTTTTTGCTTTCTGCCACTATGATTTTCTGTGTTAAACGGATTGCAGCAGATACTTTAAATAGAGAACTTGGCACTTCTGTACTACTTTGAAAGAGGTGATCATTTGACCAACATTACTAGAAAACTGAAACAGCGGTCATTGCATAAAGAGCTAAACATGCTTTGAAACCGCGCTTGTCCAAACAAGCTGAAGCGTAGCTGTAACCAGTTGGAACGCGCGAGCTCATTCGCTGTGACGCGTGGAACTAATTCAACAAATTCGTACCATTCTATTTGTCCACTCCAAAATGATGCACGTATATTTAACAAAAATTTATGGAAAAAAAATGTCCCAAATTTGAAAAAAAAATTAATTTGTTTATAACAATGCGCCATTTGTTGTTAATAAAAAACAACGGAAAATATACTATAGTTTTTTTAAAGCTTGAATGCTTACGCACAATTAAAGTGCAAAGGCAGCACTTTATGTTCGAAACTTTTTTACAGTTAGCTATTAAAAAAAAAGTTTTTTTTTACAGAATACGGAACTTTAAAAAATCACATTTCAAAATTTTCGAGTATCACATTTAAAAAAAAACGTGTCGCTTATTTTTTCGATCTGAAAATACGTAAAAATATTTTGCGGAAAAAAATAATTGGTCGTATTGAGAAAAGACATGATTGAATTTGAAGATGAGAGGATTACAGGATGTGAAATTAGCTCCCCGCTGAAAATTATGGGGCCCGATGAAATATTATGGGGTCATTCGAGAGTGGGCAAAAAGATTTGTAAAGGGTTGACTATGTATCTGTGGTGACCACTTACGATCAGGCGTACCATGAGCTAGTTGTAGAAAATAGATAATAGTAGTTCTATCTGTATGTAATAAGGTATTTTTGTAATATTTCTTTAACATTCGTAATATGTTAAGAAGGTCAACTTAGGTGAACTCTGTGTAATTTTGAATTTTTAAAACTCAAAATCATATTTGAGATTCTTAACATAAACAAGTAAACTCGGATGTTGTAATAATCTACCTGGAACAGTGGATTTCTCTGCATCTTATAGAAGCTGGGATGGAATAAAGTTTTGTAACGTTTTTAAATAATTGAAAATTATACAGTTCGTTATACATAGATTTAAGATATACAACAAGAGCTCTACCTCGTCATTTATCTTCTCAAAATAATTACACTAATGAGTTAGCTTAAACTAAAAAAACAAAAAGCAACCCCTATTGAGAAACAACAGGGGAGGTTCATCAGTGTAGCAAATACATTATTTCAATTTCAATAAAAATTTGCCACACTGTGAAATAAAAGTGCAATGAATAACTAGCAAGTAATTATGGCAATTTTTATTATAAAAGAATACTTAAATAATAAATGAATAACCAACAGCCATTATTACTTGTAAAACAAAATGTGTTAAAAAATAATTTAAAAAAAAACAATCGAAAAAATAAGCTGTAAACTGAATATTCATTCATAAAATTAAAGGAAAAAATTTGTAGCATAAAACACCCATTGGAAATCTTTTTTGTCTATGATTTTTTTTGTAAACTAAAGAAATTATAACATAAACAACAACTTATTTTTTATTTCGTGGTTAACTAAAAAAATTGATGAGCATGTGTATTTTTTTTCTGAATCACCACTTTGTTTGCAAGAATGTAAAACATTAAAGGAATGATAGTTCAAGCAAAAACATCTACTTTATAACCGCTCATTTAGCTGTTCATTCTAAATACATTATCCTTGCAATAAAGTGAAAAATATATCCATTTTTAGTATATAACATTAATTTATTATATAAAAACACATACTCCTCAAATTTATAAAGGAAAACATTATGATAACTTGATTGCTTTACTTGAAATGTAAACTTATTTCATACAGTCACAAGATTATTGTTTTTATGTAACTTAACCTCTCTAAAGGTCAAGAAACAAGAATCAGCTTTCAAATGTATTTTAATCTATCTTATTGCTCGAGTAGGTATAGTTATGTTAATTATTTTGGTGTCAAACTGAGATGTTAAACATAATCTTTGAGAATATTTAAAAATTACTTTTTTAATTAATATATGAACATAATATAGTTACGGCACAATGCCTGATGATGGGTAAAGTACAATCCAAGAACGGTGGTTACAGAGATTTCAGCTGATACCTTCACCCTAAACCCAAGAGAATCATTACCACAGGTTTATGCAATGTGCATAGAGGGAGTGACCCATTATGGCCGCCTTATTAACTTGCTGGGTCACTTATATACTGCATTTATACACTTATACCTGCTCATTCTGGAATAGACATGTGTAAGTGTTCTGATGGCGGATGTTACACCCCTGGTCTATATTTTGGACACAATTGATATGTTATACCACAATATAAACTTAGTAAATTATAACAAGAATACTAAAAGCCCCCTATAAATAAATATAGTTGTTTTAATATTAAAGGCATTATATGGCAATATGAACTTAATATATGAAATAAATAGTCAGCAATCAAATCACCATATAAAGTGGTTACAGTTTAATAACACATATGATCGTCCACACTCCGTTACGCACATATCATATATCTGTATCTTCTATTTGTTCCAAAAAAAGAAAAAAGAAAAAATTCTATGTGATTCATTACATGATTAGACGACAGGCGCGGAGGCTGCGGCGGCGGCGCGCGGCATCTGTCGAGAGGGCGGCGGTTGGGAGGGGCGGGGGGACACAGGGTGTGGGTAACTTTAATTATCATCATGTCTTAACACGACTTCAGGCAAAACTGTGAGCAATCATCCATTATACCCTAGTTTTATATCCTAAATTATAACATTGGAAATTAAGCAGAAAATGCTTGAAAATTCTATTATTTTCCTTAAACTTAAATCAGAAACACATTTACCATTTTCTTGATTTGTCAAAATCTAATGAAGCTTTTAAACAATTGAGAAATACTATAGTAATTTATAACAACATCAAGTTGTATAGAAATACAATATTTAAAATACAAAACCAGTTTCTCATCATATTCGCTATTTTGTTGAAGGCTAAACTATTATTTATATTTTCAAAACGCAATGTTTATTAGGAATTTGTTTAATTTAGTATAGTTCGTCTAATGATTCCCACAAACAATACTTAGTTAAAAATTATATTGAAATATGTTTACACCTTACAGTTTTGCCTTAATAGTACAGCACGTAGAATCAAAACCTAATAACCAAAATATCTCAAATTTGTTTCAAATTAAAACTCAATCAGAAGTTTATGTAAGAACTTTTAAAAGCCCAGATAAACACACCACAAGTGAGATCATACCATCTTATTATTTTAATTATTGTAAATTTTATAATTGTGAAAAATATTTAATACAATTTTACTTAATCTTTTGTGTACTGTTTATACTGGACCTTTCAATACTCAGACATATTCAAGTTATATATAATTAACTACTAAAGCTTATGTTTCAATAATAGTTTGACATTTGTAATTCATCAAGGTTATATGGTAATAAAGGTATTTGGCAAGAAAAAGTAATTTGTATACATATTAATTAAACATTATATTATCATGTGCGGAACTCTTGCAAAATTAAAATGTACCAGGTAACAACATAATAATAGTATATTGGGATAAAAAGTGTACAAAGCACCTAATATTCCACTGATATGAAAGTGCCATCTACATGGTCAACTTTATATCATTGTGCACTTGACCTTGCACTATCTTCTGTTCATGATAATGAACCGTCCATATGTTTGTATAAATAATAATAAGAACTTAAATTCTCTATATGAGAGATTGTTGACAAAAAAACCTACTTGGACAGTATACAAAAGTAGCCAAAAATCTGCAAATTGTCAGAAAATAATATCTATAGTTTACCTCATGAATAATCACTCTAATTAGGGTATATTGATTATGATGCGAAACTATTGTTAAATTTATAATACTATGAAAATTTTATTTATTGAATATTATCCTATCAAAATATATGTTTTTAAAAACTGAAATCATAAGAAAATAAAACGGCGGAAGTGACTCTGAAAACTGTCTACAAATCAGAACCGTTCATCATTGAAACAGTATAATTTTAGAATATTTCGAGACTCCGTTTACACCCATGTCGAGCGACCATCTTGGATTCGCTACAATCGATTCGGCGCTACATAAACATAAGGAGTTGCAAAAAATATGCTCCTTATTTTACTGGTTTTCAATTTTATCGCGTTTTACGCGTTATATTGTGGATATTTCTTCGCGAATAACAAGTATTCCAAGGGCCAGAATGACGTTACACATGTCAAACTTAAAATCGAAAGACAAAGAAACAACAGAAAAATTCGTATAAATACCTTTTTTGTCTGCCATTTATATATAATTTGTGATATATATTTATTGGAGTTAACGAACAAAGATATATGCTGCGAAAAATACAAGAGATCACTAAGAACTGTAATTGATTTCAACAACGCAGTCGCACTTGCAGAGTTGAGCACAGCAATGAATTTAGTGTTGCCAAACAAAATTGAAAAGGTTCAATAAAAAACGTAGACAAAGCTCCTCCTCTACGATAGAAAATTAGAATTCTTGTAAATTAAAAATACTTATAGATTAAATACAATTATATAAAATACTAATAAAAAGCCCAATCGTTCCTGAAATAATTATCTAAGTATATAAAGAAACAAATTTATTGAAATATGAATAAATGTAAATCTAATTTACTAAAAACGCACAGTAGCACGGACCTTTTTTTTTTTCGATCTGACTACGCTATTGACCAAGCAAGGTCTTAACAGTTTCACCGGACTACTAAGGCGAGCGCTTAAGGCACTCAGCCGATTTTATTTTGACAACTAGCTCAAAGGTGCGCGGCACACCTCGGCTTTGGCTGTTGCCTGATACATGCAATTCGCGACCTATGTAAGCTAACCTAAGCTAAGCTAACTATTCATACATATATGAGTTGTTGAAACATATATGTGTACCAAGCATACATACCTCAACAACCCTTATATATATTTCGTATCGGATAATATTCTAAACTATTTCAGTTTGATAAGGGGAAAAAATAAAACCCTTCCACCTGCATGTGTAAGCGTGTATGCGTGCACGTGTGTGGAGGTGATATGTGTAATGTTGTCGCAGTGATGTAAGATTTTGTGTCACTGTATCGCGCGAGCAGCGTACTCAAGGGCTCCACGCCGAGGGAACGGACCTAGGCTTGAGCTGCTGCCGAGGGGGACCTAATCTGGTGTGCGGGAGCGAAATTTACCCCCAGACCACGGCGGCGTGATCTGTGGTTACGCGGGCGTGAGCACGATCTGTTTGGAGATACAGCCTGGTACTGATCGTTCATTGCCGTTATTTCATCGGGAGGGTCGGTAAAAATATGTCGCGGACGTCTTTTACAACGCGCAGCGTTTGGTACGAGTTTGTATTTTGCGGCGGATACCACTAACGGACTGGCCCCAGTAGCACGGACCTGAAGTGCTTATAAGTATTACCAAAGGTATCAGGTAATTAAATGAAAATGTCCATTTTTTAGAGACAGTTGTGTTCTGCTTTATTTTATCTTGTATTTTAATAATTTGCTAATTTTGAATTATTTTTTAAATTGTTCATTAGCACATTCGTACGTAAAGTTATTGCTTTGACTAAAATCATGTATATTAGTTGTGAAATATTTTTCTTAGGACGTTGATTTATGGGGTTTCAAAAAATTATTTTCATATAAAACTAGATTGCAGAAATTTGTTTTTGCCAAAAAAAAAATTTTGCTAGTTTATCCTTGCAATCTTCGCTAATATAAATAATACTGTCGTAAGTGTGACTATAAATAAAGTTTTTTGGACAGTTCATATTTATACTGATATATTATTACTCGTTTATTGAGTAGTTTTAATTTTATGAGAGCACCAATATTGGTGTTCCTGCCCACTGAGCTTGCAGTCACTATGTACTTGTTCAATGAATATACTTTAAAAAAATATAATACCATAAATAGCGTATTAACATGTTATAAACTATTTTTGTTTTGTTCTATATTTTTTTTACTCGTATAATGTAGTCTGTCATCAGAGGAGCTGCAAGTTTGTAGAGTTTCTGCATATAAAAAGGCTTTATTCGCATATAGTTATTGTTGAAATCACTTTTGACTTCTTTATTGTTAGTTTCTCGTTATATGTCCAGCCTGTTTTGAAATGTTAAAATTTTATGAAATATTTATTTTTCTTACAGTAACGATGGCTATAGTGTAGTAATGCTGCTGCACTCAACCTTCGGGTCGCTAATAAACAGTGTCCTTTATGTGACACCACATACGTTTCCAACGAATAGGCGTCACCGAGCCGAGCTTAACAATTTACTTTCGTTTATTATTTATTTGAGCGAGAGAGATTTTCACTAAAATAATACAAAATATTGTCTTAAATAATTTTATTTTATTTAGTAATACATATGTACAATTCGTATTAGTTACTTCTTAAATGTTAGAAAACATCGTCCACTTGCCACCACATCTGTGAAAATAATAAAATCATAAGTACATATTTTAGAGTAAAGGTCCTTGTGTGAACACTTTTCGTTGTGAATCTATTTTCCTACGTAGTCTAACATTGCCCATACTAAAGCGGAACATAGATTGTGGTGTAACAGTAAGTGGAAGTTACTTTACACTTCCGCTCGGAAGTGATCAGCGGTTACCACGCCTTACTGCAATAAGTAACGTTTGATTTTATTTACGCGGCATGTACGTGGAAATGTTACACAAACTAGTAAGAAAAGCAGCGAAATATTAGTAACCGCAATAATAAAAAATAATAATTAAATGCGTTGGTAGTTGATCATTGTTTCCCACGTTGGCTAATGGTTGAACTTTACGTCGGTTGACACTGTTGATATGCAATTGTGAAATATAATATTTAATTAAGATATGTATATGATATACAGAATAACGTACAGTCGTTTGACATTATTGACGCATGATCAAACGATTGTTTCGCTCCGTCAAGGACGATCCGGACGGAAGTGCAAGGTAACGTCCACAGAGTACGTTATATAAATAGAGGTTGCACTCGTTCTTTCCAATCAGCGCCTCTATAATGCTACTTTCCAACTAATATGTGTTAGTTATAAATATACATTTATAGCTATGTATGTATGTATACAGCGGTACTGTGTAAAACGTATACACGTTTTTGGTCATTTTTATTTGTAATGAATATATTCATCGTAAGGCAAATCTAAATCCAAGTATGTATATGCAGGAGTCAATGTTTATAAGTAGATCCGGAGATAGATAAAATTGTTTGTGGGAGGCAAGAAAATTTAAGGGAGCACACTCTCGTAACAGATACGTAAACAAAGAGAATGAAAATAAATATTTGAAAGTTGTCAATTGGAAATGTCAAAATTAATTGTCGTCCACCATATTTTTTTATCAAACTTGCCAAAAAATGTAATACCTATGGAAGTGATCGAGTCGTTTATTTATTTATTTTTCCTGCAGACACTTGATCCGCACCGTTTATCTCAAATTATTTAAATTCTATTGCATCTTAAATAAAATATTAAAGTGAGCAATACAAGATATTATTATAATACTTGGTTACTTCCAGTTAATTATTCTTTTTTTTCTTCTTTAATTAGTAACTCCAATTTATCGAGATGGAAGTAGACGGATATAGAAGTAAAGGAAGACCGAAAAAGATGGATCGTGTGAAGAATGATATATGTATAAAAGGTGTGAATACTGAGCTGAGATCTGACAGAGAGTGGAAGAGGGAAATATGTTGTGCCGACACTACTTAGGTAAGGGTAAGAAGAGGAATAGTTTTTCTCTATAGGCACGTGGAAGTTTTCGAGTAGAGTTTATGGTGAGTGTGGGGTGTTGGTACCTGCAGGCCGGCAGGAAGCGTGCGTCGTAGGCCTTCTGCAGGGGGTGCCTCGCCGGCTGCGCCCCCGGCAGCGCGCGCCCCCCGCACCGCGAGCAGTGCCGGTAGCGCGTCGGCCGGCCTCCGCCCCCCAGCTGCATGTACCTGCCCGTCCGCGACAACGTCACCTCTACTCGCGCACGCCATCCCCCGAACCGCATCCCACAGTACGAGGGACAGTTCTACCCATGTGCGAATACTGCTCGAATTTAATACTCATGTTCGATTATAATAATTCGAACAAGCCATATAATTCCAATTATTCCACTCATCACAGCATTCGAATATTTTAAAAAGAACGAACAATTAATAGGAAAAGATACATGCCCCAATTAATTATTTTTTTGCCTAAAACCTGAAGTTCAATACTTCTATAAGATACACAGTGAATTTTCAAACTAGTTTAATTAAAATTCCTTTGATTAACAGACGAATCTATTGAACAAATTTTGTGTATTCATAATTATTTAGTATTTAATAAATATATAATTACTTAAAATAATTAAAATAGTTTAAAGTATTCGCATAATTAAAATTATTTGTACCCAGTTAATAAGGATTTCTATCATCCAGTCAATATCATCAGATTAAACATAAAAATCGAATCCAAAAAATATCGATATATAATCAAAATTCTATCGACAATTCTATAAGCCCTGTGAACGCCTTGACAGTCATTTCTTCAGATAATAATACAGGAATTCGGAAATATTGCTGTGTATAATAAAATATCAAATAAATAACACTTTCAAAAACCTAACCTAACCTAACAACCTGAAAACCTAAGTGCAATGACCGGCGTCGAAAGCTACAATGGGCGACCCGGAGTTAATAACTTTCAATAATAAAACGAACAATAAGCCCTTTTATTTTATTCCTGATGTTCCCACGTTCAAGTTCAAGTGAAATGACAGTGTGCTTTAACGCGTAGAGGATTGTGTATAATTTTCGTATTTTTCTAGATAATTAGGTCAAATATTAAGCACCTATTTTTTAAATTTATTTAGAACGAGTATCGAGTGCACAGTACCCTCGAAAGAAATATTAAATATTGCTACTGTCTAAGCATTCAGCCTCTATTTTATAGTCATGTGGCGGTATACAAGACAACAATGTCGACAATGAAAACAAAGTGATTTGCATAATTTTAGTTAATTATTTTACATATATGTTATTTTATATTTCAGCATATAAGCCAAGACTTTATTATTGATTATGTAAAAAAATGTGTTGGTTAATCTCATGAGGGTTACCTAATGGAGTCCATTGCTAATGTGGGCGTCGTGTCGGTCTGTACGTACGCCGGCGGCTCGGGAGTGAATCGCAACGCGTCCGGCTCCACTCCGTACTCCAACTGCACCACACACATATATATATATACTAGCCGACCCGTGCCCACTTCCTTGGCCGGTAATAGGCATTATCAAGCTACAACTTTTCTCTGCAACTCAATCATATATCTCTCATTGTTAAGGCAGCGTTCGTAAGAAACCTTTTCGTTCTACCATTTTTCTCTGACTCCCCAGATATTACCCCCTACAACCTCACACACTTTACCTCTTTATAATAT
This sequence comes from Antheraea pernyi, assembly GCA_015888305.1. NCBI lineage: Eukaryota > Metazoa > Arthropoda > Insecta > Lepidoptera > Saturniidae > Antheraea > Antheraea pernyi. Next base: position 209,785 of record MU158975.1, read on the forward strand.
TAATATAAATTATAGATAATATAATTAGGTAATAGCTTCTTCTGCCCACGACTTCGGACGCGTGGAATAGTTATTTTGGGCTAAGACGCAGCGGGAGCTCTCAAAAGGTAAAAAAATCCCCGATTTTTAAACATTTTTCATTGTTGCACCGCTCCTATTGCCCTTAGCGTGATGACATATAGCGTATGACCCTCACAAATAACGTGGCTTTCTATTGGTAAAAGAATTTTCAAAATCGGTTTAGTAGTTCCCGAGATGAGTTGTAGGGGACAACGTCACAAACTCACAAAATTTACCTCTTTATAATATTAGTATAGATATACATCTGTATGTACGTAAAAGAATGTCCTTAAGGCTGTTAATTAACGCCCAATTAATATTTACAACTAAACTGTTTTGTAGGTATTTTCAAGTTAGAGGTCGACGAAAACGTTGATGCATTAAAAATTATTGGAGTTTATTACTTGATCATCGACTATTATTGATGATTATTACTCGGTGCACCGAAGATCATCATCATCAATGTTTATTATCAAAAGCATCGAATCATTGTCTCCATCATGCAATCTCTCTCAATCATTCGAAAGGATGCACGTGATCTATTAAACTACTCAATAAATCTTGAAACGAAAACGATGATGGTCTCGTCGATAGCTTGTTCGCACACCGCGTCGGTGGACGTAGGTTCTGATAAAGGAAAACAACGTGATGAGACCATTGTACGACAGTAGGCATTTTTCTAAATTTGCCTGCCAACTACCGCCCACCAGTTGACAATCTGTCGCCCAGCACCTGTTGGTGTCCCGGCACACGCACTCCACACCCAGTCTCCTTCGGGTTTAGCATGTTTACCATCTAAGATTAGTCATTTAATATCGGATGAGAACGCTAAAAAAACCTATAAAGTATTTTTTTTTACATTAAACTTGTAAGTGAATATGGGAAAACGCATCGATTTTATTAAATGTTATGTCGATATCGTCGGCTTCATCAAAAAGAAACATGTTCATATATGATACACTTTGTAGAGTGGCGAGAACCACACTCATATAGGCCGAAGTGTTTGTATTTTTAAAGTGGCTGTCAAGTGGTCTTTTTTTTTTTTCTCGAACTGACTACGCTATTGACTTGGCAGTTCGGTTCTAGTTCGGCTCTCAAGTGCGTGAGGCGGAACAAACCACCAGGTGCTTGGTGACAGATTTCCAACTTGAGGGGGGTAGGTCGCTACCTACCTACCGCTGGTGACGGATCTAGAAGACCTACTAACATGGTATTCAACGAGCGCTCTGACTCAGTTGCAAGGATTCTAACCTACGTGAATCGACGCGGTGTCTGAATATGCTATCAACTAACCCATCCTCGCTTTGAATATCGTAATCGCGATACAAGTGAATGTTCAGCGCCATCTGTTGTCGCGGCCGTGCACTTACGTATAGCGGGAAGGGCTGTGCGTGCGGCGCCGACACCGCGCAGCGCGGGAGCAGCTCCCACACGCGCGGCCCCGCCGCCTGCGCGCCCAGGGCGCTGCACTCCTCTGAACACCCACACACATTCTAATATTATACATGAGATAACCATTTCTTAACTGTTTGTTCTTGTTTTAAAAACGCCTACTCAATTTTAAGCACCGAGTCATAACTCACGTACCCCGTGACGACTGATACACGAAAAAAGTGTAGCTTAAGCGAAACGCTTTAAAACTCATAGTTCAAAAAAATCTGTGCACTAACGCACAAGTAGTTACACTTCTTTAACTTAAAAAACAGCGTTGTCTTGTTTATATTTATACAATTCTAAAACTTTCGAAAAATAGATGAACAATCTGCGTTTACTGCAAATGACGTCACTTCCGTTGCATACCTGCGTGACGTTATATCTGTAAAAATTTTACCCTCATGTGCCTAAAAAAGTTTCACTCCAAAAAGGCCTTAAATACATTGATTAAAATCGGTTGTCAGCTTTGGCAGTTTAAAAGGCGACCGACGACCAGATACTGGATACTGGGCAGTCTCGCTCAGACAATTGGAGTAGTCACATCTACGGATAATTCGTAACTACTTCAGTGTTACATTTATGCATTGGCTAACATTTATCTTGATTGATCTTCGTGAATTAATATATCAAATCATAACCATGACGTCACATTTCCACATGGACACCATTTTTATCCTCGTGTCGACATATATAATCTTTCTATCCGTGTGTATGTGATTGAATTCCCTCCTAAAAGACTGGATAGATTTCGATGAATTTTTTTGTGTACCTTCAGGTGGATTCGAAAATGGTTTAGATTCACAATTGAATCAAATCAAATCAGAGTTAGTTATTAGAATGGAGTACATACAAGGATTTGTTTTTCTGAAATGTAGTATGAAATAGAATACACCTCCATTCCCAAGGGTACTCACCGAATGTCAACTAAATGTTTGTTCAGCGTGCTGTTGCATATTGAACCTTATTTCTAACAGTTAAAGATTCTTGTAAATTAGTTAAAAAGGTCGAATTCTGTTTAAAACTAATTAATTTTTTTCTCAGAGACAGTAACGATAATTTAAATATTTTGATGTAATGTCTAAACATGGTTATCGGAATAGTTACTTTTTTTAAATGTGAATATTATAATTTTATTGAGATTTTGGTAGGTGAAATCAGGTTCGTGAGTGCTTCATGGAGAAATATATTTTTGCCAAAGGTCCAATGTATAATTAGTGAAGGTGAATGTTAACCCCTCGGTTAACTTTTTAAGAGCCCGATCTCAACATGGCCGAACATGTTTTTAAATATCTAACCATGGTCGGTAATTTGAGAAACTGCTTAAATAATACTGGGACGCCCCCCCAGTCCGTGGTGTAGATTCGTCTGTATGTGTGGGTGTGGGGGGTAGTGGCGGTGGTTACCGATGAGGTCCTGCTTGGGCGCGCCGGTGGTGGCGGCGGAGGCGGCGAGGCGCGCCAGCAGCCGCGAGAGCGCGTCGCCGCCGCGCAGCAGCACGAGCCGCCGCAGCAGGCTCACGGCGCCCGCGTCCGCCCACACCTCGTACCTGTGCAATGTTCCCTCCTGTATGCTAACCTCGCCTGGCCACTTAGCCGTCGCCGGTGAATGCGTCACGAGATCGTTACGAAAACGTGTGATCGGGTGACGCCAACGAATCGTTCAAACGCAGACATAACGTTAGTGCAGGTATAAAGAGAGAGACCTACGTTTCCTATTACCAATAAAACCCATAACAAATTAAAATATTTCTAGAAAATTAATATCTCTTTTTACTTTTACGTTTTACTTCAACCGTGTGATCTAAAGCACACTCGTTTTTGCGTTGCCAGCCCTTTAAAGGAGGTGATCCTCCGGCGCTCTCACTGAACGAACGAAACGCAACAATACAAGCACTGTTACTTCACGCCGGTTTTCTACGAGAGGGTGGTACTGCTGATAGTAGTAATAGCTTCAGCGTAGCTCTACCACCTACCAATATTTAACTGTATTAGGCGTTAATGCGAACTTACAGCTATATATTCAGACCGGTTCATTTTGATTTTAACTTGCTATGCTATTGACGGTGTAGTTAACACACAGTTTCACCGGAGTACTCGCGGCGAGCGCTTAAGTTACTCAGCCGAATGACAACAACCTCAAGGGTGTCAAAGTGGCCCGGGCTGTTGGGCTTGGATGCAACACTGCGCACACAATCAGGAGTCAGAATGCTAATGAAGGCCACGATGACGCTTCAACCCTGCGTGCGCAGGTAGCTAAGTATCGATAACGGGTTGCATTGCGTGCACATCTACTGTCAGTCACATTTATTCCCCGACGACTCAGTTTAAAATGCGTCGACTATAGTGATTGAAAATTTTCCGGGTCACTGTATCGAGATAATAGCGTGCTCGAGGGCTCCACTCCGGGGAACAAAACTAGGATTGAACCGCTACCGAGGGGAGACGCGTTGAGTGTGTGGGAGCGAAATTCACGGCCAAGCCACGGCGCCGTGATCTGTGGTTACTTGGTGTGAACGCACACACGCCCTCTACGGATACTCTCATACCCGTCCGGTATTGCTAGGATCAGTAAAGTTGTTACACGGATGTCTTTTATCACACCGGGCGTTCAATACGTTTGAGAAATTGGCGGCGGACACCACTAACGGATTGGAAACAATTGGAATGCATCATTGAACGTGATTGAAAGAGTGGAGCAGGCTAAACAGGGTATCAGTATGTGTGTCATTGGGGTTGTTACCCGTGGGGCTGGTGGTGGTGGTGGTGGTGGTGCGCGAGGCTGAGCAGCGCGGTGAGGGCGGAGTCGGCGGCACGCTGCAGCGCCAGGCGCAGCGCCTGCAGCTGCACGTGCGCCTCCACCAGCACCTCGGACTTCGCCTCCAGCGCCACCAGGCTCTACCAGTTCATATACATCCTTACTAATATTATAAATGCGAAGTAACTCTGTCTGTCGCGCTTTCACGCCAAAACTATTGAACCCGATTTAAATAAAATTTGATACACAGATACTCTAGAGCCTGAAAAAGAACATACTTTTTAATGCAAAGAAAAGGTTGTAAGGGGTTGAAAAGAGGAGAATGAAAAGTTGTATCGAAGTAATGTCATTTTTGCTTGAAACTTATTTTTTAGGCTGTTAATTCGATATAAATAAAGATGACATTCAAAGTTTGTAAAAATGTTACCCTCAAGTGGTACGGCGCAGTATATGTGAGCTTCCCCGAACGCATACGAATTATATGTATGTCTCTTATTTATAAAATAACTAGCTGTTACCCGCGGCTCCACACATCCACTCACAATTTTACATTTCTTTAATACATTTTTTAAAAAGCGCGTGCGGAGCCGCGGGTAACAGCTAGTTATTTTATAAATAAGAGACATACATATAATTCGTATGCGTTCGGGGAAGCTCACATATACTGCGCCGTACCACTTGAGGGTAACATTTTTACAAACTTTGAATGTCATCTTTATTTATATCGAATTAACAGCCTAAAAAATAAGTTTCAAGCAAAAATGACATTACTTCGATACAACTTTTCATTCTCCTCTTTTCAACCCCTTACAACCTTTTCTTTGCATTAAAAAGTATGTTCTTTTTCAGGCTCTAGAGTATCTGTGTATCAAATTTTATTTAAATCGGGTTCAATAGTTTTGGCGTGAAAGCGCGACAGACAGAGTTACTTCGCATTTATAATATTAGTAAGGATGTATATGAACTGGTAGAGCCTGGTGGCGCTGGAGGCGAAGTCCGAGGTGCTGGTGGAGGCGCACGTGCAGCTGCAGGCGCTGCGCCTGGCGCTGCAGCGTGCCGCCGACTCCGCCCTCACCGCGCTGCTCAGCCTCGCGCACCACCACCACCACCACCACCAGCCCCACGGGTAACAACCCCAATGACACACATACTGATACCCTGTTTAGCCTGCTCCACTCTTTCAATCACGTTCAATGATGCATTCCAATTGTTTCCAATCCGTTAGTGGTGTCCGCCGCCAATTTCTCAAACGTATTGAACGCCCGGTGTGATAAAAGACATCCGTGTAACAACTTTACTGATCCTAGCAATACCGGACGGGTATGAGAGTATCCGTAGAGGGCGTGTGTGCGTTCACACCAAGTAACCACAGATCACGGCGCCGTGGCTTGGCCGTGAATTTCGCTCCCACACACTCAACGCGTCTCCCCTCGGTAGCGGTTCAATCCTAGTTTTGTTCCCCGGAGTGGAGCCCTCGAGCACGCTATTATCTCGATACAGTGACCCGGAAAATTTTCAATCACTATAGTCGAACACCAAATAATAATCAATTCTGACTATTTGGTACAGTAGATAACCAATTAATTAGTTACAAACCAAATAATAATCAATTCTGACTATTTGGTACTGTAGATAACCAATTAATTAGTTACAAATAATAAATAATTCGTTTACATAGGTTAAGCGACTCGCATGGTACGTGTGTACCGTTCGACGCCAGAGCCAAGACTGCCTTAACAACGGTCGCTCCGCTCCTTTTATACCAAAATAAGTCGAGTAGTAGGGAGAGAGGCGTGACCGGATGCCACAATAATGTGGGTAGGCGCCGATACGGCCATTCTGACTCAAGCGCGCTCTCGGCGCTTACAAATATAATATAGGAGTTTACAAACACAGTATTACAAAACCATTAACAAAAACATTTTATAACGTAACAAAAACATTATTCATAAACGTGTTTTGATTACAAGGCTACCACTTTAAGATATAGCCAATAACCAGCAACGGCAATCACCCTCCCTGGGATCAAGCCAACATCATTAAACAAGCAATCACCCACACTGGGATCCAGCCAACATTATAATTCAGGCAATCACCCACACTGGGATCTAGCCACTTAGACCGGGATAAGGATGCTCTTGGTGACCAGCCACGCGCGTAAGGAAGGATTGTTTGGATAGGTACAAAAATATAAGGCAATCACCCATACTGGGATCTAGCCAACATCGTAAAACAGGCATCACCCATCCTGGGATCTAGCCTCGTAAGCTCGTAAGACCGGGATAAGGATGCGCATGGTGGCCAACAAGTGCGTAAGGATGGAGGTTTTGGATAGATACAAAAATAATAATAAAAAAGTAAAATTCCCGTTAAAATAGGTCCAGTCGTTTTGGAAATTACCCAGGACAAACAAACAAACAGACAAAATATAATAATATAAAAATATAGACAAAGTATAAAAAAAGTTTTTTTTGGTCATTTGTAGCCATATCCATTCATCAAAAAGTTGTTATTTTAATTGTACATACACAAACTTTATTTTTATAATACGTAATAGAGAACAAATAAAAAATTAGAAATAAAAATAGTATAAACTTTTTCCATAGGAAAACAAAATAAACTTCGAAAATGTTTGCGATAGAAACTTACCACGTTACCATGGCAACGTATATAATACTAACGCTAACGAAATCTTTATTTGAACAATTTTGTTTTATGATTATGAACACTAGGAAGATAATAATGATGGATAAAATAATAACAAATAGAAAATTGGAAATAAAAGTAGTATAAACTTTTTGAATACGAAAACCAAATAAACTTTGAAAATGTTAGCGTTGATACTTTCCTCATAACTTCAGAATTGGCAGTATGGATTAATTCCTTCGCCTATGAACTATTTGAATAGGAAAAAAAAACTTTTGAAAATGTTAGCTTTGATACTTACCACATAACTTCAGAATTGGCAGTATGGATTAATTCCTTCGCCTATGAACTATTTGAATAGGAAAAAAAAACTTTTGAAAATGTTAGCTTTGATACTTACCACATAACTTCAGAATTGGCAGTATGGATTAATTCCTTCGCCTATGAACTATTTGAATAGGAAAAAAAAACTTTTGAAAATGTTAGCTTTGATACTTACCACATAACTTCAGAATTGGCAGTATGGATTAATTCCTTCGCCTATGAACTATTTGAATAGGAAAAAAAAACTTTTGAAAATGTTAGCTTTGATACTTACCACATAACTTCAGAATTGGCAGTATGGATTAATTCCTTCGCCTATGAACTATTTGAATAGGAAAAAAAAACTTTTGAAAATGTTAGCTTTGATACTTACCACATAACTTCAGAATTGGCAGTATGGATTAATTCCTTCGCCTATGAACTATTTGAATAGGAAAAAAAAACTTTTGAAAATGTTAGCTTTGATACTTACCACATAACTTCAGAATTGGCAGTATGGATTAATTCCTTCGCCTATGAACTATTTGAATAGGAAAAAAAAACTTTTGAAAATGTTAGCTTTGATACTTACCACATAACTTCAGAATTGGCAGTATGGATTAATTCCTTCGCCTATGAACTATTTGAATAGGAAAAAAAAACTTTTGAAAATGTTAGCTTTGATACTTACCACATAACTTCAGAATTGGCAGTATGGATTAATTCCTTCGCCTATGAACTATTTGAATAGGAAAAAAAAACTTTTGAAAATGTTAGCTTTGATACTTACCACATAACTTCAGAATTGGCAGTATGGATTAATTCCTTCGCCTATGAACTATTTGAATAGGAAAAAAAAACTTTTGAAAATGTTAGCTTTGATACTTACCACATAACTTCAGAATTGGCAGTATGGATTAATTCCTTCGCCTATGAACTATTTGAATAGGAAAAAAAAACTTTTGAAAATGTTAGCTTTGATACTTACCACATAACTTCAGAATTGGCAGTATGGATTAATTCCTTCGCCTATGAACTATTTGAATAGGAAAAAAAAACTTTTGAAAATGTTAGCTTTGATACTTACCACATAACTTCAGAATTGGCAGTATGGATTAATTCCTTCGCCTTTGAACTATTTGAATAGGAAAAAAAAACTTTTGAAAATGTTAGCTTTGATACTTACCACATAACTTCAGAATTGGCAGTATGGATTAATTCCTTCGCCTTTGAACTATTTGAATAGGAAAAAAAAACTTTGAAAATGTTAGCTTTGATAGTTACTACATAACTTCAGAATTGGCAGTATGGATTAATTCCTTCGCCTTTGAACTATTTGAATAGGAAAAAAAAACTTTGAAAATGTTAGCTTTGATAGTTACTACATAACTTCAGAATTGGCAGTATGGATTAATTCCTTCGCCTTTGAACTATTTGAATAGGAAAAAAAAACTTTGAAAATGTTAGCTTTGATAGTTACTACATAACTTCAGAATTGGCAGTATGGATTAATTCCTTCGCCTTTGAACTATTTGAATAGGAAAAAAAAACTTTGAAAATGTTAGCTTTGATAGTTACTACATAACTTCAGAATTGGCAGTATGGATTAATTCCTTCGCCTTTGAACTATTTGAATAGGAAAAAAAAACTTTGAAAATGTTAGCTTTGATAGTTACTACATAACTTCAGAATTGGCAGTATGGATTAATTCCTTCGCCTTTGAACTATTTGAATAGGAAAAAAAAACTTTGAAAATGTTAGCTTTGATAGTTACTACATAACTTCAGAATTGGCAGTATGGATTAATTCCTTCGCCTTTGAACTATTTGAATAGGAAAAAAAAACTTTGAAAATGTTAGCTTTGATAGTTACTACATAACTTCAGAATTGGCAGTATGGATTAATTCCTTCGCCTTTGAACTATTTGAATAGGAAAAAAAAACTTTGAAAATGTTAGCTTTGATAGTTACTACATAACTTCAGAATTGGCAGTATGGATTAATTCCTTCGCCTTTGAACTATTTGAATAGGAAAAAAAAAAACTTTGAAACTGTTAGCTTTGATACTTACTACATAACTTCAGAATTGGCAGTATGGATTAATTCCTTCGCCTTTGAACTATTTGAATAGGAAAAAAAAAAACTTTGAAACTGTTAGCTTTGATACTTACTACATAACTTCAGAATTGGCAGTATGGATTAATTCCTTCGCCTTTGAACTATTTGAATAGGAAAAAAAAAAACTTTGAAACTGTTAGCTTTGATACTTACTACATAACTTCAGAATTGGCAGTATGGATTAATTCCTTCGCCTATGAACTATTTGAATAGGAAAAAAAAAAACTTTGAAACTGTTAGCTTTGATACTTACTACATAACTTCAGAATTGGCAGTATGGATTAATTCCTTCGCCTATGAACTATTTGAATAGGAAAAAAAAAAACTTTGAAACTGTTAGCTTTGATACTTACTACATAACTTCAGAATTGGCAGTATGGATTAATTCCTTCGCCTATGAACTATTTGAATAGGAAAAAAAAAAACTTTGAAACTGTTAGCTTTGATACTTACTACATAACTTCAGAATTGGCAGTATGGATTAATTCCTTCGCCTATGAACTATTTGAATAGGAAAAAAAAAAACTTTGAAACTGTTAGCTTTGATACTTACTACATAACTTCAGAATTGGCAGTATGGATTAATTCCTTCGCCTATGAACTATTTGAATAGGAAAAAAAAAAACTTTGAAACTGTTAGCTTTGATACTTACTACATAACTTCAGAATTGGCAGTATGGATTAATTCCTTCGCCTATGAACTATTTGAATAGGAAAAAAAAAAACTTTGAAACTGTTAGCTTTGATACTTACTACATAACTTCAGAATTGGCAGTATGGATTAATTCCTTCGCCTATGAACTATTTGAATAGGAAAAAAAAAAACTTTGAAACTGTTAGCTTTGATACTTACTACATAACTTCAGAATTGGCAGTATGGATTAATTCCTTCGCCTATGAACTATTTGAATAGGAAAAAAAAAAACTTTGAAACTGTTAGCTTTGATACTTACTACATAACTTCAGAATTGGCAGTATGGATTAATTCCTTCGCCTATGAACTATTTGAATAGGAAAAAAAAAAACTTTGAAACTGTTAGCTTTGATACTTACTACATAACTTCAGAATTGGCAGTATGGATTAATTCCTTCGCCTATGAACTATTTGAATAGGAAAAAAAAAAACTTTGAAACTGTTAGCTTTGATACTTACTACATAACTTCAGAATTGGCAGTATGGATTAATTCCTTCGCCTATGAACTATTTGAATAGGAAAAAAAAACTTTGAAAATGTTAGCTTTGCTACTTACTACATAACTTCAGAATTGGCAGTATGGATTAATTCCTTCGCCTATGAACTATTTGAATAGGAAAAAAAAACTTTGAAACTGTTAGCTTTGATACTTACTACATAACTTCAGAATTGGCAGTATGGATTAATTCCTTCGCCTATGAACTATTTGAATAGGAAAAAAAAACTTTGAAAATGTTAGCTTTGATACTTACTACATAACTTCAGAATTGGCAGTATGGATTAATTCCTTCGCCTGTCCTATTGGACGAATATTATTACTACTATTTACTACGTTACCATGGCAACGTATATAATAATAACGTAATCGCTCAAAAGCAAAAAAAGTGCCCGATTTTGAAACATTCTTCATTGGTGCTCTGCTTCTATTGATCTTAGCGTGATGATATATAGCCTATAGCCTTCCTCGATAAATGAACTATCTAACACCGAAAGACTTTCTCAAATCAGACTGGTAGTTCCTGAGATCATAGCGTTCAACCAAACAAACAAACAAACTGAAATAATGCCTGAAATAAACATTATTTACAAAAAAACAGCATTAAAAAAAAACAAAAAAAACTCAATGTCTTACCCAAGGGTTGTGTTTCAAAGTCAATGTCCACAGTTCCGGCTAAGAAATTAAAAATGCTACCCAAAGACATTATTCCACGCAGACGAAGACGAAGAATAGTACATCCATACTTGAAATATCTTTAAACCTATGACCCGATTATAGCGACTCCTACCGTTTCCGAAACCAAACAATTCAGGGACTCACTCAAACAAATACCTATAATGGTTTAGACTTTAGGGAATGACTTACGCACATGTGGGAGAAATTCCGATTAAGCGGATGTAGCGCCATCTGTTATTCAACAACATCAATAATTTCGTTTTGTTTGAAATACGAACGACCATTGAATCATTTGGATATTGTTCATACTAAAACACTAAAATCACGAATAAAAAATGGGAGAGTGGGGTTAGGAAAGCGAAGTTATGGTGTTATACGTATATAAAAATAATACAAAAGAGAAAAAAATATCAAAAAAAATCTGTATCACCCTAATCGCCTATAAGTATAAAATATATTTTACGACCTATTATCATACCTACCAAGTCTACATTTAAAATTTCTTAAAAATCGGTCCAACCGTTTCGGAGGAGTTCGACCACAAAAAAGGTGACATGAGATTCTTATATATTAGATAAGTCACAATAAACATAGTCAAAAATGGGTTTAAAAATCCTGGAATAAGACCATATTGAATCGGGGAAAAAAGTATCTGTCTGCCGATACGGTGTACTGGTACAAGCTATATAAGATACTAGCTGTACCCGCAGCTCCCCACGCGTTTTAAAAAATCGTATTAACTGAATATAAAATTGTGAGACCATGTACAATTCTAGAAATTATTTTTAAAACAATTGTAAGTACGACACGCACGTCACTTACAGTAACATGTAACGTATACATTAGATATGTAAATACTAACAGTGTATTAAATGAAGTTTATCATCAGCAACAACTTTGGAACATTAGTAATAAAGAACTAAGGAAAAAGACTTAAAGATACATAATGATATAATATGCCCATATTGTCAATAAGTAAACGTTTATGGTCTAATATCTTATTAGAAATACCCCTCAAAATTACTATTAATAATTATAATGTTGAATTATAAACATTGAATGAGCTGACGTCTTGTTAAAATATTAGAAATGGTTAAATTGGATTTAACTTATTTTGAAATGTATCAAGACATATTGAGTTTTTGTGGTAGAAAGTGAAGGGTATGGGGTGGATCTGGTGGTGGGAGGATTACCTTATCATGGTCATGGTCGTGGTCATCCAGCAGCTGCTGTAGCAGTATCGCATCAGGCTTATCATCAGGTCGAAGTGCTGGACTGACGGCCGCCCACGCGCTCCAGCACTGCTGCAGCACCGTTAGCGACGACGCGCTACTTTGCAGACTTGCACAGCTCCTGCCGGCAACGTTATCTTCTAATACAACATTGCCACCGGTTCCTTAACGGAGCACGCGGTACTAGTTAAATGGTAGAAAACGCCACGTAAGAAAAAAGCGTTATGCATACTGTTTCGCTCCCTCCATACGACTTTACGCGCCTAGGTCGACAAAATTTGTTATATTTAACATCAAATTCATAAATTGAACAACATATTTTTTTGTTACGCTGTTAATACCAAAAGTGAGCCAGTGCCATCTACAAGGTTATGGGGTAAACAGTTGTACAACTTGAAAACTCACTGCATATAATTATTTATTTAACATTATTTAATGTAATTTCTTGCAACTTTTAATAAATCAATACTTTACCCCGTTAAATCCCGTAGCATTCCATTTCTTTCATTTGCCTGGGAAGCGAATAAAGTCTGTTTCGCTCTATGGTTAACCAATAAGGAACCAGCAATTTAATCTGACCAGTAGCGAATACAAATTTACAAGGAAATACCAACTCTGAAAGGTCAATTAAGTTTGACGTTCATAACTCGTTGGCCGCCATCTTATGAAAGCGTTAGCCTATACGGTTTTCTAAAAGAGGAAGCTAGAAAGGCCGACCTACAAATTAAAAATTATATTTATAGTACTGTTTTAAGAAGTACACACTTCTATGTTTGCTTTTTAACATTCGAGATTGTATTTTGAAGGGTGGATTGATACATTTGTTTGAGTGCTCGATTTTAACGTTATGTGATTATTTTATTGTGTTATCATAAATTAGGGTTAGTGATTAATAAATAATAAGTGTACGGTAATTTAGTTTCAACTTGGCAAGGCAACATAAAAAACGGCATGAGTTCACATATATTGTTAATCTTTTCATTATTGTCTTTAAACACCATAAAAACATTAGTGACGGTGGCGAAGAGCTAATATTCTGTTTGCTAACAACTTTCGCTTCTGGTTTCCCTTCTTCAGATTTCCACCTTTGACCACTGTTACACTATAGGTAAAAGGTTTTTGGAGTGCTTATAAATTTTTTTTTAATAGGATAATAAAAGAAACGATCACGTGTGTATTTGGACTGTCGATAAAAACTGACTGAATATTTGTTTGTTCAGTAAAAAATATGGAAATAAAAATTTAAAGAACGACACTTAACAAAAAGACCTAATGTTTATATGCTTTTATGGAATATATAGCTAATGATACCTGCAGAGTGCTATCCGTAGCTTCAACCAGCTGTGATAGTAGAACTGCTGGAAGGAGTGCGGCTGACGCTGGAACGACTCCGTTAACCTAGAAATATATAGAATTATAGAAATGGTTTTTGTTAATCTTCTCTATTATTTTTCGTTTGCATGTGTAACATATCTTTATACATATAATTCATTCTTCCGTGTGTTTACGAATGAACTCTTACCAAACGGTTGGACAGATTTTGATGAACTTTTATTTGTGTTCAGGTGGTTAATAACTCTGCTGACATGGTGCTTTTTGCAGACGATACTTCTTTAATATTTAAAGTGAAAAGGATAGATTCAGAGGTCGGGCATCTGAATAATACTTTAAGTGAAATTTGTCATTGGTTTGCGTTAAATAACCCATTGCTAAATGCAGATAAAACGAAATGTAAAAGATTTACATTACCCAATGTTAGACAGGTTGATAGTAGAATCAAGATCGAAGGGAATTTAGTAGGGTTAGTTGACAATACTGTATTCTTGGGAATTACATTAGATTCTAAATTACAATGGGGCCCTCACATTACAAAACTGGCGAGCAGATTAAGTTCCGCTGCATTCGCAATACGTAGGATTCGCCAGCTTACAGATATTGCCACTGCTAGGTTAGTTTACTTCGCTTACTTCCATAGCTTAATGTCTTATGGCATTCTGCTATGGGGTACGGCTGCTGAGGTAGACACGATATTTTTATTACAAAAACGGGCAGTTCGGGCAATATATAATATGGGACCTCGCGAAACATTAAAGACGAAATTTCAGGAATTCGGTATCTTAACTCTGCCCTCCCAATACATTCTTGATAATTTAATGTATGTCCGGAAAAACTTTGAGAAACTGAATTTAGTTAAAGACCGGCATAATCTAAATACTAGAAACTGTAATAAACTGGTGGTCCCATGTTTCAGACTTAGCAAAACCAGTAATAGTTTTTTAGGTAATAGTGTTAGGTTCTACAATAAAGTCCCAAAGCATGTTACCGATTTGCCGGACTGTAAATTTAAGGCCATGTCAAACGGGTTTTAGTTTCAAAAGGATATTATAGAGTGGATGTGTATGTGTGATATATGTGATATCAGTATGTGAATGATAGTGATGTCTGGAAGTGACTCCTCTCTGTGCATGTATTAGAAATATATGTTAAAAAAAAATGTACCCGATCGAGTTTCTTGCCGGTTCTTCTCGATGACTGGGTTGTTTTCCGAACCGGTAGTAGTCTTTGACGTTCATAAGTGTCTTATTAGGGCCTAAATTGAATAAAGTATTTTTGATTTGATTTGAATTCGAGAATGGTTTAAATTCACAATTGGACCCGGTACACCTACCTGCGCTTGAGTTTTAGGATTCTTTTATATTACCAAGGTAGGACAACGTCCGCTGGACCTTCTAGTATAAAAAAAGTGAGTTAATTTCCAAAATTATCTATGGGGCCGTTTGAAGTATTACGTAAGCAGAATTTTTGTAATTTATGGCCACCCCCTCCCCTGGTCAGCAAAAATAAACAATGCTCTTACCCACCTCCCCCCATGCTTACGTAAACATTTACCTAAATCTGTTCCGGTTTAATAAAAAAATATTGCTGACATAATCACTACCCAGACCCCCATCCCCTATGTCATCAAAAATAAGCAAATCAAGGACCCCCCATCAGTACTTACGTAATATAATCAACATCCCTGTTTGACACATACGTCTGTCCTCCGAGCCGGATCGAGTGGAAGGTTATAACAATCTTATTTCTTGAAGTTGACAATGTTTCATGAGTTATATTTGCAAATTTCTAAAGTGATTGAAATATATACCTTTCATAGACGGCTTCGATGATGTTAGGCTTGAGAGCTAACAGCACGTCCAGAGAGTCGTACCCCGACACGATGGAATATTCTAGTAGGTTCGTTATGTGTTGTACCGAGAGCGCTGGAGCTGCACACCACAATATTTATTATGATTAATTAAACAGTATATACACGTGTAAACGTGTTACACTCTACAAAGAATGATAAAACAGTCCATGCACACGCGGACGAAGTGAGGCTTCTTCGCTTATATGTATAAATATATGGATGGATATCTTGGAATGTAATGTAGTGGAATTTATATTTATTGATAATCTTGTGTTATTCGACTCTGTGTTTTGTAATATTGGTGGCATTGTACATAATATAGTTCGGTTATTGTTGATAAAGTTCTCAATTGAAAGGGTCGCAAGAAACTTGCAATATCACTACCGACTCGACAATGGCAGTAATAATATAGTAGAGAAAAAGTACTGACAGATATCGGGACAGGGCTGCGGGATCTTGTAGACATGCAGCTGTGCGCGGGAGTCCACGGCCACCAGCACCCCCCCCAGCGCCGACAGCTCCGCGCAGCACACGGCGGCACCCCCACCCTCCTACACGGTATGCATTCTCTATTACATACATCACAATAATTACTTTATTATAGGCTTTGTCATATATCGACTATGACGCCTCGTAAGAACATCGCATATTCCACAATAACCACATTTATTCAAATCTTGAAAGCTAAACTTGTGATTCTGTAATATTTAAAAAAATCCTACAATTTTGGTATTGACCACATTCCATCAAAATTTTGTATACATCCTCAACCACAGCACACACCGTGCTATTAGACAATGCTCGTTTTCTTATAAGGGTTAAAAACCTATTTAATGGAAGGTGTCCTGGGTGAAGTCGGAGGGCTGTTATTAGGTTAGATATACTTAATCAATTTTAATAATTAGTTATTGTTGCCATTATGTGTATAATTATATACCTTTGATTAATTCAACTAAAATCATTATACAACTGATGTTAGCAATTTAAAAAAGTATTATTAGCTAAGTATATTGGTATTTATTGGAACACGCAACTATATTTTATTTGTATTACTACTAATGAATATACTATTATAGTAATTAGCAAACATTTGTAAAGCATAATAATTCTTCAGACCTTAACATAGACTTATCTATTATTCTGGTGTTAATTAGTATTCTATTCAGAATATATAGCAAAGGCATACCGCGTGTGCCCCCACACTGTACTTGGGTTTCTTGGAGGGCGTGAGCGGCGGCGCGGGCGCGGCTCCGGGGCCGCTCGCCACCGGCTTGCTGCTCAACTGGAATATATACAGGAACACCGCGTACAACTCATTACACGGCACACAAGTAGGTAACTGAAACATCTATAACGGAAGGTCAGACCGAATGTTGACGTGGCGACGCATCGCCAAGCTGTACGATTTTGAATTTTTGTATTTAAGGAATACAAATAAATCGTTACATATTTTATAACAAGGTCCTCTGCCACGTCTCTCTGCCTGTTCACGATAAATTCAAAAAACTACTGAATGTATTTTCACTCGGTTTCCACCAGTAGCTAAAGTAATTCACGAGAAAGGTTTACGTATATAACTTATCGAGGTTTTATTTTTTATCATGCCATGTCATAAATTATCCTTGTATGTATATTACCTGTAGAAAATTATTTTTAATGTTCCATATCTGTCAGGCATTCCGCGATGGCTCACAATTATCTTTAAATCCTAAAATATATAGCGTCTGACCACAATTCCATCGGCTGTTAAATGACAATGTGCTTTCAGATGGTAAATACATGTAACTTAAAGGGGGAAATGACTTTCAAGTGCGTGTGCCGGAACACGTCCACGGGTTCTTGGTGATAGATTTGGTTTGGTTTAACTTGCAGGTGGTAGGTAGCGGGCGGCGGGTTTATAAATAGCTCAACTACCATCATATATCGTGACATATATCTTTATCGAAAGCTCTAACTCAGTAACAACAATTCGAACCTGAATACAAATTGATTTTGTTTAAATATTTTACTCTATCGGTTTATAGGATAGTATTATTTATTGGAGTGTAACTTGTAATGCGAGTTCCAATAAGGTTGCGTTAAACGCTTAACGCTAAGGGGCAATAGGAAGAGACAGAGCGGGAGTGAATGCGTGGCACTCGAACGCATGCGCGTAGCATACCTGTTACAGGCCAGCGCGAGCGTTGGCAACGAGTAAACATTCTCACTTCACCTGTTAAAATAATGACATTAGGCAAATTTATTATTAACTAGTTGTTGCCCGTGTCTTTGGCGATACTCGGATGCATAATTGTTTTTTTTTTTTCTGTAATAAAAGTAGAGCTATTTGCCAGTGAGAGTATCGTTAAAACCGATCCGACCACTGGAGATCAGTCGAAACAGACATATAGACAGCAAACAATAGCATGAACGATGAAGAAGTTATGAGTTTAATAGTAGCATAGTATGGACATGTCATGAGGAGAAATGAATGTCATGTAATTAGAAAAGTACTAAGTACGATGTTGGAGTAGGGCCCTATTAACTGGAATAAGAGTGCTTACATAGAGATGCGAGTCTCGCGAGAGGAGATGCAGGGAGTGCGGCGTCGCGATGGCGGTGAGCGGCGCCCCCAGCGGCAGCCGCGAGCTGGCCACGCAGGCGGCGGGCGCGGAGCCCTCCACCGGCCACACGGCCGTCTTCTGCCACACCTGCACCGCCACAACCCCATAACCGAATAATGCTCGAATCGAATATTTTTTTAATAAGAAAGATTTATTGAACTAATAGTTATAAGAGAAGATACATTTCCCAATTCATTTCTTTGCATACATTTTTCACTTAGACTTTAATTAAGTGAGAACATGGTCATAGAGGTATTTTAATAATTAATTAATAACTACCACTGTATTGAAGCAGTCGGTCGTGGGTTTGGGTGCTCCGGCCGGCGCACTGCTGCCTTGAACTGAACCTAAGAACAATTTCTGCATCAAGCCTTCTCAATTGCAAACATATTATTCATTAAGTAACTTCTGTATGAACAATTACTTTATTAAAAAAATCTAGTGAATTTATTTATCTAAGTTTGATAAAGTAATTACACTATGTCTAATAATGAGCGTAATGCAATTTAAAAACAACTGCAACAATCGTGAGAATTATAACCAATTATAACCAGCCACTGGGATCATGTAGTTCTGCAAATGTCTGTCACCAGCTAATTCTGCACTAAACATATTATGATATGTATATAGTATACTATATATGTATACATACTATAGTATGAGAATACTACATGGTATATGGCAGTGGTCGACAAACTGACCATTCAAAAGAGCCAAATATAAACAATACAAAAATGAAATGTATACAAAGAGCCTTTTTTAACTTAAGCTTTGCGTTAGCAGACATGTTTATTAGTACACTTTCGGGCTTGCTTTTGCTAAATATGTATTTTTTGCGAGCAATTACCTAACTGCTGTTGCTTATTAAAAATGACCCTCTTCTTTAGGCTTACGTTTTAAAAATGCTAACTAGTCTCTTACAAGACAAGTTAATAGACAATATTCCGTGTCTGCACTAAGCACTTTGCGGACGGCTCTGTTTGTCGACCACTGGTATATGGTGACAACAATTCAATCATATCTTATCATATTAGACTTGTATGTGGTAATTCTAATTTTTCAGGGTCAATTTTGCAGGCATATGGTACCTTTAGCGAGGAATTTATGCAGAGGATGAGCCCTCTCGGTGCACTTCCAGAGGGAGAGAGTGGAGCCAGCCACCAGCAGCGAGTCGGTCTCCTCGCGCGAACACCACGCTATGCAACCTATATATACACCACACGTACCAACATTACGTTTCACCGCAATCCTATCTCATCTTCTATTACCAAGTCGCTAAAGATGGTAACACTAAGCATAAAATGGCTGAGTTTCAAGTATACGTACCAGAACATACCTATAGGTGCTAGTCAGTTTGGCGAGTAGTTAGAGCAAGTCACCATCACCGCCGTATTTTGTACTAATGATTCACTTAGAATACTGTAAGATTTCTCAGAGAGGCTTATCTCTAGTTAAATTACACCTTTAAACATAGTTGTTGAGGACAAATGAATCTCACTTTTTATACTTTTTGTATAAATCTCTTTTCTATTTCACATTCTTTAAATAATTTATATGTTATTATTATTGCATTATATATACATAATTAATATTACTATGATGTGTATACGGAATTCTACGTTTTGTAAAATATACAAAATGTAAAAACGTATATAAATGTATGGTCAAGTGGTGTCGCAAGCCAGGAGCGGACCACGTACGAGTTGTCGGTACAAAAATTGTGTCAGGATCGGAGCGAAACGTGTATCGCCACCGACTCATAAAATACAAGTATTGTAAAGCTTTGTTTATGTAATACTGTCCTGTGTGTATTCTTCAAGAGATTAGGCAGAATCACTAACAATAGTTAAGACAATTCGTTTTTGCAGATGTAACTCAGAGAGAAATATTTTCACTGTTAGGTTAGTCTACTTTGCTTATTTCCATTGCATGATGATTCCGCTATTTTACTATGGGGGACGAGAAATGAAGTAGATATACTTTTTATATTGTAAAAAATCTAATAATTGACAGCAAGGTACCTCTTATGAGGTCATTCAAGTATTACCTTCATATCAAAGGGTCTAATGTTTGTATTTTTTTATTTATACTAAAACATCATACCCAATAAGGTAGGCCAAAAAAATCGACTATTTTTTTCCTTTATACTCTGAAAAATAGGTTGGTAGACACCCCAAAAAAATTCTCTCCAAGTATGAGCTCTTAATTATAATAGGAAAGTCTTCCGCCTCTCAGTTTTCTTATTTTTTCCTTATTGTTAGAAAGAAAAATTCATATATCGGTATTCACTATTTGAATAAAATATCTCGTCTCATATATTTGTAGGAAATTGAATTTTCTACAAAAAAGGTCTCTTACAATTTGTTTTCAAACCTCATCGTTTAAAAGTTATTAAACCTTTTATAAAGTTTAGAAAAGTGTGATTATTTTCAGTCATATTTCATTCTTCATATATCATCATCATAAATTATTTCAATTATATTATACACTCAGTAATATTTGATAACAATGCCGTTGTTGTCTGTAAATAGGGTCATATCTAAAACATCAAACTGTACACTTTATTCTAATGACAAATGTATTGATGTTGATTCTGTTGGTAACCTAAGTGAATAAATAAATTATATTGGACGTATTAAGGGGATTTATATTGATACCTTAATCCAATATCTCACACAAGCACAAATAGTTAATTAGTGGTTTAGGATGTAACCATTTTTTAAATGTTAGATTGTAATCAACAATAATATAAAGTAAAATGTGCTATATAGTCTTCCTCGTAGCAAGATTTTAGTATTACATATACAGGAGTTAATGCTGTCATTCTTGTAGTCCGGTGAAGCTGTTAAGACCTTGCTAGGTCAATAGCATAGTCAGTTCGAAAAAATAAAAAAACTGTCATTCTTTTACTCTGTGTATTCAAAACCTAATGTAATTGTAAATGTATTTTTGTGGAAATATGTATGTAAAAAGATAAACCAGATCGAGTTTGTTGGCGGTTCTTCTCGATGACTGGATTGTTTGCGCAAACCGATGGTAGTTTTGATGTTCATAAATGCCTTCTCGGGGTCTAAATTTAATAAAGTGTTTTTGATTTACTAAAGTTTGGTTATAGCTAGTACATCATTTAAATATTGTAATTTTAAAACTAGGTCTAGGAAATAGATAATTTTTGCTATCACTTTGTTCTCGGGAAATTAATAACAAGGGGATAATTGAAAACTATGCTAATGTGTAAGTTAATAGTTGTACTGACTTGGTGGGGATGTAGTCTCGTCGAGATATATAGCGGGCAGTGGTTGCAGCACCAGTACTGGGGCACCAGGGTTCGACACGCACCCCACCGCGCACCGCACCACCGCCCCCCCACCACCACCACCACCACCGCACACGCACGCCAGCAGCAGGTTCCCGTCTGACGAGTTAAACTTACTATTACTACCAAACTGTACCGAATACCTAATATCCACAATAGTAGCAATTAGATATTCTGGGATCAACTAGTGTGTATCCAGCGGGCGGTAGGCACCTCTACTTGATTACTACCCTGCTCATAATGATAATCCAGGCACAGGACTCTCCTTTCTCACATTATGAGATCATCTAGTGGATCTCTAGCTACAAGTATCACAGTCATAACTGGCCATAGGTATTCTGGATTTTTTATAGGTCACCAATGGTTTTAGATTGTTCTGTACTTAACATAAAATGCAGGGCAAACCCTGTTGTTCTCGGATAAAAAATAAAACTGACCATTTACTTTAAAATAATAAATACTTTTTTAAATTATGAAGTAGTATACAAATCATCACATTCTATAACTGTGTATGAATAATCGCAAAAGGATTGCAGTCCTAAGTCTATATCAAATTGTTACTACTAAGATCTGAATTGTCTTGGAAACGTATAATTACGAATGCGTACAATTTCATTTGTGTAAATTTCTGCTCTATATGCACCCCTCCCCCGTTTATTTCTGCAAAACCATTCCGCTTCTATTAAACCCAACTGTACTCCGCTGTGTTCCTATCTAAAAAATATTACTGGTAACACATACACACTTTTCTCAAGAGTAGCAAATTACTGTAACTGGCCTTGGCCTTAGGATTGCTGCTTTTAATGGTTAATTATATAGTATTGTTAAACCACTTATTATATGATGGTTGCCAATATGTTTCCTACATCATATCACTAAAAATATTAGGCACAAGCGTAAAAATCAAAAACATCAATTTATATTATTTGAAAGTTATCTTCCAAACATTTTTCCACAGGTTTTTATTTTCAATGGAATGGAAATGGAATCAATTCCACTTGAAAATATCCCTTGGTATTTACAACTTCCAAGTAGTTGGTCGATCAAGTTTATATATCGTTATGTCAGTACTGTTCCTTCTCCAGGAGGAGGCAACTTACTAACTTTTATAAGCGATTGCAGCGTGTGTGACATGCTCTCTGGTGGGGCGGAGACACTCGGAGGCTGTGAGTGCGTTCAGAGCACTCGCTCCACCTGCCAGAGCACCCTCGGCCTGCTGAGGCGGAGTGAGCACGCAAATGAGTCCACTAGCAGTCACCACGCAAGCACCTTCACACCCAACGCCACTGTACAAAACAACGAGCGATAACTATGTTATACAAGTTAAATTCATGTACTTAACTTGCATGTTTTTATTTGCAATTATATTTTTTTGTAAATGCTGCAGCGTGTTCTCACTGCATGTCTTATTATTATCAGTTCAGAAGTAATATGCAGAGTGCTATCCTAAAATTATTAAAATGTGACTAGGAACCATTTATGATATCATTGATTGTATTCTGAAAAGATAATACAATATAATAAACAGAGTACTAATACGACATATCTGTTTCTAGCCGTCATGGAGTTCCATAGTATTTTCTAAAGTCCATCATCAGATCATTTAATTCAAGCATATGGTAAACTCTCGTTACTGGTAATAAAACGAGTACAAACACGACATATCTATTTCTACCCGTCAAGGAGTTCCATAACAATTCCTGAAGTCCATCTACAGTTAAAACGTAAAAAAATTAAGTAAGCTAATAACTTTGAGGAAACAATATAACGCTGCTTAAAAACGAAAGAGCCACAAAACAAAATTAACCAAAATTACTTTTATTTTAAAAATGAGGTCAATATCGCCCTTATTTTTATATACCACAAAGACACTAGTCGAAATCGACCTTTAAATTACAAATTTGCGCATACGTCCTTTTGGCATTTTCGAGGGTTGGTGACTAAGTTCAGAGGAAAGCAGCCATAATTTTAGTTGCAACCCGACAATCGACGCGAGCGCACTTTAATTTTTTGCGAAAGGGCCACATCGCGAATATCTACCGGTATTGAGTGTGAATTTTATGAGCAACAGGGACAAATTTCGGAACGCGTCTCTTTCGCATATAAAATACAAATAAGTACACAATCATTCTAAATAAAAAGTGCCATGTTTTGAAAAGTGTCCCTTTATCAAATAAAAAAATACATAATTATGTTACTTTTGTTATAAGCGTAGGAGTTATAAAACGGCGAAGATGCTGGAACTTTACAAAAGTATATCATATTTCCAAGAAATGAAGAGTTATGCCATATTAAACTTTGCGTCTTCGTAAGAAGCCTTAAAAAAAACTTGTTTGGGTTTTCTTGATTAACTTTTATGTCAGTCCATCTCAGCTTTTTCCATCTTCTGTAAAAGTGTACCAGCAGCCAGAGATTTTATGTCGTCGAAGCTGTTGTGTGCCAGTTCGTTGACGCTGTAACGTGTGCCTTTTTTCTTCGCCGTTTTATAACTCCTACGCTTATAACAAAAGTAACATAATTATGTATTTTTTTATTTGATAAAGGGACACTTTTCAAAACATGGCACTTTTTATTTAGAATGATTGTGTACTTATTTGTATTTTATATGCGAAAGAGACGCGTTCCGAAATTTGTCCCTGTTGCTCATAAAATTCACACTCAATACCGGTAGATATTCGCGATGTGGCCCTTTCGCAAAAAATTAAAGTGCGCTCGCGTCGATTGTCGGGTTGCAACTAAAATTATGGCTGCTTTCCTCTGAACTTAGTCACCAACCCTCGAAAATGCCAAAAGGACGTATGCGCAAATTTGTAATTTAAAGGTCGATTTCGACTAGTGTCTTTGTGGTATATAAAAATAAGGGCGATATTGACCCTTTTAAACGAAAATAGCGGTCAATTTTTATAACCTATCAAACGTCATTGTCTAGTTGCCCAGCTAAGTACCACAGATAAAGAACTGCGGCACTATTTATGTTAATAAATGTCAAATCCGTTCTTAGAACGTGCTAAGTCTTCAACAATCTTGACTATGACTAAGCTAAGCATTTGCTTGACTTTCGTCGATAGTGTCGTGCGAAAGTAAGGTCTATTTATGTACCAGTGATGCTAAGAACGATGCTAAGCAAGTACCTTGGCCAGGACTCATTCTAAGCATCGACTATTTATCTCGGCATAAGTGTGTGTCTACTTTGAACAGAAAACAAGCGAGGACTAATACCGTGATAACCAAACCACTGAAAAAGGTATATGCTCAAAAACTTAAAGTGTCTGAGACAAGAAAATAGGGCATTCTGAACCTGATTCAAAAAAATATGATGCCAAAGTATTACGAAGCTTTTTATACCAGTTTTTAAATGTAATAGTAGCAACTGATATAGAAAGGTTTTATATAAGTAATATTGTATATTTGAAACCATTACTTAGTAATTATTTATAAACCGTATATAAAAAACATTATCTTAAGTGAAAATGTTGATCTCATGTTTATACTAGTACAAAGCATTTATCCATATTAGTTATAGGTAGTATTAAAATGTTAATCTCTTGTTTATACTAGTACATAGCATTTATCCATATTAGGTACAGGTAGTATTAAAATAGCTATGCTACCAATAATTAGTGATAATTTCGCCTGATGAGGTTTTAGAAGTATTTATTTTTGTTACTTTACTATTTGGTATGGTGACAAAACACTATTTTTGTATTATAAAACTAAGTACATGGTTGTTTTTCAATTACGATATGCGAATTTTTATTGTCTTTTCTCTTAGATATAAGTTTGTCTCAATCCAACAAGATTGTGATCAATTGTTCCACTAAAATATTAAAGTTTTTTGGACTTGTGGCCTTTTATTCAAAAAGTTAATTTACTTGTTTGCAAAAAATTAAAAACTAAAGGGACGTATGTGCTGCTATTATTCTTTGGGATATACTTACCACAAAATTTAAGTTAAAAAGTGATAGAGAATTGAAATACGCATCGAATGATATAAATTACCACAAAATTATTGTAAGTAGGAGTGCCAAAAAAGCAAAAAAACGAAATAAAAATTTTCAATCTGGTCTCCTGAAAAAAATTAAAATTTTATTTGTGGGCCTTTAGTTTTAAAGCAGCGATATATAGTTGCCTTTTATTATCACAAATTTCTTGGTCATTACTACTTTTTAGTAATATATCACTGGTTCAGGCCTTAGAATGATATTATACACAATATATATAGGAATGGGCCATTTAAAAATAAGTAAAGTAGCTCCTATTTTTAGTCACCTTTGACTCCCGATATCTATCATCGCCCCCAGTCTCAAACTCTGTGAGTGCGAAAGTGTTATAAGTACATAAAAGGCTACTCAAGTCATGAGGTTTTATCCATTTAAAAACAAGTTAGGTCTGGCAGCTGTGGGATCTTGGTCTAATAAAATATGTTGATTCGATGATTCTCAAAAACGCATTACTAACTGGTTTTTTTTTGTTAAATCTGATGACGATTATCTAAATTACTCGAAAAATATATATTCTGCAAAATGTATGGTCGAATCAA
Organism: Antheraea pernyi; assembly: GCA_015888305.1. Lineage (NCBI taxonomy): Eukaryota > Metazoa > Arthropoda > Insecta > Lepidoptera > Saturniidae > Antheraea > Antheraea pernyi. The sequence continues at coordinate 235,846 of MU158975.1, forward strand.
AGAGTCCCCAGATAGTCCTACCAACATGTATCGATAACGAGGTCATCAAAAATGATTACTAACCAGATGATTTTTTTTTACTTAGTTAATATTTATATAATTTAACAGTCATATTGTCCTATAAATTGCGTGGTACGTTATCGCGGTCCTACGCTCAGAAATTGTTAATACCACACCATTTTTTCATTACTAACTGTAGGACAAAAATGTTAGAGGCATTTTGGTTGGCACCGACTTCCAATACATCTCTAGGTAGCACACATATTCATATGTTTTATTTCATTTGGTTGATTTGATAAACTATTTATTTTCCGCTTTTTAGTGCCTTATGGGATTTTGATTGATATTGAAGTCGGTTAATACTTTTTTTTGAAAATTTACTTTATTTTTCCATTTTTAGTGTACATAAATATATTTTATTATTTTCTTTTGTCTTAGATATAGGTTTGTCTCAATCCAACAAGATTGTGACCAATTGTTCCAGTAAAATATTAAAGTTTTTTGGACTTGTGGCCTTTTATTCAAAAAGTTAATTTACTTGATTGAAAAAATTAGAAACTAAAGGGACGTATGTGCTGCTATTATTCTTTGGGATATAGTTACCACGATATTTAAGTTAAAAAGTGATAGAGAATTGAAATACGCATCGAATAATATAAAATACCACAAAATTATTTTAAGTAGGAGTGCCAAAAAAGCAAAAAACCGAAACAAAAATTTTCAATCTGGTCTCCTGAAAAAAATATTTTTTTATTTGTGGCCCTTTAGTTTTAAAGCAGCGATAAGCTTTCAAACTTCCCTCCCGATGAAATAACGGCAGTGAGCGATCTCTACTGGCCTGTCTCTCCAAACAGAGCGTGTTCATGCCCACGCCCGCGTAACCACAGATTACGCGGCTGTGGTCTGGGGATCAACTTCGCTCCCGTACACCAGATTAGGCCCCCTCGGCAGCGGCTCAAGCCTCGGTCCGTTCCCTCGGCGTGGAGCCCTTGAGTGCGCTGCTCGCGCGATACACTCACACAATATCTTTCATCACTGTGACAACATTACACATATCACCTCCACACACGTGCACGCATACACGCGGAAGGGTTTTATTTTTTCCCTTATCAAACTGAAATAGTTTAGAAAATTATCCGATACGAAATATATATAAAAGTTGTTGAGGTATGTATGCCTGGTACACATATATGTTTCAACAACTCACATATATGTATGAATAGTTAGTTTAGCATAGGTTAGCCCAGATAGGTCGCGAATTGCATGTATCAGGCAAAAGCTCAAGCCGAGGTGTGCCGTGCACCCTTGAGCTAGTTGTCAAATAAAACCGGCTGAGTGCCTTAAGCGCTCGCCTTAGTAGTCCGGTGAAGCTGTTAAGACCTTACCAGGTTAATAGCATAGTCAGTTCGAACAAAAAAGCTTTCAAACTTAGGATTTTTATTTCAACCTAAGTACAGTGCCTCTAACCACTACAAATATAAAATACTCTATAAAAAATAGTTCGTTTTCCGCAATGATCAAACGTTTTGTGAAGTGTATTCGTATTCCTACAGCGATGTTTTTTTTTTCTAATCGAGTGCAAAGCGACGTAGTCATCTACTCGTAACGGCGCCTGAGCGCGGACTGACACAGAGTACGTTATATAAATAGAGGTCGCACTCGTTCTTTCCAATCAGCGCCTCTATAATATGAGTTTCGAACTAACATTGTTGGTTATAAATGTACATTTATAGCTATGTATGTATGCATGCAGCGGTACTGCGTAAATCGTATACAAGTTTTTGATCATTTTTATTTGTAATGAATATATTCATCGTAAGGCATATCTAAATCCAAGTATGTATATGCAGGAGTCTATGTTTGTAAGTGGAACAACGGTAAAACAACACAGATGGAAGCAGACTGATTTATTCAAATAATTAGGATTACCTACATACATGTGTGTATTATATACATATATGTACCCTACACTTTCCCCCATCAAATTCCCGATAACTGAATACATCTTTAATTGGAAATAAAACTTTAAACGCTAACAGGTTACACCTTAACACATAAATTGCGTACAACAGATTACAATCTCTAGTCTCAAGTTTTATCCAACTTTGATTTACTTGTGTAACTTATATTTATTATCATCGCGCGTCGCGCGAGCTGAGGCGTCCTGCGGTGGAGGCGTCGGACAACGCACGGAGCCTTGCATTGATGCAGAACTTATGAGTTTCTCCTCTGACCTCTCCCTCGTTATCTCATCATATAACACCGCTGTATCTAATAAATAAATTTTGTCAGTATTTTTTATGATAAATTGTGGCGCAGCAGAGAGCATCTATTTGTGGGATGTAGCGTAAATCCTGAGTCCTGACGCCTACCCCATTGTAAGCCGTCGTCTATACCATCTTTATATAATACCGGTCCCGTTTTTTGTATCATTTTCCCTTCAACACATTTACTGTTACAATTTATATAACTGTTACAATTCGTGTCTCGATTCTGACCTCCCTTATTTTCTTGTTGTTATTCTTGAGCGGTGCATACGACGGCAACGGCGTTCGGTCGTAGCACGTCGATGCCCCAAGAGCGCCTCGGCTGGTGAGACGCCGGTCGTCGAATGCTTAACGTTGTGATATTTAGATAAAAACTTACAAAGCGCTTTAGGTACATTTTCACCTTCTTCTACAGCCCGTTTAATTACTTTTTTCACGGTGTTAATCGCCTTCGCTGCCGTCCCGTTATTCTGAGAATGATAAGGTGCCGATGTTACATGTTTTATACAGTTTTTTCTACAAAATTCTTTAAAATCTAGAGACAGGAACGGAGGTCCCTCATCTGTAACTAGTTGCGACGGGAGCCCGAATCTTGCGAAAATGGATCTTAAGGCAGTTATTATAGATTTTGCATCTGTTCGCTTAATTTCGATTGCTTCGATCCATTTTGAATTCGCGTCAATTAAAATAAGATATTTTCTTTTCATATATTCTGCAAAATTCGCGTGAATACGTTGCCATGGTTTCAAGGGGAATTCCCACGGATTCATGGGTGCATCTGGTGCAACCCCCGCCGCCTTACATGTTTCACAAGAACGATAAATCTTCTCGATATCTACATCGAGGCCTGGCCAGTAAACATAACTACGAGACAATCCTTTTATTTTATTTATCCCTAAGTGACACTCGTGAATATGCTTTAAGACCTTGCCTCGTAAAACACGGGGAATAACTAATCTATCCTTGAAAATTAAACACCCTAAGTCGAGTACAATATCTTTTTTGCGTGTGAAGTACGGTTTTTCCTCGTCACAGACAGTTTTCGTTGGCCAACCAAACATTACATAGTTTTTAATTTTACTCAGAAGCCTATCCTTTTCGGTTTCCTTCCTAATCTCTTTCAAATCAACAGGTAGGTACTCTTGGATTAAATCGGTATAATTAAAAGGTGTTACTTCCTGTCGTTCACATGGTAATGGCAGTCGAGATAGCACGTCTGCGGGTGCGGGACTTTCATAAATAGTGCCCTCGAGTTCAAGCCGTGCCAGCTCCTGCTCGACGCGGCCGCGTAGTGCCAGCAATGCCGTCCGCGCGCGTTCGTACTCTAGCTTATTATCTGTTATACCATTTTGCAGTAGAATAGTATTTTTAGAAGCCCCTAAGTTATCAGGGAACATTTCCAAATTCTCCGCGGTCAGTTGGTTCACAAATGGATCACTCGTTTGATCACTAATTTGATTCAATTCGCTGGCTATATTATTTATTTGTAGAGCGCGCACCCACTCTCTCCCCAACAAAGGTCGTCCCCCGTTCCGAATTACATGTAACTTACAACCCGGGACCGTTACGTCTTTTCGAACTAAATCCACATTGATATATCCAAGCGACTCGATTTTTGAACCAACGTAACTGCGTAAGTGTAAATTATCCTGTATTAACATTTTGTGACTGAAATGTTGTCGATAAAAATCCTGACTTATAGTAGAAATCCTACTCCCAGTGTCGACTTCGAATCTAAGAAATTGCCTATCTACCCATATCTCAATAACATAAGGTAAATCTCCTTTACCGTCAACCTGGATATGCCAGAAATCCACCGTTTCGCAGTCGTCTTCGTTCACGTAATTCTGGTGAGCACCCCCACGTCTGTTCTTACACATAACTTTTAAATGGCCACGCACACCACACACGTCACAGTTGTACTGCGCGAATCGACATCTGTCCGCTCGATGGGGCTTGCCGCACCGCCAGCAACGCTCAGCCGGCTGAGCTGAGTTGCGAGGCGCGGACGCCATACCGCTCGGCCCCGCACGCACGCCCGTGCCGCTCTCTCCGCTGCCCCTACGCTCCCTGCGCGCGTAATGCATGCCTTCTCCCGCCACCGCCGCCCTGCCTCCACCCATAGCCGCCGGTCCCGAGATCGTGCTCCTTGTAGCGCCGCTCAGCTCGGCGTGGCGCTCAGCTGCCTCTAGTGCAAGAGCTAACTCCACTGCTTCCCTATATTGAATGTTTCTTTCCGCGAATATTCGCGATCGCATCACTTCGTTCGCTAACCCCGATACAAACTGGTCACGTAGATTCTCTTCTAGATTTGTTCCAAAATTGCATGTGCTTGCGAGGTGCTTCAGGCTATGTAAGTACTCTGTTAGAGATTCGCCGACCTCTTGTCTTCGTAAACGAAAAACATGACGTTCCGCGATCTCGGATCGTTGTGGTTCCAAATGATCCGACACGAGCTTCACCAACTCATCGAAGGTCTTAGATTCCGGGTGTACTGGAGAGCACAAATCACACATCAGGGAATACATTACATCCCCGACTACCGTAATTAATAACGGCACACACAATTCTTTCTTGACCTCGTTTAGCAAAATATATTGCTTAACTCGGCGTATATACGTAGGCCACTGTTGAGAATTCATGTCGAACGGTTCTAATTTTCCAATAGGCATTGTATCTTAAACAGTTTATACACTTTACTATTAATTACACACGTAAATTCGCCTCGTCACCAGTGGAACAACGGTAAAACAACACAGATGGAAGCAGACTGATTTATTCAAATAATTAGGATTACCTACATACATGTGTGTATTATATACATATATGTACCCTACAGTAAGTAGAACCGGACATAGATAAAATTGTTTGTTGGAGACAAGAAAATTTAAGGGAGCACACTCTCGTAAGAAATACGTAAACAAAGAGAATGAAAACAAATAGTTGGAAGTTGTCAGTTTGAAATGTCAAAATTAATTCTCATCCACCATCTTTTGTTATAAAAATTTGCCAAAAAAATTATATAACAGTGCCATCTAGAGAGTGGATTGATAACCAAAAATAGACGAGCCTTTTCCATACAAATCCGATTCTGAGAAGTGAAAATAGTGTGCGGACTGACGCGGCCCGAATTCTGGTTTCACACTGTTGTCTAACTCAAATTAAATTAAATTGTACCTTAGTAAATTGTAAAAACCTTAGTAAAGTAAATTGGACCTTATTCCATACTAGTTAAAATCTACGTAATTTAGATAAAGTGGTACAATTTTGTTTACAACTTAATAAGTATTTTATAACTTAATAAGATACGGCATAAAAATAACTTGGATATTATGGTCTCTGTTTTAAACTAGATTATATGTAGCATAAGCAGGTATTTTTTTGTTTATTAAGAAAAATGTAAATTTACTGAGATTTTCATACCGAAAATGAGGCTGCGTTGCGCGAGAGGACTACGTAGAATTGATTTTTTTAAATGGAACCCTATTAATTTTAAAAAGCAATCATCTCTATATCATTGTTAAAGGTTCAATGAATATGTGGTTAACCATTATATTTAACCAAAATTCAATAGTTTGGTTGTAATTCGAAATGAAAAACCGTGAAAATGGAACTTTTTTGAGAGCGCGTCATTATATCTTTTTTTTTATCAAAGGTTCGCCATATACTTCTAGTGCTATTTGTCCTATAATTTTTACTTTTTTATACAGAGTACTTCTAAAGTTTTGAAAATCATACCCAAATCCTTTGAGAGTAGGTGTCGATCTGAGCATCTGAATCCTTTCTGTGATAGGAACTTCTGGTTTCTTCTCGACCGCCATTATTCTACGGCCCGGATGGAAGAAAGCCGACTTTATTATGTGTTCACCTGCAATTATTGTTTACGTAACATGTGACTTTGTTCTTATTACATTACTAGAACTAAATAAAAAATATTTTTTATATTTTAGCACCTAGGGGTGTGATGGTAATAAGAACCTTGTCTAAACACCTAGGTTTTCAAAGTGAAATGTTTTTTCCACTTCGATCAACAATAACTAGATAAAGGGTCGGCGCGAAAAATACATTTCAGTAAATAACAGCTCACTTGTGTGCCCTTATTTTGTTTAGTTTCTTTGAAACACAGCCAATGTAAGCCCGTTTCACATGCCGCAGTGTATTCAAAAGATGCAAAAAGCAATTTAACGGTCGGAATATTTTACTTTCGCTAAATACATGTTGAATAAGTTATATTTTAAGCTTTAAACTATCAAATAATATCAAATTTTGAACAAAATTACCGATTTTAAAAGTGTGATACAAATGTTTGGCCCCACCACGCACAATAACGGGAAAACGTATTTTATTCATTACGTGTTAAGGTTGAATTCACACTAAATGTTGTTTATGTTGTCTTATCATTTGTGAGGGGAGTAATTTATTGCTTTGCTCGTCTTATCGTAAGTATTAGATAATATTTTGAACATTTGTGACTTTATTACTAGGTGTTATGGTTGTAATTAGGTCGAACTTAAAACTGTTTTAAAACGTTTTTTCTTCCTTTCTTAGTAAAGAAATAGCTACACATAAGTATATATTTAGGTAGACAGATTTTAGCGTGATTTTGTACGTGACCCTTTATCTAGTTATTGTTGATCGAAGTTTTTCCATTAGCTGATTTTTTTTCGTTGTCAAAATGTCCAGAGTACCCTGCTTTTTGATTTGACACGTCATGGAGTTAAATTCGGATCATATCCGCGCGCATCTCAGCGCATATCATATTACAGCCAGCGCGCGACCGTGAAGTAGGGGTAAAGAGAAAGGCGCTCGGCAGCAGCCAACGCCAATATATGCATCATATTAATTATTGTATTTATTATGTACTAGCTGTGCACGCGACTTCGTACATGTGGAACCTAATGTAAAAAAACGGTGACTAATAAAATCATCTGAATGTATTAAGTCCATTTACTTATCTACTTTTCTCTCATACTAAATTCACATTGTCATTAAAATTACAATTATTTTTGATAGAGTGGACCGATTTTACTGAAACCAAGACTAAATGTTACTCGAGGATATGCTTTATAATTTTCTTCGTAAGGTTTTATGCATAAATGAGGTATTATCGTCATTAGCAGTAATACGTGTTCAAACAAACATACAGACATTTTTAAAGATGATTGAAATGTATTTTATTACTTATTCCTATGCACCTGAAACAATTTCTTTTACAAAAATCTAAAAAGTACACACCCGTTAGATTTACATTCTTATTATATGTATAGATATAGGTTAATTGCTCTATTTCCTAATTATTAATGTAAGATTAAACTTCGAAATCGAATAATTTTCCGAAAGTTTTCGGTGAAATGCCTACGATCCGAAAAAAAGTTACAGTTGCATCATGGTTTCTTAAAGCTACACGACTTTTTATTTTCAAGGTGAGGTAAACATCAATCTCCGATATATACTAACTTCCATTTGTATGTAGATGAATTTTTAAAGAGATGTAACAGCAAAAGCTACCTAATCTTATTTATTTATTTACGACGAAGCTTATTTGTGGTGGCCAGACTATTTATAATTAGAAGGTTTGTTAATCATTAAAAAAAGAAGTGGAGTTAATTTTGTTATCAAAATTACAATGATTTCCTATGAAATGCATGGAAGAAGTTTTTTGCGATTTCTGATGTTGCAATATTGACTGAAACCTCACTTAGTCTAGTGATTTGATTCTTATAAGGAATGGAATTGGTATGCAAAATGTTTGTGTGTAATTAAGCTCATTTTCTTGCTAACTATATTTTTTTTGCAAAATCTGGCAATATCGGCTGAAGTCTATTAAAATATCCAGAACAGTTTTGTGTAGTTCAAAAGGGTCTCAGATATGTGAGTATCTTGATTCAACATATATCCATAACTATATATATAGCTATTATACTATATTATTTAAATGTCCTACACGTTTTTTTGGTTTCACTTCTGTAATTCTTTTACAGTGTACATTATATAATTGTTGTAGGAATATGAATGGCAAGATATATATGATATTTATAGAATTTTATGTTATTAAAATAACAAACTTACATACAGTTACACATGACATATAGTCACTGCAGGTGATATCATATGAAACCACAGATATGAGACACATAAAAATAAATTATTAATTACAAGGTTTGAAAATTTAGTGATAAAGATTCCATCAAATCTTGCACAAATAACTCACACTTGTTCAATAACCCCTTAATAAATAAAAACTATATAACTGAGTCCCTGCAAAATTAATAGTGACTTTAAAAAAACATATATCAGTGTACAGATTTCCGGATCAAAGTCAAACACAACATACCTGGAAAGTTTGCTGTGTAGAGACAAACCCATTCATTTAACAAGTACTCTTTCTGTCCATATACAGACACTTCTCCGACTGTGGTCCCGATAAGTAACTGTTTGCCTTCAATGTCCCATTCTAGTACTGATATCTGTTGAAAAATATTAACAATAATTGCAATTTGCTACACATAAATTACTTATATAATTCAATATTCAAATCTGTAACTATATAACTTTGTATATTATTAATCTTACTTAAGGGACTCCCATAATTTGAAGATGTTTTATGAATATGTTATCATTTGAAGTGACTAGTAAATTTGTGAAATTATTATGCAAATTGAGAGTAAAAAAAATATATCCATGTAGTGACCTCCTCTGCTTCATATGGGAGTAATAGTACATGTGGAGTCATAAGTGTCTAAACAATATGTATTCATTTTTTATTTCTTTGATATTTCCTGCTTATTAAAGTCATATAAGCTACATGAGAATCTTCACATAGCTTTTTTACTCATAAGAAATTTTAAATCTGTAATACTAAAACAATTATTAATTGAATTGAAAATTAGTCAAAATAGAGGTGCAAAATCAGTAAATTTTTTAATAACATGTAAAAGACAGAAATTATTATTGTGAGTCATGCTTAGCAGATAGACATATACTACTGTAGACTTCTCTATAGGCACTTTTTAGGTGTACAATTATGTACTACATTATTTATCTCATAATGTTAAAACAGTGATATCAACCTAAGCTCTCGATAACTCGTTTTTTCGATTACATACATTTTTCTCTAATTAAAATTAATGTAACATACATATGTTACACATATATTCCATCTAGATGATAGTGAAAACGATGTTAGAGTCCCGTACATAGTTTAGAAGTATTCAGAGCAAGCATAGACAGATATGTAAAACAACATTAATTAATATTATTTATAGATGAGCATTGCAATAGTGTCCTCAGTTGTATATTTTTAAAATTAGTTACAGTGCAACACACATGCCCTAGTTTTGTTTTGTACCCTGTTGCCAGAAGTGTCTAAATGTTAAACCATACTTAATCAATTTTTTTATATTTTGACATTTATGGTAACATTAAAGTAGATTCCTAGATCTCATCACACAAACAGATTTGTTTTTGATATACATTATTTTAAATCTGTGATATATGCTAGGATATTCCCTAATTTACCGGTATTTACCTTAAATACCATGAACATGTTGATTTATATAGAATCCAAAACAAGTGTGTGTCAGTTGAATTGGATCTAAGATTCATACTATAAAGAGATTTACATAGAACCCATTATTTTGACTAACTTATAACTTTTTTTTTTAATTCTCTTTTTTTAACCAGGGTATGTTCAAGGAGAACATGCCATATCCTCGTCCATACTACATTCAATAACAACTTACAAAATCACTACATAGTATAAAACAAAGTCGCTTTCTCTGTCCCTATATCCCTATGTATCTTTAAAACTACGCAACGGATTTTGATGCGGTATTTTTTAATAGATTGAGTGATTGAAGAGGAAGGTTTATATGTATAATAACATCCATTAAATAGTGTAGAAATACTATTATTTTTGAGGTTTCTAATGTGATGTCGTAAATAATTACATAACTGATTCAATGCAGATGAAGTTGCATGGGTCAGCTAGTAACCTATAAATATAATAATCTCTTACAAAATACTATCATAAATCTAAATTGGAAAACAGAACATTGACTATCTTATAATGATAGCTAAAATTAGTAATGTAAACACATGAAAAATATTTTTAAGATATGACTGAAATCCATACATTTGTGTATAAAATCTACAAATGAAATTGTATCAAAACCTATGCATAAATTAGAAAGGCTACAAGAAAGATGTGACTTCTGTTAAACTATTTGATAATCAGCTAAAAATGTTGATATAAAAAAGATAATTGTAAAGATTTCTGAAGTCAAATGAACAACCATAACGTATAACAAATATAAGATAGTATTTTGAAACATCATTAAAATATATGTACTAATAGGTAATCATACCTCTGTATAGATAATAATGAACACTCACAGGATTAGCAGTGCTAGTAACTTTATGACTGTCCCAGGGTGTATCTATGTCACACACATACACATGGCCTCCCCATGTGTCCCCATCAGTATCGGACAGTTCAGTAGGTGATGAGAATGCTATGATGTTTCCAGTGGATATTGTACATATTGGCCGAGCAACATCTGTGTCTGTTATACTAAAAAAATATATATGCCTCATTCAAATATATAGTCTAATTTAAATATTTATTTGCTTTAATTACTTAATTCAAAACTAAATCCTAAACAGAAATAAGTAAACTTATTTTGTGTTTACAATATAATAACTGACTCATAATTAATATTATTAAAAAATGATCAAAAGTTATGATTTTTATTAAAAACTCTTTTCTAAATACTACCACTTAAAGCTTTTACAAAATAATATAAAAGTGGATATATTTACCTTTCGAATTGTGGAGGCTCGCATTTTAGAGGTTTGCGCCTCATTGAGTATATCAATTCCATGTTTGTTAGATATTTTCTTTGCTAAATCATAGATAATAGTATTTTTGTGTGACTTTATAACTTCATTAGTTTTTTATGTAAATATCCAAATTTAGAACCTAGGTAAACAAATAATCACTTTGACAAAATTTGACCACAGAATATATTATGTCAAATTTAATCTACCCTTCCACTAATAGTGTCATATTTATGGTTCCACTGAATGGCCTCCGCATTGCCAGATGCTGCTTTAATTTTTTTCCCTTGACGCAACTATTTAAGACACCACAAATATTGAAATAAAACATTGGTGCAGTTTTTGCTTGTGTTCCTTCTATAAATTCACATATTCCTTTCTAATCTTTCAGACACTTTTTAATTTTAAGGGGAACTACTATCACAGATTTGCGATTATGCCAGTAATAATAATGTATTTATAATACTCTTTTAAGCCAAAAGAAGGAAATCGTTAAATAATGAATGCTGTGTTTGTGGACATTTCTTACGTTTAAGAAATTGATATATTTATTCCATAAATAAGCGTTATGCTTCACAATATCTGTAAAATATATTAGCGTTGACAATTTTTTCGTATATATCATTTGAGTTTTTTATTACATTTAAATTACATAAATTTAAGACACAATTATATTTTATTGTTTTTTTAATTATTACTTATGTATACAAATGCATATATATTTATAGATTATCTATTTGTTGTAGCTCTAACTTCAGAATGAAATTCAGAGTTAGCTAACTTCACACTGCTATACTAATCTCGGGCATTGCCCTTTCAATTCAATATCGAATTGTTTCCGAACGCGCCGGTCTTGAAAATGGCCGATCGTACAGTGTCGTGCTGATAAAATACACTGTAAAACTTATGCACAAAAATTGTGAATATTGTGTGAAAATGTGATAGTTATGAATTAAAACTTAAAGTGCAGTGTTGTTTAAGTGATTTCCATTATGTACCGGACAGGGATTTTCAGTTTTGACTTCAAAAACTGGATTTACTTGTTAGTGGCCCTACATTTGTTTACATACGTTCAAGGTAAGCTTTAGATCTAGTGAAATATTCGTTTTTATTATTGATCCGTCGTCCTTAGACATTTTAATAATTACTATCTATAATCAGTGCATTTTATTTATATTTCGACAGGGTTGATTTCGCCGCGATGCTGTGTATTGTATTATTTTCGAAATCTTGATATAGAAGTGTACATTTATGTGAAATTCTTTTCTCATTGTTATAAATCGGTGTATCTGATAAAAGGAATGCTATTAGGCAAGGATTTTATGTTACAATTACAACTGTTTCCTATTTTATCCTCTTTTTGTGTGTATTAGACGACGAACAGGGTTAATATTGTTTATATGTCTTATAAGTGTATATAGAACTTTACATTGTAATAAGTAAACGTATTTTAGTGCATGAAATAAAAGTTCGAGAAATGCCGAACAGATATATATTTTGTACAAATAAAAAAATGAGTGGTGTGTGTGTTGTAAATATTATTTTTTACACATATTTTTTTTTATTTATATATATTTACTATACATACTATCTACATTATACTTTTAGTATAATACTTATTATTAATTACAATTAAAGATATAACTTGTTTCTTTTATAAAGTTTACTGAATATAATTGCAATATTTTTAGAATAAATACAATGTAATAATTGCAAATTTAAATTACACTAAAATCACATATGCATATTTAAAATTGCAATTGGAGGACAAAAACATGACTAGTATGGAGCAAAACTAATTATGTTTTAACATTTCTATCTCATTAATAATTTCAAAGTTGATTACAATATTTAGACAACTCATAAAAAGAGTTACCAATTAGAGATATGAGACTTACTGATAAATGGTGATCTATTGACCTTTTTGGCCTTCTATTCATTCATTCATCTGTCTTGCTCTTTAGTAGCTATTGTTATTGCTTATTATGAAATTTATTCTATACTACCAATTGTCTCTGACTTCAAATGAGTTTCCAATGTATGTTCACATCATTATTATTTTTTTTTTAAACAAAAGTATATTTTATGCGTTGTTTAAGTATTATTGATACATTTAATAAGCTATATATTTTGGAGTGCTTTATGATTCATATAATATGTAAGAGTTGATCAAAATCTATTCAGAATTTTTTTAAAATTACTGCTTTTATGTTATAAATCTTTTCATTTATAACATTTTGTCAAAAAATTACCACACTATTTTTGACTTACATAGTAAACTTATCATTTATAACATTTCGTAAAAAAATTATCACACTGTTTTTGATTTACATAGTAAACTTTTCATTTATAACATTTCGTAAAAAAAATTATCACACTGTTTTTGATTTACATAGTAAACTTTTCATTTATAACATTTCGTAAAAAAATTATCACACTGTTTTTGACTTACATAGGAAACTTTTTATTTATAACATTTCGTAAAAAAATTATCACACTGTTTTTGATTTACATAGTAAACTTTTTATTTATAACATTTGGTAAAAAAAAAAATTATCACACTGTTTTTGATTTACATAGTAAACTTTTTATTTATATCACACTGTTTTTGATTTACATAGTAAACTTTTCATTTATAACACATTTCGTAAAAAAATTATAACACTGTTTTTGACTTACATAGTAAACTTATCATTTATAACATTTCGTAAAAAAATTATCACACTGTTTTTGATTTACATAGTAAACTTTTTATTTATAACATTTCGTAAAAAAAATTATTACACTGTTTTTGATTTACATAGTAAACTTTTCATTTATAACACATTTCGTAAAAAAAATATTACACTGTTTTTGATTTACATAGTAAACTTTTCATTTATAACATTTCGTAAAAAAATTATCACACTGTTTTTGACTTACATAGCAAACTTTTCATTTATAACATTTCGTTTAAAAAATATCACACTGTTTTTGACTTACATAGCAAACTTTTCATTTATAACATTTCGTAAAAATATTATAACACTGTTTTTGACTTACATAGTAAACTTTTTATTTATAACATTTCGTAAAAAAATTATCACACTGTTTTTGATTTACATAGTAAACTTTTCATTTGTAACATTTCGTAAAAATATTATAACACTGTTTTTGACTTACATAGTAAACTTTTTATTTATAACATTTCGTAAAAAAATTATCACACTGTTTTTGATTTACATAGTAAACTTTTCATTTATAACATTTCGTAAAAAAATTATAACACTGTTTTTGACTTACATAGTAAACTTATCATTTATAACATTTCGTAAAAAAATTATCACACTGTTTTTGATTTACATAGTAAACTTTTCATTTATAACATTTCGTAAAAAAATTATAACACTGTTTTTGACTTACATAGTAAACTTTTTATTTATAACATTTCATAAAAAAATTATCACACTGTTTTTGATTTACATAGTAAACTTTTCATTTGTAACATTTCGTAAAAATATTATAACACTGTTTTTGACTTACATAGTAAACTTTTTATTTATAACATTTCGTAAAAAAATTATCACACTGTTTTTGACTTACATAGCAAACTTTTCATTTATAACATTTCGTTTAAAAAATATCACACTGTTTTTGACTTACATAGCAAACTTTTCATTTATAACATTTCGTTTAAAAAATATCACACTGTTTTTGACTTACATAGTAAACTTTACATTTATAACATTTCGTAAAAAAATTATCACACTGTTTGTGACTTATATAGTAAACTTTACATTTATAACATTTCGTAAAAAAATTATCACATTGTTTTTCACTTACATATCAAAAAAACAGGTAGACAATTTCTTCACATATTCTACAAGATATATTAGTTTTGATAAATTTTGTCTAGAATATTATCTACTTCTTTGTTCCGGGTATACTATGCTAATATGGCTAAAATTAAAGCCAAACCCATTGCATTTGTATTGTGTGACTGTTGCTATTTAATTGATTCATCCACAACCACACATACTCCATGTCTCTATGATCTTAAATCCACTATCTTAGCTAATGGGAACAAATTAATTAAGAATGTAAACAAGCTCTCCTCACCGGGAGCTGGAACTGTTCCAATTATAATAAAGCTCTATAACCATGTGATGGCTTTCAGTTAATTAGTTTTAATTAAATTCTCTTTAAATAGCTACTATACTTCTGTCTCTACGTGTTGTTGTTTTTTTTCCGAGATCAATAAAATGCTTCCGCTTTTAATGGTGATAGTTTTTTTAACGAAAATAGGCAGCAAACAGGCAGACGGCCCACCT
Source organism: Antheraea pernyi (assembly GCA_015888305.1). Lineage (NCBI taxonomy): Eukaryota > Metazoa > Arthropoda > Insecta > Lepidoptera > Saturniidae > Antheraea > Antheraea pernyi. The sequence continues at coordinate 251,261 of MU158975.1, forward strand.
GATGGTAAATGGTTCGCCAATGGACAACTACAACACCGAAGGCATCAGTTTTGTGTTGCCGACCTTGAAGAGCCCCATGTCATAGCCCTGAGGAAAAACCGTGCTGGGATAGTACGTCCATAAGGGTATGTCGATGGACACTTATCTTGATATCGGCACTCGGCATATGTTTATATATACCAGCAATCGCCCGTGGATTCCTTCGTAGATTGCAATGTAGTACTTGATAGCAATAATAGTGTCACTTAGTGGAGAGTTATGGTAAATAGATAGGATAAAGGACCTTCCATTTGAAAAGAAAGGAGAGGCAGTCATAAGAACTGCCGACGGAAGTGATAACTCACAACAATGTATTCTTTTTTAAATGTTTAAATCAATTTTCAATTATTTAATATTAATAACATGTAAATTATAGTTGTCATTACTCTGGTTTTCATATCTATTTGCACTCTGAACAATAATTATATAAATTTTTATACAGTTTGTTAATTAATCAAACATGATCGGCTGCACAAACTAATACAAAATATCAACATTAGATGAGCACTGCCGCTGTACTACGCCTCACTAGTCTGACGCAAGTGCAGTACGTGTGGTCACGTTTACTAACAAGTCGCTGACGCGAAATCATAAGCTTTTGTACTACCAAAAGTATCGCTCAACGCGATAAAAGAAATTTTCGCATCAAAACAGCTAGCTGTACCAGACTTCACGACAAAACAAAATTGCTATAGTTAAGTAAATCACTATCAGAAAGTTTTTACCATGCCTATAAAAAATTAAATCCGGTCGGACTTGAATAAAGATAAGGATTCGAATTCGATAAGTCGTTACAAAGTAACATCGCAAATCCCACGCAATACGATAAATATAGAAAGGTAAATATCAAATGTATCGACATCCAATTTAAGCCGTACCTAATATTTTACGTTATTTTTCAAGATCTTCAAATTTTGTAAATGTAAAATATGAAGATCCTAAAAAAAATTAGAAGCCTTATGAACGACGCAATTTGAACTTCATTCTCGGTGTATAAAAACTGGAAATGTTAAAAAAATTAAAAACGCATAATATGAACTATGAAAATTGGATTTAGCTCATTTTAAAATGTAACGACTCGAATATAGAATACGATTTACCTGTAACATAACAACTGCTCCCCTCTGCTGTGTGGTATGTGATATTAGTGTGAAAGAGAGAAACGATCGTTCAGTCACCATCATCTAGGTACCCGAGTAGACTGTCGTCAGTCACTTATCCTGTCAGATTAGATAAGCGGGCAGAATGCGGTACCAGCAGGGCAGCTTTCTAGACGTGCGCCGATATAAGCAAATAAGGTTGTCAACGATCTTACAATTCTAGATTTCTATAAAGCTAGCAGAGCTGCCCGGCCACGCGTTGCCGTGGCCCAGTAATTGTAATTAAAATGATATATATGTAACAGTCGGTCCTTCAGTTTTCTGTCAACTATATAATTTAAAGCGCCATCTGTTCGAGATGTATGAAACTTATAATTTAATTAAGAATTAAAAATATTAAGGCCATTAATCGAAATCTCAAGTTGTATCAAATTATACATAAATGACAACTTTTCGTGAAGATTTGTTGAATAGTATATGTACAAATAAAACTGAAATGTCCGTTGTTCTTTCAAGCTAATCCTCGAAAAGACAGTATCACCATGACTTTATGTAGTTATATTTTTCTATATAAAGGTTAAGTAGTAAAAACCAAATTATAATTAAAAAAAATAGTTAATGAAGTATATAGGCATATCCTTTATATAAAAGAAATGATCGAGGCCTGTCGTACGCCCAACACTCAAGTAATAAAGAATACATTTCGATCATTATTTAATTTACTTCCTAGATCCCTGGTCCTTATTTAAAAAAATATCAAAATAGATTCAGTTTCATAAGAACGTAATTGCGGATATCAGCTAGGAAACGTATATAGATTAGGAATTAAGAAACTTAGGAACTTTTATGTTTCCCTTTGACGAATCAGTGGAAATACGTAACTTTATTTCAAAATGGGGTAGTTCACCTACTTTGGACAGAAATCGTTGCGGTGCGACAATCCTCTTGTTATTAGAACACTATTAAATATTACTATTTTAATGTACACTTTTAAATATGTGTGTTTAGTTGTTCTATGCGAAGTAATAGTAAATATGATATAGGTAGATGAGAGTAGTTCAGCGGACTGCTTAGTCAAGATTGAAATCGTTTTTTACGCAAATCGGAAGCGTGTTGAATATTAAATACGGTACTAAAACTAGCCGTAAAGTGAGCGGAGACGCATTCCGGATATTTCCGGTGGCGTAAATTATTCGATAGCGTCTGGTTCAAGCGTTAGGTTAGCGGTCGCACTCTCAGCTACTAACTTCTTCACTGTATATACTTTGCAATCGTATTGTATCATACTAGCAACCGCCTTGACTTTGTATGCGTTCCATTATAGTGTATCACTACATACTAACAAAGTCCTTTGCCATGTCTGATTGTTCGCGATAAATTTACTGAATGGATTTTTATTCGGTTTCCACCATTAGATAAAGTTATTCATAAGGAAGCTATAGGTATATAATTTGTTAAGGTTTTCCTTTATTATCAGGGCGAGACAACGTCCGCGAGGCCCGGTAACTTAATAATAATAGAATATAGTCTATTGCCACCTGATGGTGAGTTATTGTAAAATCGGTATCGTAACGTTTCTAATGAAAGACACATAGATATGCCAGTTTTTGTGGTGACGGATCAAATGCTGTTGCTTATCAGTTTAAGACATACAAACTACCAACATCCATCCAACCGGTAGGCGATCATTGTCCTGTCATATTACATTAAATCTTTGTGGTTCAGGACGTGTATAATACCAACCTGATTTCTAACATTTTTTAGAATTCGCGTACATTTACTATTAAAATTGGTAACGCTATTGGTTAAATGTGAAGGTAAAGATTGCGACGAAAACATAGAACTGTGGATTTCTTCTCAGAGTTTGAAATCGGCAATACGTCGTGGTATGGCACGCGGGCGGTTACGATGGCCCTGTAGTCAAAATCAAATCAAAAATCACTTTGTCCAATTAAGGCCCGCAGAAGACGCTTATAAACATTAAAGCTACAGTCGATTCGGACACAACCCAGTCATCTAGAAGAACCGGCAACGAACTCGATCTGGTTTATCATTTCATGATAGATATACAAAACATAGATACATTTGTTTTTACAGTTGGTCTCTTACAGGCTGAAGATGATGATGAAGATGATTAAATTCAAAACATTAACATAACATCTGTAAGAAAAAAAACGTTATGATGTTTAAAACTTATAAAAGCATTTAGATCTAGACAACAATGTTACATGTGATCTCATAATGACCTAAATCGTCATGCTATTTAATTAAGGAATTATGAACAAATTCCGTACAAATATTATACCGGTATTTTATATATAAAGATAAGTAAACCATATATTATTACAGCGATGGTCATTTCAAGTAAAATTATCCAAAAAAGACCGCTCCACCGTTTCCAATGTTTATTTAGACATCGTCGAATATTCTTCAGTATCCTGTTTCATAATATCTACTTAATTCTTAAATTCATTGTTTATTTTGTTGCAAACATTTCAAGCGCTTTTCCGCCAGTTTCAGTAGTTGGTAAAGGAACAAACTGTCTATCCTCCATTCGATAACCACCGCGGGACACCATAATAATATTTCGTTGATTTACAGATAATTACCCTGAAATAATATAAAATTGGTTACATCGGGTACATTGACCGGTACAATATTTTAGCTTTGTAAACGATACGACCTTTACGCTTCGCAAAGCTCTTATCGCCATTTTAACAAGCTAAATGGCTCTTACGGTATGTAGCTCGGGTCCTAGTGATTACTCAATCGAATTTACATATGTGTCATGCTACTCCCGTACCTACGTTTATTGCGACGAAGTCGAAATAAATGCTGGTGCGGGAACACATTATCGTCATGTGTTACGAACTATCGAACTGCGTCATGGGATCTGGCGGCTTTTATGCACATCAAAGGAGTTTGTGAAAACTAATTCGGCTTATTGGAGCGACACAGACGTAGGAGATAGTCAAAGCTCCGTCACATAGGTATGAAAGCAGCATTAGTGTATACGCTTTATGTTTAATTTGTGTTGTGTTCATATAAACAAACAGACAGACAGATAAATAGATAAACAGACAGACATTCCTAAAAATCATTGAAATGTATTTTATTAATTGTTCCAAGACACAGTTTCACAAGCAACATTTTTTTCACATAAATCTAAAGAGTACAAACACGTTAGATTTACATTCTTATTATATACTAGCTGTTGCCCGCGGCTCCGCACGCGCTTTTTAAAAATGTATTAAAGAAATGTAAAATTATGAGTGGGTGTGTACATTACAGAAACGCTTTTTCAAAAACATTTGTAACTTCGACACGAACGCCATCTACTGTAACATGTAACGTGTACATTAGATATATGAATAACTTAAATATATCGACAATACGGGCATATTATATCTATATAATAAAAGATTTAAGATATATTATTCGATAATGTATAGCTTATAATTTTCATTACTTTCTTATATAGTGTCAGTGAGCACTGAGTTTGGTATATAGTAGGTTGAAGATCCAGGTATGTTTCTGATGATAAATCCCATCCCATTCGAATACTATTAGTATTCATATATCTAATGTACACGTTACATGTTACAGTAGATGGCGTTCGTGTCGAAGTTACAAATGTTTTTGAAAAAGCGTTTCTGTAATGTACACACCCACTCACAATTTTACATTTCTTTAATACATTTT
>MU158975.1:264304-311557 GCA_015888305.1 Antheraea pernyi
GCCTGTGTATGGGGGAGGGGAAGGGAAAGGAGAAAAGGGAAGAGAAAGGAGGTGGGCCTCCGGCGCTCTCACTGACCGAACGAAACGCAACAATGCAAGCGCTGTTACTTCACGTTGGTATTCTGTGAGAGGGTGGTAGTACCCCGGGCGAGCCGACCCATTCTTGTTGAAACCAGTAATAGCTTCAGCGTGGCTCTACCACCTACAAAACTGATTCAAAGTTAGTCTAAATAGGAAACCGTGACGATATGTATTTTGTATTCTGGTAAGTCTCATCAAACTCGGTCCAACTGTTTAGGAAACTAACACAAAACACTGTTCGATTTGAGACGTGTAAATTATATACTATTTTTTTATATATACTTTATTGGTTTTGTCGTTTGAGCACACAGTCTCACCTTATGTTAAATGACGAGGTTACAAAGATGGTAAACACGTTAGAGGGGTACTGGCTCTCAAGGGTAGCTGGCGGAACACACCAATAGGTTTATGGCGACATATTTAGAAAAAGCCCTACCTATGTTAATGTTTTCCTTCACCGGAACCTCCGGCTCAGTTACTAGGATTCGATCCTACGTTCAGCGACGTGGTGTCCATATACTATGTCTGTTCCCAATACTTCACACTTTTCCTGAGGTTAGTTAGCTATTTGATACAAAAACGACAGTCATTCGACCGCAACTTCTACAATGCACATTCACAGTGTATATGTTTTGTCAGTCATAACCAGTCATAACGCGTGTCTTAACCAACGATACACAACTTTAAATATTCTGTTGGTGGCACAATTTTGACAAACCGTAGCCGTAGTATCGAGCCCTCTTTGAAAAAATGTGTTTTGTTATTTATTACATAATTTTTATATTACATAAACATTTTTTAATGTTAGCCTAATAACCTAAACATTCTAATGTAACAAAAGAGCAGTATATGTACATGCAGAGTACATTAGAGTATCACTCAGTATCAGAAGCTTCATCTTCAGCTTCATCAAGCTTCATTTCGCAGGCCCGCATGACAGCGACGACCGGCGATGGAAAGTGTGTCACTCGGTGATCGCCATTGTTTTTGGATAGTACTGTGCTTACCGGTACTTATAGGTATAGAGCAGTCATTTTGCCGAGCTACTATAAAAAAAACTATAACATAAGATACAAATAATAACAAGAATTTGTGAATATTTTCATCTCTTCTTTTCCAAATCCTGGAAACCTATTTCTCTCAAATTCTAATGTAATTGAAATAAATACTCCTGACAGTAGTTTTCGTCAATTCTTTTACACCTTGCTGATGGAGTTTTTGCCAGGGTTTTGGAATATCATGTAGTCGTTTTTATATTTTATTCTTCATCTTTTATTCAATCTTGTGTTTGGTAGGTTCTATACTTTGTAATATTAGTGGTGTTTTACGTATTAAATCGGTTATTATGCAGAGCTGAGGTGGATGGGAAATACCATGGAGCAGGGATTCTGACTTGCCGCATAAACTAGAAGATTGGTTGCCAAAAAAGAAAACAATTGATAAAAGAAAATGGCGGAGCTTCTATAAAACTAGCTCTTGCTCATAAATTCGCTAACATTAATATAGATTTGACCGATCCTTCAGGAACAATATTTTTCCTGGGTGAACGTACTCTATGTCCTCTTTTCCGTTCACACGCGTTCACAATTATAATATTGGTTAACAAAAGAAGCCATTGTTGACGTTATTCCTTTTGGATGTTTGCCTTTTTATTCGGAAGTTCTCCATATCGTAAAAAGACGCTGTATGGATCTTGTGGAGGTGGTACTTTAACAAAAGATCTCTGAGTGGTATCTGGTACAGAACGATCCAGCCTAATCCTCCTCGTTTCCCTTGAAGCGATAAAGGCGACCGGTCTAGGGCTGAAATAGTTACCGCTTTGAGATTTCGTTCCGGACATATTCCGCTTAATAAGGTTGCCAATTTAATAAATAAAATAAAGTCACCTCTGTGTGTATAAAGACGTGTATCATATTATTGTGGAATGTGTCCGTAATGAAGTTGAAAGGCGAGAATACTGTCTGACGGTAGATAAGGATTTACGTTGCGTTGGGGTCTGTAACGCCATTTTGGTTCCACCTTTGTCGGATGAAGCCAGGATGCTATATAGGCTAGTCAATGTTGCTATGAATAGGAGGTAACTAATGACAGTATGTGTGTAGTATATGCTTTCTAATAAGGGTGAGTGGACGCTTTGTGACCAAGACAAAAAAAAATAAAGAAAAAAATAATTAGAATCATTAAATCACAGAGTTAAAGTCCCGCCTAAATATCAGGTCGCGAATGTTGTAGGCACTCGTTATTTGTGGAGCCTTTCTGATGCGAGACTTTGTCTATGGTCCAGTGTATACAAATAAAAGACCGAGATATTATCGTTGAGACATCACAGAGGGCAGACGATTTGTCCCCGTCGCGAGTATAGTCCCAGTTCCGCTCTTTGTTGTTTTGTGCCTCCACGCAGTGTACGATATGTCTTTGACAATATTTTTTTGTTCTTTATTTGTACCAAAGACATTAAATTCCTATTCATGGTCATAGAACGAATATAGAACATTAAAAAACTACTAATTCAAACCAGGTTGCCAATTGTTCGTACAATCTATAGATTGTTCAAAGCGAAAATATGTCTTTGTGTAATAAACTTAAACATAAAAACCGTAGAGAATATCTTAAATTTTAGTAAATTCAATCTAATAAAACGCTTAAAAACAAATTGAAGGTATATTTTCTGGTATAGTTCGTTTTTAATTACATAATTATGTTTAAATTGAATATTAGTAAGTAATCTAATAGTAACTAATCTCTTTAACTATTTCTAGATAATATTCGCAAGCTTTTGTGCTTGCTTAAATGGTTATTTTATGGTAAGAACACAACTAACACATATGTTTATATACATTACATATATAAAACTCCAGCGTGTGTGTTTGCATATCTATCCTTGTAAATGGTCTGAACGATTTTGATTAAAAAAATATCATTATAAAATGATAGGTATGGTACGGTTTTTTTCTTTTTTTATTCGAACTGACTACGCTATTGACCAAGCAATGTCTTAACAGCTTCACCGGAGTACGGTACGGTACTTAGGGGTACCTTAATAGTTTATAGCTTTCGTTGTCCAACTCAGTGAATGATGTCGTTGCGACCACTTTTTTTAGTTTTATTGCCTTGTCTTTTATTTTTTACATATACATTATATTATCTCAAATTTTCATCTCCTTGGCTCGGTACAATATTTATTAATTTATTTTTAAATATATTTAGGACTTATTAAGTTCTGTGGCACTGTACTTGTACATATTACATACAATTATGATCATTAGACGTAAGTCACACGGAGATTGAACTCTCGACCTTTTAGTAAAACTTACTACCACTGCGCTATGAGAACCATTATTATTATGTTGTTCTATTAGTATAACTAATATATATGTGTATAAATATTAATATAAATGTATAAATATTAATTGATTCTTTTTTTGTCGCAGTTAGACGTACTAGTATTCAACCAATTCCAGGCGGAAGTGCAAATTAGCGTCCACTATAATAGTTATTAGCGTTGTTAGAATACTAACAAGAAATATTGTATATAAATTACTGTAGCATGAATATTGATATCAAATTCAAGAGCATGGCCATTCGTTTACTGTACATGAAATTTTAGTTTCCCAGCGTTTCCACTAGAGACGCTGAAAGGAATGGAAAACTTAAAGCTAAATTTGTAATTTATTTAGTGTTTTATCAAAATTAAGTAATACTTGCAGTGTACTTGTAACATAACACTATATATCCGTTATGTTTGATATAGTCGTGAATATATATATAATATGAGTTTGCGAAGTGTTTGTTTAAGGAATTGACAAGTATGTCTCTCGGTGCATGTGCTGCGTACAATTAGCGAGTGAAATGTGTTACAACGTTCCCTCGGTCATTTGCTGAACGGAACGGAATACATCATACATCATCACGGAGCATGAATTCAGATATGCCGCAAAAACCACCTGGAAAGTTCTAACAAGGGAGGCCACCATCTTGTTAGAATATTGAAATTATCGCAAGACGCTTGTAATATTATTACCTACTCAAAAATGGCAGTAATAAACTGGAAGATTGATTCCCAAACATAAAATTTAAAAAAAAACACAAAATACGTTACTTACCTTCTGAACACTCGGTTAAAAATCCAAGTGTAGTCGCGCGTACTAGTTATACACATTATCTCCACTTTAATTATCATATGAGGTAATGCCAAGGGCATAAATTAGTTTACCGTAATTATAAATAATAGTAATGTCTATGACTGTAGATAAAATGATTTTATGTTATGTGCATGGAAATATAAAATGAAATCTCGCGTCTTTATATGGACGTGTCTAAACATATCTCTGGATAAATTAGGCGAGGAACAGACGGCGCAGATGCCGGCTTCAGAACCGCTATTCAGCCGCGCGCGCGTGTGTGGTCTCACTGTTCGCGAGTTATTGTTGTTTTTTTTATAATCCCCAGCTAATTGTTAATACAGTAACCGTGTTCCGTTATTCAATGACGCAGAATCCTCAGTTCTTTTTATACGTTGGGTGATAAAGCTCGTCGTTAAATGCGTTCAAATGTAGGCATAATGTTAACGCTGATTATCAAAAAAATTAAATCTGGTTAAAAAGAGAAAACGTAAAAATTTTGATTTCTTACTGATGTTAAAATTAATTAAATTTGTAGATCAATGACAAGATAGGAGGTAGTATATTCTTAGAGCAGATTAAATCAAATACTAACTCATTCAATATATTTGAATGATGATTTCCGTAATAGATTTTATAGCCTTATTAAGGTTAATTATCTACTTTATTGTTCTAAAGATGTAAAGTTTGTTAGACTGAATCCTTATTTATAGAATAGATATCTATGGAATAAGAGATTTGGTTCTAAATTTTTTTCATTGATTCCGACATACGGTCAAGCTGGTGTTTTATCGATATTATAAGCGTTGAGTACTTAAGAAGTCGTCAGCGATGTCTACAGTATTTGAGTACAGGGATATATCTCCATGTCTGTACAGAATACATGTCAGAATAACTCGTTAATTTTAAGATAAACCTATATAAACAAGTAAAATAAACTCACAATCTAATTGCAGTGATATTGATATTATCTAAGATCCGATGATAGATGATCAAGATACTTTTTTATGACTTAACTACTTTTTTATGGAGATAGTTCAATGTTATCCATTCTATTGAACTATTGCCTTTTTAAAGCTAAGTAGATCAGATGATGACCCTTCCAGTTTTCGCCCAATAGCTCTCCTTAGCAACTGTTACAAATTATTAGAACGAGTGCTACTTTCGCGTATTACGAAGCTTATTGATAAGGTCGTACCTATAGAACAGGCTGGATTCAGATGTGGTAGAAGCTGTACTGACCAAGTGCTGGCTCTGACCACTCATATTGAGACAGGGTTTCAGCGGGAACATAAATCGGGAGCCGTTTTCGTAGACCTTGCTGCCGCATATGATACCGTGTGGCGAAAGGGCTTATTGTATAAGCTGTTGTCCGTAGTCCCGAGTAGATAAATTATTCAGCTTATATCCAATATGCTCTCACAGCGGTTATTTAGAGTACATCTGGGTTCTGCGGTTAGCCATGTCAGAAAGCTAAACAATGGCCTTCCACATGGTTTTTTTATGTGATGTTATTTATGTGATTTAAGTTATTTAATATATACATCCATGATTTGCCAGCTACGATCTCTTGAAAATTCATTTACGCTGATGGCATATGCCTGAGAACACAAGAAAAGGTTTTCTCTGATATGGAAGTTACCTTATCAAGAGACATGGAAATTCTGTCAGAATACTTAAAAATTTGGCGTTTGATACCTAACCTAAGTAAAACGGAAACATGCTGCTTCCATTTACACAATCGATCAGCCAGGCGTGAGTTGAAGGTTTCTTTCAATGGTACATATTTTCGTCACAATCCTTACCCGAAGTATTTAGGAGTTATAATAGACCGATCCCTTACATAAAGAGAGCACCTTGTGGGGACCTCACGTAAACAACAATCCAGAAATACGTACTTTTAAAATTAACAGGAACTAGTTGGGGGGCAAATGCCGATGTTCTGAGAACTACAGCCTTCAAAAAATAATTATATGGCTTCTCAGTAGGAAGTAGTAAGAAGTCAACTCAATATTTTTTAGTAAAAAAAGAAATGTAGTTTAATATAATTATATAAAATCGCCATTAAATGGAAAGTTAATCGTTCAACATAATCTTCAAGAAAATTACTCAAAAGTCGTGTTCCCTCGGAGACGTGTCTCAACATACATATTCTGTTATAACGAGTGGGTAGGTGAAGTGGCAGATGGTGTGTTGGCGTGTGGTGTAAAAATAACCGCAACTGAGGTGCAGTCCGACTGTCAGAGGCCTATGTTTTCCTAAAGAAAGTATTATGAACGGATTAAACGAAAAACCTAATATTAATTAGGTACATTTCAAGATTTCTTTCTATGACCAAGTTCTTTAACTTGGGAAAGCTAAAAACTTATGTCGGGTTTCCTACTTATGATTGTTTATTGTGACCTAATTTTGTCAGTAATAATCCGTAATACGACAATGATAAGGTTTAGATTGTTATAGTAATATTTCATTCAAGAATATGCTTTAAATACATCTACTAAATCTACATAATACATCTATTTAAATACATACCTACTTGTTTTACAATTTTAATATTCTTTTATTAGTTTTTGGCACAGTGGGATGCGGTTAAATTTGTTATATACAAACTAGAAAACGTTGGGTAAAGTACGGTGTACCTTTTAGTAATAGTTGATTCTTGGATGAACTTGATTAAGTTCATTTAAGTATTTATTTACTTTGGATTGAAAATTGTACGTGTGTACTCACTGATATTGCTTAGTGGTGCTTGTGTCAACGTTATCTTGTTTTATTATGTTGTTTATGTTTGATAATTCCTATGATTTTATTATTTGATGGGTTCTATAGTTCTCATTTTGGAGACTAGTTCGACGGAGAAGCGAGTTTTTTTTTTTTTTTTCCTCGAACTTGACACAAAATCTTACATCACTGCGACAACATTACACATATCACCTCCACACACGTGCACGCATACACGCATACACAGGCAAGTGGAAGGGTTTTATTTTTTTCCCTTATCAAACTGAAATAGTTTAGAATATTATCCGATACGAAATATATATAAGAGTTGTTGAGGTATGTATGCTTGGTACACATATATCTTTCAACAACTCATATATGTATGAATAGTTACCTTAGCTTAGGTTAGCTCAGATAGATCGCGAATTGCATGTATCAGGCAACAGCCAAAGCCGAGGTGTGCCGTGCACCCTTGAGCTAGTTGTCAAAATAAAATCGGCTGAGTGCCTTAAGCGCTCGCCTTAGTAGCCCGGTGAAGCTGTTAAGACCTTGCTGGGTCAATAGCGTAGTCAGTTCGAGAAAAAAAAAAAGTAATCATATCATTATTTATTAGTGAATATCTTTAATTAGCTTTAAGTTGACTATTGTGTTTTGAATTATGTATGTAAAGCTGTGGATATTCCTTTAAATAAATAAATTAACAAAAAAAAAATTCTTGCCTCCGCAAATATACCCGAAGAGCTGCAGTAGGCAGTAGCAGTAGTAGCAACCCCATCAGCGCCCTCAATGCATTGTTGTATTGTACATCTACCTATATATGTTACTATCTATACATATAATCTAAACATAAATTTAATGTGTCCGAACTTTTACGATTTTCGTGAAAAAGATTGTTGTAGGTGTCTTGGAATTAGTAATAAAATACATTTCAGTCATTTTTAGAAATGTCAGTTTGTTGTATGTACATGCATTACTGCTAAAGTACTGCGTTCATAATAAAACCTCAACCTTTGGGCGTAACGTAGTCTTTGTTTCATTAATATCGGTATAATCTATCAAAAGTTATTGTAAATTGAATGACGGCTTGAGATAAGTACGAGAGAAGGAGTAGTATTCTTTAACAGCTTTGGTTGAACGCGCTAATCTCAGGAACTACTGATCCGATTTTGAAAAAATTCTTCAGTGTCAGATAGCTCATTTATCGAGAAAAACTATTATATATCATCACGCTAAAATCAATAAGAGCGGAAGACTAATGAAAAAAAAAAAAGTGCGTGCGTACACAAAGTACACATGTCAGAAGTGAAACTTCTTTGGCGAACTAATTTATAAGTCTTGTTTATATTTATACAAACAAGAAAAAAGAAAAAAAAGTGCGTGCGTACAAAGTACACATGTCAGAAGTGAAACTTCTTTGGCGAACTAATTTATAAGTCTTGTTTATATTTATACAAACAAGAAAAAAGAAAAAAAATACGCATTTTAGGTTTAAGAAGCGTCTCCTGGACGAGGAGAACGTCTATCTGTCTATCGCGCAAAAAGGCAGCTACTAAATCACGCTGTGTCCTAAGAGATCTCGCGTTAAAAAACGAAAGAGATAGACCGCGCGGTTTTATCCTATTCATAGCCACGAATTTTATTTAAAATCTAAATCTTGTGTGAATCGGGAGAGGCGCTGCAACGTTGCAGCGATGCCTCTATATTGCGCGAGCACGTCGAGCCGGCCCAAGCCTGTCTCGGCCTTAAGGGCCTCGCGGAATGCAAGAACCTCCTGAAGGTCGTGCTCTTGGAGTAACTGGTAGACCCAGTCCACCGCGGAGAGCTCCGTAGAGTGGGCAGGAGCAACGCGCGCCGGCCGCGCCTGTGGTGGGCGTGACCCGGGGTGACCCGCGTTACCGCACAACACGCAACTTGGAGGTTCCGGAGTGCCGGGCGTGCGCCCGCACTCCTTCGTTGAGTGATCGTCCAGGCACTTGACGCACCTAGGGCGCAGGTGACAGTTACGCGCCGAGTGGCCGTAACTCTGGCAGTTATGACACTGCGACGGAGTATTAGTTTTACGCGGGGGCTCAACGGTGATGCCGCTGAGGCCGCAGACGGAGGTGAGGTTAAAAATAGACTTACCCTCTACTGTACGGTCGAGGAGGACCAAGACCATATTATAGGGGGCGCGGGTGCGTGGGTGGTACATCCGGTGCACCTCCCGGACTGGGAAATCACCCTCCTTAAGGGAGGCGGTGACGTCATCAATCGAGATCTCGGCTGGGACACGACGAAGTACCACTCGGAGGAGGCGTTCCTCCTCGAGAGCAAACGTAAAATACGCTAACTTAGATTCCCGAAGGAATCTAGTTAAATTGCGAAAATCTGTGCATGTGGGGACCTTAACCTGAATGCCCGCCGGAGTGTTGAGGGCGGACGTATAATTGATCTTTTGACTATTAAGCCTAGTGGAGATTGACGTCCACTGGGACTTATCCTGTATTGTAACAGGCGGCGGTGGGCGTGGCTTCTTTGCCTGAGGCTCTACGGAACCCTTCACTTCGCTCTGAGGGAGCGAGACAGCGACAGCGTTGGCTCCGCTCGTACGTGGTCTCGCGACTGCCGGTATAGCCGCGTGTTTAGGCACCCGAGCGCCATCTGACGATTTTTCGGTACGGACTACCTTATCTTTATGTCCGGAACCCGAGTCGGACCCGGAGTCCGGAGAGCGCGCACCGCGGGTGCGTTTGGAGTAAGCGACGGTCTTGTAACCGTCACTGTCGTGCGCAGAGGGCGCAGAGGTCGCGGATGACGCGGGGATTACGGTCGGCACGGCGGGCGCCGCCTCATCTAGCTCCATCTCGGAGCCGGCCCCCGAGCTGGAGCTTGACGCGGGAGCAGGTGCTCCATCCGCCGGATTCAGCGGCAAATCCGGTGAATCCAATGACGACTCCGAGTCGGACTCGAGAGCCGCAAACGCATTCGACGTGGCCACGCGGGGCACATATTGAACGTCCTTCGTGGACGGGAAACAATGTCGCGCAAGAATGGCGTCGACGGCGTTTTCGTCGACGCCAATAGCTAATAAATCTTCACGGAGTCCTGTAAAACCACTATTGTGGGCCATTCCGTAGCCTAAGTGGGACGCGAACTAACCTCCCTGCCCTAAAGGCAGGGGGGCACGCCAAATGAAAAACTACGGGACTATCCCGAGTCCGGATCAAAAGAGCTGTTTAAAACTAAACAAATTAGGAGAAAAATGTAAATAAATACGTGAGCGAGAGAGAGGATAAATAATATAAGACTACATAAATAAACAAAAAAGTAAATAAATATATAAAGAAACGAATTGAGAAATACGTAAATAAATAGATAAATAAATAAGTAGAGTAAACAAATAAATATATCAAGCAATAAATAAATAGAAAGGAAAGGTCTCACTCAGTTCTAGGAAACAGAACGCCACCTGTAGCACAGGTGTGCGGCGCAGGTGTGCGGCGCAGGTGTGCGACGCAGGTGTGCGGCGCAGGTGTGCCCAATCGGAACAATGGAAACGAGCACTCACGAAGTAATAACTGACGTCACTAAATCACGAGTATCGAAATCGAAGAGAGCAACGAGCGCGACGTCCGTCTTGCACGGTAGTCGGATCGGAACTCGTTCCTATTGGCCTTAGTGTGATGATATATAGCCTATGACACTCACAAATAACGTGGCTTTCTCGGAGAAGCGAGTCTGTGACTCGTCTTTATCGTATTCTGTTCATCGCCTTTCAATGTGACTTACATATAATATTTACAGTACATATATGTTATGGATATTTAGAAATAGTTATAAGCAAAGTTTAATTTACCTATAAAATTGATATTAACCAAAACATTTTTAGATAATGTGACTTTAACACAATCATTTTTGACAACTGATTGTAAAACCGCGAACTGTCATACTTTCTGCTACTCTTAAAAAATATATATCATCATCATCAGCCTGTACTCTTAGAGGCTCACTGTTCTCACTGTCCACTGCAGGACCATAAGCCTCTTCCCGAAGGAAGGTATGGGCATAAAGACCACGCCAGCCCACGACGTATTGGCAATTTCAAACTCTGAGAAAATCCACAGTTCTATATTTTTCCTACATACTGTAGTACTACAAGAACATTTCTCAGGTTCAGGTTTCCTCACGATGTTTTCCTTCACCATCGGCCGATAGTGTTACCAATTTAAACATAAAAAAATATATACCTCTTACAAAAACCTTATAACGCCTCAAAACCATGTTGTAACTCTAGAGGCGATAAATATTTTTTTGGAAATTGAAATTACGATGGCCAATCTCTTTTGTAACAAAACACTCTGAATGTTATGAGAAGGAGTTCACTTTTTTATATTATATAAACATTTTAAGAGTCGTTTAAAATATTTTATAGTCTTTACACCACGCTTATTCTCTACCTATTATACGTGGAATTATATATTTTCCTTTTCTAATAGAAACATCATGGAATATCACAAGTTATTTGTATTATATCTCTCTTGTGTAAATAACAATAAAATTAGTGCAATTAATAATGAGAGCTAAATGTTAAATAATATAATCGCTAGCAGTGTGACCGCATCCTACAGCTTTCAAGCCAATGATGAATACGCGACGAAATGAACTGTGCCCGAGCCCGTTTATCACTCTGCTATATCAGCACTCGGTTATGGAAATCCCGACTAATGTTTCTATAAACGAAAATAAGTTTCTTTTCAAGGGCATGTTTCATCTACCATATATCTACACCGTGATATACCACATCTGTTTTTCTGTTTATTTCAATAGTAAAGCAGATGTTCAATCACACTCTATAAGTCGCTTTATAAAACAAATTCCTCTGCCACGTCTGTCTGTCTGTCTGTTCGCGATAAACTCCAAAACTACTCAACGGATTTTCATGCGGTTTTCACCAGTAGATAGCATGATGATGAATATTTGGGTTTATAATTTGTCAAGGTTTTTTTATTATCAGAGCGGGATGTAGTCCACCGGGCTAGTTAATAATAAAAATAAGTAACTCAAAAATTCAATTTTGTGGGAAAATGCGTTTAAAGTTTGACCATGTTTACATGGTCGACTTAAATCTATCCTGAAAACTATCGGTCCCGGGTGGCGTTATCCCGCTCTGATAATAAAAAAAAACCTAGACAAATTATATACCTAAATCTTCTCCATGAATCATTTTATCTACTGGTGAAAACCGCATGAAAATCCGTTGAGTAGTTTTGGAGTTTATCGCGAACAGACAGACAGACAGACGTGGCACAAGACTTTGCTTTTTATAATATGTAGTGATAAATGAAGCGCTTGACTTAAAGTCAATTCTTACAGTAGAGATATGTAGTGTAATTTATATTGCTATTTGGTCGTTGTAGAAAATATCATAATTTGTAACATAATGACGTTCAAATAAGCATTAAAAATGCATCGTTAATTAAAATTCCTATAAAATAATTCAATACAGATAGAGTAGCAGCACAATGCACTATGATAATTAGCATAAAGTGTAATTAACTCGGAAAGTATACGAAAAAAAAACATACATTAAAAAAAAAAAATGACAAACTGAAGTAATGTATTTTATTCAATAAATTAAAGCAAATAAGGTTTTTACTTTATTTTATTAACTATCTTTAAGTTTTTACACGTTTAAATCAAAAAGAGAACAATTAAGTCTATTCAACATCTATTTTCGTAGTTTTGCTACTATTGAAGTGAATATAGAATTGGACGTATTCTTCTCGTAACGTTAATTTACTGTCCAGTGAAAATTCGATAAATGTCCATTTTGAGTTCAGTATCGTTTTGATTCATTTTCATTTGTATTACTTTATAATTGTGGTGTATTGTTGAAATTTTGGTAGAACATTAATAAAACCAGTGGTATGAATTCGACCATAACTGATGAATTATTAATATTAAGAAAAAAACGAACTTTCTAATTTATTTTCTAGATAACACGAAAACGCGTCAATATCTACGAAAAAAAAATTGGTTAAGAGCCAGAGGAGAAAAATGTACTTACCTGACTTGTCTCTGCCTATTTGTATACAGATATGCAGTATCATATACTAGAAAGCGCTCTACCACACATGATCTCTGACATGCCTATACAATTAATGCGAAAAGTACCACGACCCAGTACACCTTATCTCTTGAAGCGCCAATAGGAAGAGATTTCAAATAAAAGATTAAAAGTACTCACATTTTAGTAAAAAATAGGAAATATATCTGGAAACTTATTAGTTATTGATTGCAGGAAATATGATTGTAGGAGCATGTCAGACTTCCACCAAAGCAGTAAAAATGCGATGTCCAGGCTACTTTACTTTACATACTGCATATACCTGTGGTCAGAAAATGCATACGGGTACATAACAATGTTGAGATATCCATTTTTAAAAATTGATGACATAGTTATAATCTCACCGGATCCGGTTTCATTTAGTATTAACTAGCTGTGCCCGCGACTTCGTCCGCGTGAAACCTTATGTAAAAAACAGCGATTAATGAAGTCATCTGAATGTATTAAGCCCATTTACTTATCTACTATTCCCTCGTACCTAAGTCGAGTCGTCATTAAAATTACAATAACTTTTGATAGAGTAAACCGATTTTTATGAAACAAACACTAAATGTTACTCGAAGATATGCTTTATGATTTTCTTGACGAGGTTTTATCATGAACGTATTTTAGCTGTGACGCGTGTTCATACAAACAGCCAGACAGACATACCTAAAAATGATTGAAATATATTTTATTACTTATTCCTATAATATACAGACACCTGTAACAATCTAGTAGAGACACGTTGATTTACATTCTTGTTATATGTATATACTAGCGGACCTGGCGGACGTTGTCCTGCCTTGATAATAAAAAAAAACCCTAAAAGTCAACCGCAACGCCACCTACCGGGTCCAATTGTGAATCTAAACCAATCTCGGATCCATTAGAACACGCACACAAAGTTTTATTAAAATCGGTCCAGCCGTTTAGGAGGAGTTCAGTGACATACACACGCACAGAAGAAATTTATATATAAAGATATTCAGAAAATTTAAATATACAGTAAAACTTATAAAGAAAAAGAATATAAATTTACATTCACGTTGTATATATATTTCAACTTTGTTTTTTAATTAACATGAGTAGCTAAGGAAGGTTAAATCTTATTGTAAAATATCTTTCAAAGGAGTATTGGATTATTCTATGAATTCGAATGTAAAGAGATGTCATCTTCCTACCAATATTTGTTCTGAAACGGCGACTTTACTAGTTTTACAGCGTACTGACGGTATTTCTTTGTGTTGTTAAAATTTGTAATTGTTTTTATATTTATGTTCTTAGTTTCGCTGAAAATGTACAAGTATATGTCAACATATATTATGATAGCGCGCCTCCTGCTCATATGTATAAATGGTAAACAATAATTATACGTATGTAAGCGAATCCGTGAAAATTAAGTCGTTTTATTTATAAAACGAATGGAACGTTTGCCCTCCGGGAACCGAATATGTTTGCAACGTGCTTCAGACACAACACAGAGAACACCCTGAGTAATTATAGTCCTCATGAGGCGTTGATTCTAGCTGTTTCGAAATTCATATATCGATTTATACCTGTTCTCGATATCGTTACGATTAATGTTTTACTCCGTGCCCATGATGCAGATTATATATTATGCAGGTTGAGAGTAGAGCTATGTACAATGCTTTGAAACTATCTATACATATAGTAAGAACGAGTAATCTTAAGTGTCTGTACTTTTTAGATTTTTGTCAAAACAATGTTGCAATTTTGTAACGATTTAACAATCAATTTTATATTATTATAAGACATGACATTGACATGTCATTTTATTTGCATCAATTTTTCTATTATAGTTTTCATATTTTATATTTTTATAATGGTTTATTATATCTAATATTATATTATTACCGTGAAGAATCTGAAACCACGAATCCTGAAAAAAAAAATGGCAATATAGCATGCAAACCATAATCTGGAAGAACTTCGTTTATAACCGGAACGAAACATTTTAAGGTTAAAAGAGCCATCAGACTTCGTAACTATTCGTAATCATACATACAGTGCTACAACAAAATAATCCCAAGGAGGGTTGATGTCAGGCAGGCGGCCGATCGTATAAATTAAGCCAAATCATATACCACAACATGAGAAACATGTTGTTCCGACCCTACTTATGTGGGATAAGGGTAAGAAGAAGAAGAAGAAGAATGTTGCAGGTCTCTAGGAAATAAAATAAGTTTCAATCAATTTTAGAAATGTCTGTCTGTCTGTTAAAATACTGCGTTCATGATAAAATTAAGAAAATCATAAAACATATATCTGAGGAACAGTTTGTTTTATATTAATCCTTTCGGTCTATCAAAAGTTATTATAATTTTAATGACGACGCGACTTAAGTACGAGATAAAAGTGAAACGTAATTAGACGTAATACATTCAGTAATTATATGACTTTGTTAGTCACTGTTTTGTACATCAGGTTCCACGCGGACGAAGTCGCGGGCACAGATAGTCTTCGTATATGTCCCTTCGATCTATTTCGGTATCCTCAACTGATAGCGCTCTGATATTAAGTTACAGAATTAGGTAAGCGTAACATAACTCATCGTTAGGTTTGACTAGATCGCTACCACCACAATAGAGGTAATCCCATCGCAATAACTGTCTTTAGAATTGTCGCCTTTCGGTTTCAGCCGTTGCATATCACCGTTGTTTGGACATTGCACTATACTATGGCGTTAGTAGCTATGAAGTAATTTAATCGTGCTCAGATTACAAAAAAAATGGTTTGTTTGAGGACACTTAATGTACACAAAGTCATAATAAATTTGTTTTGTACTAAACTTGTGGAGAATTATTTAATTCTAACAGGATTCCCATCTGAAATACACGCAAATCTTTGAAGTTTCGAGTGCCCTCAAGGCGCCTACAGACGGACCACGATATTGCATGAAGTCACAGACTAACCGTGCACCATTAACAAATTTTCCACTCCGTCTCAGTTTCTTGTGCATTAATCAATTTTCTACTCTATCACTTGGATATAAAGATCAAATTTGAAAATATATTACATAATTCTGCTTTTAGAAATAGAACCTTATGGTGATAAAACGAAGATTGTAAATAATTCGTAGTATCGTAACCCTCCTAATTTCAAAAACTAATAAAAATATATAATTATGTAAGTGTGTATAGCTCATTGAGATATTAAAATGTTTGCTTTTAATTTTATGTTTGATTTTGTGTGTGAAGTTGTTGATTACTGGTATAAATTAGCTCTTCTCTTACGAATATTAAAGATTACGATTTGTATGTTTTTTTAAATCAATCAAGTGTATAATGTGTATATATTGTATAATGAAAATATTTACTCGAACAAAACTGCCGCCAGAAAGTTAGGTGAATTTAATAAAGAACAATAAGCCAACAATATTGTTATTACGTATATAAAGTTTACCAATTTTCACATTCTTAGAAATTGAGTTTTGAAGAACGTTGTGAAATACGTTTCTCATTAATTGTAGCGAACAGTGCTACTGCTAAGTTTGAAATAAAGCTTATGGGAAACTATTTCCCATACAAATCTAAGACCATCAACCACAATACCGTTCGGTATATTTCTTAGGATTTTTCTGTCCTTTTGGCCTTCATGTATGTAACAGCGCGGTTGTTCATTCGTTACGTCATCAGTCGGCTCTTAATAATTTGGGAATGAGTTTTCTACCTTTACCTGGTATCCCACGGTCGTGTGTACTTGATTATATCCAGATCAAACCACAACCCTAGCCTAGTCACATTATAGATAATGAGGTGTAGCACCCGCCATAGACGCTAATGCGCGTCGCGATCAAGAACCACCAGACGTATATTCAGTAATCAAGCGGATTAAACGACGATGTGGCGTAAGATAGTGAACATACTAATCCTAGACGACTAGTTTTCCAATGCAATTACCGGAACACATCAATAGCTCACAGATTTTCGTCCTGAGGGGTAGCTACCAGCGGCGAAGGGTAGAAATCTGGAAAAGGAAGCCGGAGGTCAGCGAGTTATGAACGTCAAATTTGTTTGACCTGTTAAAATTGCCATTATCATGCAAATTATTCTTCGCTTTCAGGCCAGATTGAATTGGTGGCTCTTTATTGGTCACCCGTAGAACGATATAGACTTTGTTCGCTTCCTAGGGTAATGAAAGATATGGGATGATACAAGATAAACCGTATTTTTATCAGCTTATGCATAGATTTTACTATCTTTGATATGATGTTATCATACATTTTTATTCGTCAAATAAATTTATCTCATCTCATCTCATCTCATCAAATATAGCTCATTTGTCGAGGAAGGCTATAGGCTGTATATCATTACGCCAAGACCAAATAGGAGCGGATCACCAAGAAAGAATGTTTCAAAATCGGGTTTTTTTTTCCTTTTGAGAGCTTTCGCTGCGTGTTAGTTAGCCCAAAGTATTTATTTCACGCGGACGAAGTAGCGGGCAGAAGCTAGTATTTAATATTGTAGGTCTTTGTATTTCTTTCTGAGAACTCGTAAAATTAAAGTATTAGATGGGACCCCCGTGGTTTCATTTAATACTCTACACGTGGTCCTTAAGCTCTCGTATGTTATTTCTTTTACGAGTCCCTTGTAAATTGTACTTTCGGTCGCTTAAACAATGTTGATCTAGTTATTTCATAGTTTAGGGAACAATAAAAATAAAATATTAAAACTTTAAGTGGCTTTCAAAGTACTACTGATATGAAAACTCGTAACATTTTTCTTTCATCACGCTATATGCTTAACGGGGCAGGTCAAGGTATATTAATGGAAACTATTTTGTAGATATTTCTTGTTTGCAATCGGTTTCAATTTTCAACAATGTTAGGGTAATAATGTTGTTTTATTATTACTTGTGTGTTTACTGCTTATAAATATTGCCGTTCTATGGAACTGGAAAAGTGACTAGATTAAAGTATGATTAATAAATATATCTAAGTATATACTTATTTTACATTTTCAGTTAAATAATTTACAAGATCGAATATCATCCGAATTGAACTTTAGATAAAAAAAATTACACAATTACGAGTACATACACTCGGTCAATTAATTTTTAACGTAGTATAACTTGATTTATAGTAACTATATAACTGTTATACATACCTATTAGAGCATTAATAATATATAGATCAATATAGACCAACGGTTTTTACGGCAGTAGTAGAGTTCGAGCCCTGTGTCGTCTATACGTGTATATATACTATTCAAACCTACAAAATACGCCCAAACTCTAAACAATAATTTGTGGATCAAATGTGGGACTAGAGCCTGCAACATTCAGTCAATAATGAATAGTGATTTTATGTAGAATATTTTGTTAACAGCATAGGTATAAAGGTTACTATTATGTTTCAAATTACATTGATGATTTGAAATAAAAAAAAAAAACATTTTGTCCAAAGAATGAAAATATTATCTACAAGGGCAGTATTATCTTTTGTAATATCAACCGTCTATCCATTTACCCAAAATTGTTTGTTATTAATTTTAGTACAATGTTCCTTATATCATAGACAATAAAGTCTATAATGAATTCGTGGAGGTAAAACGAATTAACTTTGAAATAATAATAATTGTTCTTTCGCAATTCGAGCAACGAAGGGAATGTGTGTCGTGGTGCGAGTGCAGGCGATTATACCAACCGGTGAAATATTATTAACTAGCTGTGCCCGCGAATCCGCCCGCGTGGAACCTAATGTAAAAAAAAAAACAGTGACTAATAAAATCACCTGCGTGCATAAAGTTAATTGACTTGTCTACTTTTCTCTTGTACTAAAGTCGCGTCCTCATTATAATTACAATAACTTTTGATAGAGTGAACCGATTTTACTGAAACCAAGACTAAATGACCTACTACTTGACTACTCGAGGATATGCTTTATGATTATCTTGGTGAGGTTTTATCGTGAAAGCAGCGATGCATGTTCATACAAACAGAAAGATAGATAGACAGATATTTCTAAAAATGATTAAAATGTATTTTATTATTTATTCCAAGACACTTGTAACATTTTTTTTCACAAAAATCTAAAAAGTCGAGACACTTTATATTTGAATTCTTTCTTATTATATATTATTTATATTTATGTACTAGAGATTTTTTATTGTTTATAGGTTTTATCGCGTCACCACAATCTTCACTGATGCTACTAAAATACTAAAGATAACTGAATTTCAAGTGCATCTTCTGTAACACATAAATATTTGGCGATCTTTAAGTTGAGAGTGGTATGTACCAGACAGGTATTAGAAAAGGCACTACTATGAACATCACGATCTTTTCATTTATCGAAAGATTAAGCGCGTTCTAAAGATTTAAACGTATGTTGCTTCGGAGTATTTATAACTAAGCCGTATTCGAGCCTTAGTTATGAAATTGCTGTTTTGTAGTACGGATTATCGTCGAGTTAAACAAGTTAACGGTTAAAATGATAGTCCGCCGCGACAGGCGCCGCTCTATCGCGACGATGTTTACTCTTCAAATAGACACACACGAGTGCCTGATTCCACGAGAAGTTTTTATGTTGCATCTATATCTCTTTTACTTGACTTAGTCTTCGAACTTACTTTATTTTAAACTACCATTCTTTTCGCATCGAAGGTGCGTGTCTATTGTTGGTTTTTCTCATTGTTGTTGGTTTATACTTTATAGATCATAATTAAATATTATTGCAGGTTACAAATAAAAGAAAGAAGAATCTAAATTTAAATTAAGTTGGAGTGTCTGTTTGTTTTAAGGCAAATTTCCGAAACGCTTTATCTGATTTTAATGAGAATCATACTGGTAGATTTCAAACTTTTAGACATCACGTAGACCATTGCGTATTTTTTACAAATGCTTAGCAATAGTGGTAATTTTTTTAAATAATTAACACCTTTTATGCCACACGTTACACGGTGGCACAAGATACGGTTGATCTTTAGTCCACGTGTTTCAAAAGGTGTATGTCAAAATATCAAATTACCTGAAGGAAATTTCAGGCAAAAATGACTTGGCACGGAACGTGTTAACATAGAAGTAAATGGTAATGAGAAAATTGTAATAAAAAAAAAAACACATAATTAATCCGTATAAAACGCGTCAGTTGCAAGTGAAATTGTTTGCAGATAATGACCGTTTGTCGCTAGCGTGTGTCGTCCCGCTGTGAGTGTGACCGCAGGTTGTAAGCTGTATATCGCGTGCCGGGGGTCCATTATCGCCGCGTCGGTTTATCGACACTTCATAACTTATAGGAACGTTCGATACATAACGTCGGAATGTGTCGCCATATTGCTCCCAATGTTATGACTGTTTCTCACTAATACTTTTATTCACTAATTGCTTTTGTCGGAATGTTAATGGAACAAAATAAATCTCAGAACAAAATTAACGTTAATTTTAGATTGGTCTATTAATTTAATTTGACTTGTTAACTTTGAACGCGTCCGTCAAGTAAATCATAATAAGTAGTAGATAATTTTATATTAGATTTTTTAATTTTGATCATGGAGTTACATATATTTAATGTATTCATATCTCATTGGAAACTATTCTTAAATGTATTTTATTACTTTATTTTCTAGATTATGTATTATAAGATACATGTCATGTTAAAAATGCACTGAGAATTGTTACTATATGTGTCATGTTTTTTTTAACTCAAGGAGTTTCGCTTAATACTTATTTCGGCCTATTCGATGTCGCTTCTAACTAAAGTAAAAAACGCTCCGACTGACTATCTCACTCAAGACGCTATTCAATTTTAACATCGGTCGGTTATCACCAAGATGCGACTCTTAACAATAAGTATTTACTCATTTAAACTCTTTCGTCCTCTCAGTATTTTACAAATTATTGTAGACATTGTATTGTAAATCCGACAGAAATGTCACTACACCAATAAAACCACAACATTCTCGTTGTTTTTTATCTGTCACTTCTTCCATATTCAAACGTTGCTAACACGAAGATACATTTCTTTACACGACTGCGCAGTTGGAGTGTTGTAGGTCTATTTCTTTAACAAACTCTGTACCCTGAACAAATTGATGGATTTTAACATATGAGATGTCGTTAGATTCGTCTTAATTTTGCGTCTTAATTAAATAATATACAGATATAATGTATGTGAATAAGAAAATACAGATTTTTATTCTGCATAATCAGTAATGTCATGTGTAGCATGCGCACCACCGAAATGCCTTATGGTGGATTTCTGCTACTCTGGGGGACCACGAAGGGTCTTCGAGAACCTTTAAAGTTTTCGTTCAGATCCAGCTAACAACAGTAAAGATACAATGCACGTACCTCGTGATCTCCTCTCTGTTGCAGCTGGCCGCTGAGCTTCCACGAATGTTGGATTATGAGTCTTGTCTTGATATATCAGCTGCTGATTGCAACAAGACCGTCTCGATCGTGCGATGATAAAACAGATGAGTCAGATGTCACCTTTTCTTTATTGTTGACGATCGTCAACGTGCATGATTACCAAAAAGTTGGCGTCTTGGTACTAGTGATTAACTGAGATGTGAACGTCAGCAATCAATCGACTTATACAAAAAGGTTTCTACTGAATAATGATAACGATCCATCGTGAAAAATCGTTCTTATTTTAAAATAACTTCTATAAGGAGTTTTTGGCGGGATCTTGGAATGTCACGTAGTGAATTTTATATCGCTACGTGTTATAAAAGAAAGTCCTCCGCCACATCTGTATGTCTGTCTGTTCGCATGCGGATTTGATTAGTAATAGAGTGATTCACTGCGAAGGTCTAGGTGTATCATTTGTTAAGATCTTTTGTACATTGGTGGAAATATAACGATAATCGTTGGAAGTATCGGAAGAAATCAAGCCGCCTGGGAGCTTTCGTCGAAAACGCTGCCTTTGAGATATAAGAAACAATTAAGATGAGAAACGACGCAGACGCAGTTGCGGGCATCAGCTAGTTTTATTCATAATCTTGTATTATGGGGCTCTATATTTTGTAATATTGTAGGTGTTTTGCAAGTGAAGAGGATGAGGAAGTATTACCGCGGAGCATGGATTCTGACTTGCTACAAAATCTCCCTGGAAAGTTCTAACAAGACGGCCACCATTTTGTCACTCGAAAATGGCAGTAATAACCTATTAGAAGATTGGCTGCTAAAAAAAAAACCCTATAAGCGTGTACATCGTAATCCTATGACAACTGCCTTAAGAGTCGTATAAGAAAGTGTCATGTTTTTAACATCGGTTATTAATTTGTTTTGTTACTTAGCAATAATTCATCTTTTAACTTTTAAATGTACAGTGAGGCTATCTCAATCACAGTTTTGTTATATTTTCAACACATTATTACTCCCCATACACCTGTAAGCGACTCACAGCTCGAGGACCGATGACCTATGAGAAACATCGAGAGTTCATTTCTCTCTAAAACACGTGTACAAACAGACAGATAAATTGTTGAAATTCATTCCATTGTTTTAAATGGTACATAAATGCATGCTTAGCATTGCTGGTTTACTCGTGCGCAGTTGAATCGCGATTGCTATGCGTATATCGAAACAGTCAATTTAGTGTAGTATTGATTATGGGTTAGTGCCTATTGTGGTTGTTGCACGCGATTAGTTCTTCTACTGCACCGTACTATCAATAGAATTGTAGTCATTCTATTCAGTAACGATAGCATATAAATATACGTGGTGGAGTCATTAGGTTCGATAACAGAAATTAAAAAAAAAGTCGAAGACCATTAATGTAAAGCGATAATAGCTCGGTGGTATTATTTTTTATTTTTTATCGTATCCCGTTAAAGTGACTGTACTGTGCCTGGTGGTAAGCACAGTACAATCCAAAAACAACGGCGACCACCGAGATACCTACTATCCATGCCGGCCTGCGTAAGTATCTCTTCACGTTGCGCTTGAAGGAGCCCATGTCGCAGGAAAGTGGAAAACTCACTGGCCGGGAGATTGTCCCTCAGCTTCACGGTACGGTAAACATAAGATGTTGCAAACTTTTTAGTTGGTGCCCAGATAGGATTTACCGTAAAACTGTGGCTCCGAAGACCAGCACGTATGGTGCGATTATGAAAAGGAAAGGAAGGGATCAAGTTGAATAACTCTTCAGAACTCTCGCCATGATACAGACGCTAGAACACGCTCAGTGAGGGAATGTCTCTACGCAAATGAAGCGGCTCTATGAACTCTGTAATGTCTGCATCATTAACAATGCGGACAGTCCGTCTCTGCAACCTGACCAGGGTATCCAAGAGGCACTTTGCCGAACCGTCCCAGAGATGCGAGCAGTATTCCACGCAAGGCCGAACTTGTGCCTTATAAAGGAGATATAGCTGTTCAGGCGTGAAAAAACGTATCATGGCACTAAGCGGGAGCTTTCGGATAAGGAAACCATTGTAATGTAATCATAGCATATTGTTAGAGCTTTCTCTAATACCCACCGCCCGCTACATGTTAAATGACGCCATGATATAAGGTGGTAATCACGCTAAACCTAGACCAGGGACTCGTTCTCAACTACATCTACCGGAACACACCGTCAAGTGCTTGGCGAGAGATTTTCAACGTGAGGGTCATAGCTAGCCAGGCCGAACTACCTTGCTATGCTTTCATTGCGCCATTTTCCTTCACTGGAAGCTCCAATTTGCCAGGATTCGAGCCTACGTCCATCGACGCTATGTTCGACCACGCAATTAATCATCCCATTGAAAATTCATTGCCTGACATCTCTAGGAGTGACCCGGCAGCTGTACTGGAGGACCAGTTCCCCTGTAACCTTGTATCAGACGGGATTTTGGTCAAACTCTACATTTAAAAAGAATAACCAGCTGGTGCTCGTGATGTCATTCTAAAAATATTTTCGTTTCTGAGTCTGGCATTATTGTACGCTGCTTTTTATCTTCTCAATTGTAATTTTGCCTTTAACTGTTATATAATATTTTTGGAACTTTAAGTTACCTCTTTGAAATTTTATTATTATTGCTCACACCCAATAGAAAAGCGTAGTGATGTGTAAAAAGTAAGAAATGTCTAGTCCGAAATGTTAAAAAATCGCACTAACAAATAATATACACTTGAATAATATTTATGCGTATAGATACAATAATATGATACGTATAGAATACATAAGATACCTGCATATCTTTAAATATATAATTATTGTGTCCGTGCGTATGTGACTGAACTCCTTGAACTGATTTTAAATATATTTTTTGAGAGTGTTCAGTTGGATTTAAGAATGGTTTAGATTCATTAGATTTACAAATGGACCCGGTAGGTGGTGCTGCAGTTGAATTTTAGATTTTTTTTATTGTCGAGGCAGGGCAACGGCCACTGGTAAACTATTATACCTATTTTATTTTTTTGAAAAGTGAGAAGCTGCCGTGTTGTTCTGTACACGCGGTTCGGGTCTTGCACGCTGTTTTGCTATACGATGCACCTTTTATGTTATACGTGTGTACAAGAGGGGAGGAATCTATGAACATCATTTCTACACATTTTCACGGTAAATTAAGTACTGCACGTGCGAGTAACAACAGTGCTACGATTAATGTTTCTCCATTGCTCTTTATTTATATCAACGTCGTATTATTCAAAAGGCGAATTCTTCGCATGTATTATAGTAGTGATAGTTCTAGAAGTGGTCTCTGCGTCGTCTGGCACTGTTTTTTAAATATAAGATGGATATCAGCAAGATTTCTGAATTTTGATTTAAAATCATCATCAAATCAAGGTAGGCGTTTTGCGATAAACCTTAATATTCAATGAATATAGGAGATAAATTTAAAAAATATTGAGGACCTGGTAGGTTGGTAATTTGGTTCAACGTGGATGTAACCGCAAATAATGCTAATTGCTAATAATTTCTGTTTTCAAATACAAAATCAAAAATTCTTTAAGCCCCAACAAAGCGGTTATGAACGTTAAAACAACCACCGCGGCACCGGTTCAGAAAACAACCCATTCATCAAGAAGAACTGGCAACAAACTCGATCTGCTTTATATTTTCATCGTAGATATTTAATTTATTTTCATTGGTAGTAAAAAAGTTCATGCAAATGAAACGATAATTTAAAAATATATTTTACATAAAAATATGATTTGACAATACATACTTAATTTTTTCAAAGTTTTGTGATATACAAGGTATTTTTAAGCTTAGGCTGGTAACAGTCTGTTGACCCCTGTCCCTCATGAGGTCTACATTCGTTTGTTTGGAGCTTAAATCGTTATGGTTTTGAAGCGTTGGAGGTTAATGTAAACATTTTGCTCGAATTAGGGATATATTGATAGATTGTAATATCGCAGCGTGTTCGTGTAAACGCGGTGTAGACATACCCCCGCGTCTCTGTGGTTTGGTTCGACTGTAAACCTCCGCCCCCTGCCCCCGTGCCCCCCCCCCCCGCCCCAAAAAACCCTGCCCCCGTGCCCCCGCCCCGCGCCACTCTACACTCCCCTGCTGCCGTGCTGTACGTCTGATGGGGTAAAAAAATATAAATCTTCTGATATTAATGTTACTCGCTAATGTTTCAAAGAGTATAAAATATTTGTTAGTAAGTATTATAATAATAGTAATCCTTCACTAGTTGGTGCCGACGACTTCGTAGTTCATTCTTGTGAAAATGATTTTGTTGTTTAATCGTGGGATATATTTTAATTGTAATTTTATCATCTCTGCCAAGCTCATATGTAAAATCGTAATGATATATATCTAGTATTAGCATCGACAGTTCTTTATCTATCGATAAAACCCAATAGGCCAGAGAAACGAGAAACAATCCATTTTATTTTTTCTTCATTTAATTTTTGACAAGCAATCTTATAGATTATTACTGCCATTATCGAGTAGGTAATAATATTACGAGTGTCTTGCAATAATTTTAATGTTCTAACAAGGTGGTGGTGGCTCCGTAATTAGAACTTTCCCGGGGGTTTTTGTGGCATCTCAGAATTCATGCTCCGTGGTATTTTTTTCCATCCAGTTGTGCTCAATAACCGTACTATATTATGTAAAAGGCTACCGATATTACAGATCATGGAGTCAAATAACACAAGCTTATGAATAAAATATAAAAGCCACTATATGACAGACTAAGATTCCGCCAAAAAGTCCTCCATTTTATGTGTGTAATACGGAAAATAACACGTTTATATTTATATACATTACATGAAGGATATTATAAGAAATATAAGATCAAACAGATTGTAGTTGTCGTACTAGGCTACATAGAAAACCTAGGGCATGACGTAATATATTTTATTGAAACGCCCGAACATCTGCGTACATACATTTTCGACATAAAATAATCACAATATTCCCTTGTGATTAGAGAGCGCGTCGTGGTGCGGCGTAGTCGCTCGTAGCGGCACGTAGCGGTACGTGACTACGCCGTAGCAATTTACGTAGCGATACAAATACGAACGCTTCGCATACTTTATGCATAGTTTTTCCTTTATTACAATATCGTGGTTCGTTCGCCTGCTTCATATGTTGCTATCGTGAAAGTTTTGGAATCTGTTCTCTGGTTGCAGGAGTCTTTTCTGGAACTCTATTTGAATTATTAACTCTCTAATCGGTATATAGTCAGTATATCGAGCCCGAGAGTCCCTAAATATCAGCATGTTAAGAGGGTAAAGGCATCTTCCTGAGATAAAGTACGGACATAATCACTATGTGAGCCTAAGTCTTAGGAATGTTTTTTTTTTCATTTCTCTTTTCATTATATTGATCCACCCGTTCCTAAATCAAATGTCTTCTGAATTAACTCAGAAGGAATCTATTTTGTACTTATATAGACAAAAAACAAAAATATCACATAATAACACTAAATTCACACTTACATTTTATAAAAGTGTAGTCGCACTCCTCTTGAAGATCGCTTACTTTTGTTTTATCTTCGTATTCGCACCGATGTTCCGAATTGAACTCTACTCTGACACATCGTAATCATTTAATAAAGGAGGGTGGAAAACTCTGGAAGGCTGACTACATTACTGTGGTTATTGAAGCCATGATGGCTTAGTTGTTAGCGTGTTCGGGCCCAGTGTCGATGCACGTAGGTTATAATCCTAGCAACTTAGTACTGAGTTGGAGCGCACGGTGTAGGAAAACATCGTGATGGAACCATAGCACGGGAGTAGGGCTTTTTCTAAGCTTTTTTGCTTTGCTTAGTTATCACCTTCAATTTGAAAGTTTGTAGCCAAAGGCCTGTTGGTGTGTTCCGGCAGCTGCATTTAAAAGCCTTCTCCCCTCTGGGCTTCGTGTGGTTACCATCTTAGACCACATGGTCATTTAACACCATATGAGATTATGCTCACACGCTAATCTATACGGTAGTCCGGTGAAGCTGTAAAGACCCTACCAGGTCAATAGCATAGTCAGATCGAGAAAAAAAAAGCTAATCTATACTAATATTATAAAGAGGTAAAGTTTGTGACGTTATAGGGGGTAATCTCAAGAACTACTGGTCCGATTTGAAAATATCTTTCAGTGTTATATAGCTCATTTATCGGGGAAGGTTATATATGTATCATTACGCTAAGCCCCATAGGAGCGGATCACCAATGAAGAATGTTTCCAAATCGGGGTATTTTTTCCTCTTGAGAGCTTCCGCTGCGTGTTTAGCGTTAAACCAAAGTAACTATTCCACGCGAACGAAGGCGCGGGCAGAGGCTAGTAATATTATAAAGAGGTAAAGTTTGTGAGTTTGTTACGTTGTGACGTTGTAAGGGGTAAAATCTGGATCTACTAAACCGATTTTACAAATACCAATATTATTTGTGAGTGTCATAGGCTATATATTAACCCGAAAAATGAAGAGACTTTTTTGTGGAAGTCATATTTGCAAAGTAAGTCGGAGAAAAAACGTTTCTTACGAACGCTGTCTTAACGATGAGAGATATATGATTGAGTTCTAGAGAAAAGCTGTAGAGCTTGATAATGCCTACAAAAAAGTCAGCGACAGCATATGTTTAACTTTTATATTTAAGTTACAAAAACTAGTTTTTTTATAAATATTTACCGCCCAACGAAGTGGGCACAGGTCAGCTAGTAATCTATACAGTATAAAAAAAAACGAGCGATTCGAGAAAGTTCGAGACGGGCTATTTTTAAAATCTCGTTGTATTTCGTTGCCACGGTCAAAGAGTCATTCTTTATTTGTGTCGCATTCGCAGACAGGCTGTAACAATATTTCTACTTCCCGATCATTTGTCAAGTTTAGGTTTCCTCACAATGTTTTTCCTTCACAGGTAGACTTTACTGCTTTCGATTTAAAGAAAAAAATGCATGCGAATTCCGAAAACCTATGGTACATGCCACCTTTTAAATCTGTATATATTTAAGCAAGTTTATGCCGACTGAACAAATAATCTATACTTCTCAATAAAATTAATATGTCTGTTGTTTGTCCGGACTAATCTCAGAAACGGAAGAACTGATTTTGATAATATTTTACTGGCGGATAGATGACTTGTAACAGAGCATTATTTGGGCGACATGTAATTACACTATTCTATGATATCTAAGCAGAAATTATAAATTTGAGTACAGATATCTTAAAGACGATAAAAGTGTTATATAGGGATTAAGGTAATAATGACAAATTTACAATGAATAATCATAATATCTTATTAAAAACAAAGCAAAAGTTAATGGTAGTTTTAAAAACTTCTTTGTTTTGGATTCATTATTTGATTCTATTGTGTATCCATTACTTTTCCAAACAATGATACTGGGTGTATCACTATTCCTTATAATGTACATACTACATTTAATTCAATATCACCCAGGAATACCACCTACCCATGATATTGTGTAAAATTAATTGATAGTTGTGTCTTGAGTTGCGATAAATTTCTTTATTTTAGTAAAGTTATCTTTACTTAGAATTTGAGGGCCTTATGTAACCGCCTGTTTTTGTCTCAAATTTATAATTAATTTCGATTTTCATTTACACATAGATTTTTTAAATGTTTGTACAATTTAAAAAAAGAAGCAACTAACGGAGTAGCCCTGATGCAAACCTTTGATAATAGAAGTATTTTGACAAAAGAATCCGAATAAAGTTCAAACTTTAAAAAATCAATGAATTATGGTCGAATGTCGACCACTGGGCGCCCACTAGTTTATTTAATTTGACATTACAAGTAGTGTGGCTTGTAACAAATATAGAGTAACAAAATGAAACAATAAATATATAAAATTGCATAATCTCTATATTACTAACTCGTTTACCATCTTACTCGAGTATCATGAAAGGCACATACCAGTGTACAGATCCTTGATAGCTGTACTATTTTTTTTGGCAACCAATCTTCCGTCGCCAAGTAGGTATACAGTAATATTACACGTTTCTTGCAATAATTTCAATGTTCTAACAAAATGATGGCCTCTTTTGTTAGATCTTTCTAGGGAGTTTTTGTGGCATCTCTGAATTTATGCTCCGTAGTATTATATCCCATCCACTTCACTTATGTTAAATGTGACCAATCTATATTGCGTAAAATGCAAACAATATTACAAAATATATAATTAAATAACACAAGATTATGAATCATTACATAATATAAAACAAAGTGCTCTGCCATGTCTGTCTGTCTGTTCGCAATAAACTCGAAAACTACTGAACGGATTTTCACCAGTATATACAGAGATTCATAAGGAAGGTTTAGGTATATAATTTGTCAAAGTATTTTTATTATCAGGGCATGAAGACATCCGCCGGGCCCGCTTGTAAAATATAAAACCCACTTCATGACAGACTAGGATCCGGCCAATAACGCCCGACATCTGTTACTAGTGTTGAATTGTATCACAGATGTCAACAATCTAAACCGTATTATGAATTAAATGCACAAACTTTATCACATAGCTTTATCACAATAAGAAGAAGTAAACACGACCCGCATTCCAATTCGGTACACAGTCCAGTTTAGTAACGTGACGTCACTCTTTTTTTATTATTTTAACAGTAACGCAGCTGTTATTCAACTACTTTACAATAAGCCAACTAAGATTCATCTTCCCACGTACCTTATACTAATCTATCGTAATATAATACTGTAATCAGGTTTTGTAGTGAAAAACTCTTTAGGCGCGTGGAGCGGTATTTTTGGCAGGACATAAACTTATAATGTCGCGTCATGACATGCTAGTAAGCGTTACCGACAGTAGTGCGCGTGCGCGGCTTGTCACACACTTGCGAAGCGTATGGAGATTATGCAACCCACAATATATTTGATTATTTAATAAACTGTATAAGAATGTATATAATTATTACTCCGAGTGCCAAAAGATGTGAAAACCAGACTAATGTTTCAATATACTAATTATAAAATGTAAATAATTCATACCACAATTATTTAAAAAAATCAAAAGATAACATAATTATACCGTTGTTTTGATTTTTCACTTTTATCGGTGTCCTTATGATTGCTGCGACTTTTTTTATTAATTCGAGGACGTTAACACTCGGGAGGGATAATATATGTAAAAATAAAGAGAAAAAAATATAAAATTTAATACGATTTGCGCGTCCAAAGTCAATAATATCTTGAACTTTATTTCGTTAAAATTAACATAAATTCGTGAAATATTTTTGCGGCAGACTCGTTTGTTCCTCGCCCACGCTCACTTAATAATTATTATCAAATATTTGCTTTATGTATATAGGAATAAAGTTGATTTTGGAATATATAGTTTAGGTAACAAGTATTAAGTTATACAAATCCTTGCGGATGATTTTATACCTATTGGGAGAGAAGGTAAAGTCGAGTTTGTATTGACAGTTGACTTTCAAGTTATTGAGTTACTAAGGTACCCCGTTCGTAATATGTTAATATGAGACTTATATTTCGAAAATATCCCAAGTTAATACGGATTCGAGATTGAATTTTTTACAATAAAATATAATCGAAATTGTGATTTTTTTGTGTTTCTCTGCCATGACACTATATTATTATTGGAGTATACAAAAAGGATAAATGAGTATTGTTGGGTTATTTTTTTACAATGAAAATATGTAATCTCCGGACAAAGCAGCACACCTAGCACCATCTAACAGGTACCTAGTAATAATATAAAAAAATCTAGGCATTCAATAGAACTACCGACGGAAGTGAAAACTCGAATCAATGAAGTAGATGTGTTCTCTTTTGTATTTTGATATTAATCATAGTGTGAATGATAATATTTACATTTCATAATTTGTTTATTGAAACTATAAACATTAGTGTGGTTTTCATATCTATTGTCACTCGGAGCAATAATTATATACATTTTATAAAGTCTACTAATCAATCAAACGTATGATGAGCTGCAAAATAACAATATTACATGCACACACAGTATAGGGGATACTATCTGTAAGCGCAATACGGCTGGTAATGCTGACGTAAGACGTCATGACGCGAAACTAAAAATTTATCTCCTACCAAATATACCGCTCAAGGGGCCTAAAGAAGCTTTTACTTTAAAAAAAATTTACACACACACAAGTATAAATTGTATCGTGTTTGCTCTCAAATCCGTTGTGAAGACACGTTCGGTCCTTTGGGATACAAAATAAGTCTCGCAAGGCGCTGGGAATAGTACAATAGTCATATATTATACTAGCTACGCGAATGATAGCGTAGTTGATAGTGTGTTCGCAGACTGCGTCGGTGGACATAGGTTCGAATTCTAACAACTAAGTTGGAGCGCGCAGTGAAGGAAACATCCTGATGCATGCATAGCATGATGATAGGGCTTCTTCTACCTCCCTCCCTCCCACCTACCTACCACCCTCAAGTTGAACATCTGTAACCAACCAGTTGTTGGTGTGTTCCAGCAGCTACGCTTCAGAGGCATTTAACATCAGGTGAGATTGTGCTCAAACGATAAAACCTATAAAGTATGTATAAAAAAAGTCGATCAAGCGGTGTTGGTATCTCTCTATCTTAGAATATTTTATACACATATGTTGTACAGCATAAGAGTAAATAAAATATAGCCTCGGTGATTCAGGCATATAGGATACCTTCGTAGTAATGTACGAGCTTAATCTCTTTGGGCATTCTCAGTGGGCACGAGCACGATCATGAGACCTAAAATATATGCGATATTATTACCCGAATCATTCTCGAACTCATATTATAACTGATAAAACGTTATCGTTTACGTTCGCGACCGATTGTGTTAAGGGTCATTCGTGTCTCACGGACGAGTCTGTGCAATTTTAAATCCGTCGTTGGTTGTACGATAATCGACATCGACTGTTTTTTTTAAAGTGTACTGTACAAATATTAGGATCGCGAAGTATGTCGAATAAAATGTCGTCGTACTAGTAAAATAGTTTGATAAATTTATATTATTTTAATGATGTTGTCAAAAAGCTGTGATTCAATTCGTCCAATTTAAAAGCATATGTTATACGAAATAATATTTTTCTTAAGAAATAGTTTTTATTGTAGTGGGTAAAGCTCTAATAAGCCAACATTATATCATTTTCAGTAACATTTCTTTCTTTATATTTATTCTCATGCAGTAGAATAATAATAAAGTAAATTTGTTGTTATCTTTGAACAGAGAGTTTCACACGAACAGGAAGAATTAGATACATATCTTTATATATAATATAATTTCTCTGTACGTGTGTATATTGACTGGATTCCTTTAAACCAGCTGGACAGATTTCGATGACTTAGATTCACAATTTGACCCGGTAGGTAGTGCTCCAGTCTGATTCAAGGATTTCTTTTTATTATCATGGCAGGTTAACGTTGTATGAGATAGTTATGTATAAAATATACGTTACTGAGATACAAACTAGATTTTACTTTAACAATTATTTTACCTAAATAATATTAATACCGATAGTAGGTACATGATAGAGCCACTCTGAAGCTACTACTGGTTTCAGCATGAATGGGTCGGCTCGCCCGGGGTACTACCATCGTCATAGAAAACCGACGTTTAGTAACAATGCTTGCATTGTTGCGTTTCGTTCGGTCAGTGAGAGCGCCCGATTCCCCTCTCCCCCTCCCTTCTCCCTCCTCTTCTTCCCCCTTCCTCCCACAAACACAGACTGGCAACGCACTTGCGACTCCTCTGGTGTTGCAAGTGTCTATGGACGGTGGTGAACACTTAGCATCAGGTGACTCACGTGTTCGTTTGCTTACTATAATATTTAAAAAAAAAATCCTGCCTCACGAGACGATAGTTTGCAGACATTTTCCTTTGTCAGTTGTTTTTGTAATGTGAAGCAATCGCCTCACCTCCATGGCAGTAGAGGTTTTATTGGAAGGGAACGCAATCGTGCATAGTATACGATAACACTACCCTTTCTAATGGATTGCTCTACATTGTGGAACGTGATTTGATCATCATCATAGTTCAAATATGAAAGAATCTTTATGCATTTTATAGTCTGTTTGTTAAGGAAAATCATAAGTTATATAATGGTTAGCTATGTCACTTAAGACTAGGAGTAGCTAATGATAATGTACAAACGAAGTAACAGTGCGAGTGGGCCGTCGCGACAGGCGACACTGCTGACGTGGTTTAGCCACAATTCTGGAATAAAACCGTGTGGTCCGCCAGTAATTATATATTCGGCAGTAAAACCTTGGCAGCTATTACATCTATTATTAATGTGTCTATTAGTACAAATACATTTCCAGATCTTTGGCGATGTTTAATTGTTCGACCAATACAGAAAAATAGTAACCCACAAAATTTCAATGAACTGCGTCCAATAAGTATCCTTCCCTGCTTGTCAAAAATTCTGGAACGAGTTGTGTATACCCAAATTACAGAATATCTTGAAAGTAACAGTATTCTACCGGATCTTCAATCGGGTTTTAGGTATGGACGTGGTACTACTACGGCTTTATTAGACGTTGTTAGCAATATTCTTGAGGCACGAGATCGGGGAGAGGGAACTCTTCTTGTTTTGCTCGATTTTTCACGAGCTTTTGATACTATCAACATACATTTATTATTAGCTAAACTACGTTACTATGGATTCAACCATAATACTATCAAATGGTTTCACAGTTATTTAGCTAATCGCTCACAGTATGTTGAAATAAGAAAAGAAAATGGTTCCTTGGTTGCTTCCTCCCTCAGTCCTGTCACTAGAGGAATTCCTCAGGGATCTATTCTTGGACCTTTGCTGTACATTATATACAGTGCCGACATTACCCACTGTTTGCATGATTGTAAATACCACATGTATGCGGATGATCTACAACTATACATGTCTTTTAAGTATCATGAACTCGAGGCATCCGTTCATAAAATTAATGAGGATCTCAGTAGAGTAATATCCTGGTCTGAGCAAAACACACTGGTCCTCAATCCCACCAAATCCAAATTCATGGTTTTAGGAAGCAAGATGCAAATTAATTATATTATATCCGCCAATCCCGTGATAAAGATTATGGGCAAGAATATAGATAGGGTTGATATAATTCGTAATTTGGGATTACTCATCGACCCGGAACTTCGTTTTGAGTCGCACATAAATAATGTTATTAGAAACTGCTTCTATAGGTTAAAAGTACTGTATCGCTTTAGACAGTATTTTAGTATCACATTGAGGAAGCTACTTGTTGATAGTCTAGTTCTATCGAGACTTAATTACTGTGATACAGTGTATGGTCCTTGTCTATTATCGCGTACTGATCGTTCCATCCAGCGTGTGCAGAATGCTTGTGCTAGATTTTGCTTCGATGTCCCGCGCCGTGGGCATATTACACCATTTTTGAATGACGCAAATGTCTTAAAAATGGCGGCACGACGCGAGTTACATATGGCTACGTTACTTTTCGGGCTCATTAAAACCAAAAACCCAAAATATCTGTATGACAAGTTAGAGTGGAGACAAGATAAGCACAGGTATTTTTCATGTTCTCGCACCATGACTAATCCACTATCGATACCTCTCCATAGAACTACCGCTTTCAGAGGGTCATTTAAATATGCTGCCACTCGTTGTTGGAACAACATCCCACCACCATGTCGATCCAAAAAGAGTAAACTTAGCTTTAAACTCTCATATAAGCATTATCTACTGCAATTTCAAACTCAGTAATTTAAGTGACGTATAATGTATTCACGTAGTTTTATTTTAAGCCCTGTTTATTGGTGTGTATTTTTTATTTTTTTAAATCTTTTTCCGTATACATTTACATTTGTTATGTTTAATCCTAAATTTGTGGTTACAGCATTTATTTCTCTTTAGTATGACCAACTTTGACGTGTTACGTGTGTCTGTGTTATTTGTTTGTTCGTCTCAAATTTTGTACTAACTTTAACGTCCGTTTATCATCATATATAGGCTCCCATCGAAAATCAGCGCTGCAGTACTACTTACAGTATTGCAGATTTTTGCTGAATGGGTTCGCCAATTGTTGGACACCTATTTTTTCATTTTTAAAATGTTTTTTTTTTCTGTCATAATTATTTGTGTAATTTAATTTAATTGTATGGTTGTTCCAACAATAAAGTATTTCTTTCTTTCTTTCTTCTACTTACTATCGACCTATCGAGTGTTTTTAAATAGTATGGTTTTTGCGTTTTAGTTACAATATTATAAATGTAAGCGGCGCTTTAATCAATCTTATGCAAATGAAGGAGTCGCACGGCCTCACTCGACAGTTATTCAGGACTCGATTCTCGGCCCTCGGGACGATGACACCAGTATGACGTCACGTTGCACTACATTTTTACTGCAATTGTCAAATTTCCTAATGCGTTTTTATTGATTTCGGGACCTTTTAAATTGTATTTTTAACAGTCAATCTTATCAATTATTATTGCCATTATCGAGTAGATAATAATATTACCAAGTTTCTTGTGATTATTTCAATTTTCTGATCAAACAAGATGGTGGCTCCCTTGTTAGAACTTTGCAGGGAGTTTTTGTGGCATCTCAGAATTCATGCTCCACGGTATTATCTGATATCTCCCATCTACTAGTGCACAATAACCGAATTATATTGCGTAAAATACCACTGATATTACAAAATATAGAGTGAACTTAGATAAAATTATGAATAAAATATAAAATCGACTATATGACAGACTAAAACAAGCTCTTCGGGACTTTTATATTGATTGTTTTTTGTCTTAACAAATCATGTACGCACGTGTATGTGTGTTTGCATAATTTTTATCATTTTTTTTGTGTGTTCTCTGATCTAACCAACTCTTGGGTTCAGTTCGTATACACTAGAATTGATGTTGTGAGACTCGTAATATACCAGGCTCTCATAATAAAGCGGTGTTGCGACGACCGCGAGCGTGAGATACACAGATGGATACAATGCGTGTTTGTAAAGCGACGTTCGAGCAATGCACCTGGCAGGGCACGTGTGTGCTCCGGAATGTGTTCTGTTTTTATACAGCCCTGGTACATTACTCTACGATCCATTAACCAGTTCAATGAGCTCGGATAGCTTCGCTTATTTATAATTTTTTTATTACATGGCGAACTGTTTTATCACTTGAAAGTAATTAATAACAGAAAAGGAATCCTGTGTGCGTGTGATACTTATTCCAGTAAATTCTAGTAAAAGTTTTGTCTAAGAAATGTACACGGATTTAGTATAGAAAATTTAACAATGTCCAGAATATTGTGTAAGTTGCTAACAGTGACAAATGTTATGGAATCATTTATTTAATCTGTTACAGAGGAATTCATAATACTGTTATTAATGCTATGTAATTTATATCATGAAATAATAAAGGTGAATAAAGTTAGGTAGGTAGAACCGGTACAATGTCCAAGCGATGGAGTGGCATTGCATCACCTATTTCTAACGTAAAACAGTGGTGTGCCGAAGTATATGATTGGTAACTGACATAGACGCTCTTCCAAGTCAGAACTAGCAACTTATTATCACAGTCCTTAGTACCGCATTCCTATTTCTTTAGAAACATGTATAGTCTCTGACAACAGACAGAGTCCTTATCTAGAAGTACAATATATAAAACTTTTAAATATGCTACAGATACAAAAATGGAGTTAGAAATTATAAAAGACAAGGAACTTATTTACAATTATTACTAACTTAAAACAACTTAAGACATAAAATTATTATTATAAATACACATCCATAAATTTAGTCTTGCAGTCCTATTGATAAAGGCTATGCATATTATAGTCATAAAATGCAGTAATTTAATATCAGGTGCAATGTATGCTCTTATGATTTCAATACATAAAAAAGTTTAATAATTATTGGGATACGCCGAGGTCACAAACGTTGTAGTAACAAACAATATGCGACGCGGTGGGAGTTGCCCGATTAGTATATAAACTACTAATATTTATTTGATGGCACGCCTGATTACA
This sequence comes from Antheraea pernyi, assembly GCA_015888305.1. NCBI lineage: Eukaryota > Metazoa > Arthropoda > Insecta > Lepidoptera > Saturniidae > Antheraea > Antheraea pernyi. The sequence goes on from MU158975.1 coordinate 301,660, forward strand.
AGCTTAACATACTGCGTCTAATTTAATTGAGGAGCGCACCCGCAGCGTTTCCGACACTAGTGTCCGCACCCAGTTTCGTCTATTAAACATTTTGTCGTCGCGCGACGCCGTCTGCCGCACTCGTCTCATTCCGATTGGCTATAAAATATTTACGAGGGAAGGTCTGAAAGTTCGCGGAGTAAAAGAGGAAGGAAAGTGAAATTAAATATGTAACTATTTTTCCTCTTCGATATATTCTCTCTTGACCGTAATAAGTTTTTCAGATCTTTCAAATAACTTATTTATATATCGAGAAAAGTATATTGTTAAAGCCCTTATAGTTGCAGATATAGCCCCCTTAAGTGATTTAAATCTAGAATTCATTATCCATAGTAGCAGTGCGATAATGGCTCAGTACAGCAGTGAATCAGTGTTTCAGACCAGCTCGAATGATCTCTAGGAGCATTTACATAGCTACACTCGCGTCATCTCCTGGCTATAACGTGTTACAACCTTCGAATATATCCAAAAAAAAAAAAAAAAGGGGGATTTAATGTTGTGGATGGTTTTGCAGTTGCTCTTTTAAAATCACCAAGGCGTTTTTTTGCGGAATTTTGGAATGTTATGCAGAGGATTTGTTATCTTTTACTAGCGCGCCCGGCAGACATTGTTCCACCCTGATAATAAAAAAAACCTGATATATTAATATCTAAACCTTCCTCATCCTTCCTTCACTTTATCTACTGGTAAAAATCGCATGAAATCGCCCTTTAGTAATTTTTGGGTTTAACGTGAACAGACAGACGTGGCGGTGGACTTTGTTTATATGTTAATAAAAAAAGATTACTATGAAGTTAGAAAAGAGATATTTTTGTACGTCTTTAATGTTAGCGGTCACAACATAATTCTACGATTCGATAACAATATATCGTTCTTTCTCTACTTTCTATAAATATAGCAGATATGTGTTATACATATAATGATATAAGTGTTATGGAAGATAATCTCCAGGACTAGAACAAAATTTATTACTTCACAAAGGGAACTCAGATGCGAAAAGCCACTTTGTTCTATACTATTTATTTATTTACACGACACATGCTTTCCCGAGTGAAAACGCTTTCGAGCGGGAAAGAAACTAATTCACAAACGATTGTTAATATTTGTCTTCTTAACAATCACTTGTGAATTCGCGTACACGCATGCCTGTGTTCATTCCGACATACAACAATCGCGCGTGAAAGACCGCGTCTCATAAAAGTAGCTACACAAATATATCGTAAGCTGACACGATTTCTCCCGCGCCTTCCTTTTGGAAATAATAGGTCTTTACCTATGAAATTGCCGTTCTGCAGTACTGGTCATTTCAAATCAAAATAATTTTTGTTTGGCTAAGAATTCTAACTTCAAATTAATTTTATTTTAAAAACATGGAATTCTTTTTCCAAAAGTAGTCATTTGTTTATTGATTAGTGTTACATTTTCATCGCATTTCAATCTTTTTTGTAATCATGGATACGTTAAAAAATCGAGTAATTATGGAATATGAGCGCCGTCGTGGCAGCAACGCGTCACAATGGATTCTGTTTGATAACCGCAAGCGCTCAGCAAGTTGGTTGGATCCTGGTTCAACACCTAAACAATGTCCTAAACGAAAGCTTACCTCTAGAAAAGTTATGGTCACTGTTTGGTGGTCTAGCGCCGGTGTGATTCATCACAGCTTCTTAGCAAACGGGGTGAGCATTACTGCGGATGTGTACTGTGAAGAACTGAACACAATGATGAAGAAGCTGGCACATCTCCAACCAGCGTTGGTCAATCGCTCGTCTCCGCTGTTCCTGCACGTCAACGCGCGACCTCATACTGCACAGCAGACGGTCTCTAAGTTGCAAGAACTGGGGTTGGAAGTTCTCCGTCATCCGCCCTACTCACCAGACCTTGCGCCTACACACTACAACTTTTTCCAGAATTAGGATAATTCCTTGGCGGGAAAAAGATGTAATACCCGAGAGGCAGTACAAAATGCCTTTGAAGAATTTGTTGCCTCCCGTCCAGCTGATTTCTTTAAGAAGGGCATCAATAAACTGCCACTGCGTTGGCAAAGATGCATTGATTGTATGGCTATATCATTTACTTCGATTAATACAAATAAAATATATATGAAAAAAAATCGTTTAAATTTTTTCATATCAAAACGGCAATTTCATAGTTAAAGATCTAAAAAAAAAAAAAAAAAATAAAATAAGCCTTTATTGCTGTAAAACTACATTAATATATGAACACAAAGTATTTAAGTTATCGGCAATCCGAATTACAGCTTGTCATGCGACAAAGGCCTCCTCTAAAGATTTCCACATCTCCCTGTTTCTTGCTATTTGGATCCATGCTGGACCAGCTACTTCTTTTATATCATCCTCCCATCTTTTGTTCTGTCTACCTCGGCTTCTTTTACTCTCTCTGGGGTACCATTCTGTTATTAGTTTAGTCCATTTCTCTTTTTCATGTCTTATCATATGTCCTGCCCATCGCCATTTTAATTGTCTATATACTGTTGAAATATTTTTAAATTTTGTTATTGCTTTAATCTTGTTTAATCTTACTTTGTCTCTTCTTTTAACTCCCACAACACTTCGTTCTATGCCGTTCTGACATACAATTATTTTGTTGCTTAATAGTTTAGTTAATGCCCATGTTTGGCATCCATATGTTAGGCATGGTAGAATGCATGTGTTGTAAATTTTCCTTTTTTCGCTAATAGGCATTTCATTATTTTTCATGACTTCACTAAAAGACCAGAATTTTTTCCAGGTGTTGGTTATTCTTCTGTCAATTTCCTTATCCATTAGGTTTTCTGTAGATATTAGCTGTCCCAAATAAATATATTCGCTTACATATTCTATTTCTTCATTATTAATTTTGATACTTTTTGGTTGTAAAATGTTAGTCATTACTTTTGTTTTTACTGTATTCATTGATAGACCTGCTTTCGCACTTTCATCTGACAACTGTTGCAGCATATTTTGTAATGCGTTTGGACATTCCGAAAAGAGGATTAGGTCATCGGCGAATCGCAAATGGCTTAATTTTTCGCCGTTTATATTAAGTCCGTATTGGGTCCAATCTAAATTTCTAAATATCATCTCCAGAACAGCTGAGAATAATTTAGGTGATATTGGATCTCCCTGACGTACACCTCTTTCGATAGGAAATTCTTCTCCTAAGGTTTCAAGTTTTATTTGTGCTGTGCTTTTCGAATATATGTTTTTTATTAATCTTATGTATTTTGCTTCAATTCCTTGTATTTCTAATGCATCCCATATGTATTGGTGTTCCAATGAATCAAAAGCTTTATTAAAGTCAACAAATCCCAAATAGTAACCTTTATTGTATTCTTTGAATTTTTGGAGGACTTGTCTTAGCACGTGAATATGGTCTACTGTTGAAAATTTATTACGGAACCCGGCCTGCTCTTTTGGTTGATTTTCGTCGAGTATGTGGGTAATTCGAAATAAAATTATTTTAGAAAATATTTTATAAATATTGGACATTAAACTTATGGGCCTGTAATTGCTGATGACTCCTTTATCGCCTTTCTTATGTAATAATATTATTGTTGATTTGGTCCAATCTTTTGGAATTGTTTCTGTGTCAATAATATCATTAAATAATTCTGTTAGTTTTGGAGCAAGTACCGGCAAAGTCATTTTCAGTATTTCGTTCGTTATCTGATCTGATCCAGGTGTTTTATCTGCTTTCTGTGTACTTATAGCTCTAATAGTTTCATCATTCAGTATTGTTGGTATTGGTTTTACATTTGTTATTGTATCCCTTTCATATATATTTTGTTTTTGCCTCTGACTACAGTACAGGTTTCTATAATACTCTGTAGCGATTTTTAGTATTTCTGGTCGCTTACTAATCGTTTTACCATCCTGATTTTTAATATTAGGCATCCATATCTTCTTATCACTAATGTCCTTGATAGCTTTCTTTATTCCTCCAGTCTTCTTTATAAACTTTTCCAATGTTTTTAATCTTTTCAGTTTACGATCTTTCCTTAGTTGTTCATTAATTTTTTTGCTTATTTCAGTTATTTTCTGTCGAATATTTTTGTTGTTTTTCATTTGTAAAAGTTCTTTTCTTTCTTGTAATAGCTGCTTAGCTTCGGTGGAAATGTCTTTTTTGTACTTGATATTTCCTTTCATTATTTCTGTTTTCAGTATATTTATAATGCTTTGGTACTTTTCATGTGTAGACGTATTTTCTTTTCTTTCTACTTTTTCTAACGCTTCAGATAAGTTGCTTAAAGATCTAATATATAACAAATGCGCAATATTATTAGTATTCGCGTGTTGTAAACACAATCTTATAATGTACTGAGGTATAAAACTGTGACGCGATCCTTATATTCGCGACGACGTGGGATGGAGCTTTCACACCGCCCGGTACTCGTCCGCCCACAGAGCTCGGGGCGTCCGCGTCAACCGCCAAACCTCTTAAAAACCAGAATAACGGCTCAAGTCGCACTGTCACGTGTATATTTGCATCACGTATCTCAACTACAATAAAACCAATATTCATATTTAATATTATTCATAAGCGAACGCTATATTTTTCAAGCTTTTTACATCAGTCTTAGAGAGTATTTTTCAATGGCTTGATTGGAAAAAAAGAGGTATTATATTCGAAGGCGTTTACTTGTCGCATCTCCGTTTTGCAGACGACGTACTTCTTATTAATTGTACAATGCTTGATCTCCAGGACATGATACAATGGCTTCACCATGCTTCTCTTATGGTTGGCCTCAGGATGAATAAGTTCATGACAAAGGTTATGAACAACATTTCGGATGACTTACAGTCAAGTGTGATGGTTGGAGATGAGACACTGGAAATAATATAATTATATGGGGAATTGTTTATCCTTTGGCAGAGAACATCGATACAAAGAGATCAATGGACGAATTTGATTAGGGTGATCTGCTTTCGGCAAGCTTGATGACGTTTTCAGGGATCGAAAAATGTCTGAAAACCCGTCTTTTTAACCAATGTGTCCTGCCCACAATGACATATGTTGCTGAAGTATGGATCTTCACAAAATGAGGGTTGCACAGCGTGTCAATGAGCGTGCCATGTTTGGCATCACCTTGAGTGATAGATTAAAAATACATGTATCTGAAAAAACACTGCCTGCAGTGGGTCGAGAAGAGCTGTCCATGGTCAATATTAATAACTATCCGTTTGCCTGTTATCTATAGGTACATATAATAAGAATGTCAAATTAATGTGTCTGTACTTTTTAGATTTATGTGAAAACGATTGACGCAGGTGTATAGGAAGTGATTCATATTAAAAAAAAAAACAAACTCCTTCGCCACGTCTATTTGTCTGTCTATCTGTTATAAACTACTTAATGGATTTTCATGCGGTTTTCGCTAGTGAATAAAGTGATTCATGAGGAACGTTTAGGTATATACTTTGTCAAAATTTTCTTTATTATCAGGCCGAGATAAAGTTCGCCGAGCTCGTTAGTTAAAATTTAAAAAACATTTTTACATAAAAAATAAACCGCCTTCAACGTGAAACACAAATAAGGCACTAAAAAGCGAAAAATAACTGAATTATTAAATTAACCAAATTAAATAAAAAATATTGATATTCGCGCTACCTAATAATATATTTGAAGTCGAGGTCAACCTACATTCATATCATCTGCATACAAAGATTTGGGTCCACTCTCGTGTCCCATGATGTATATATTACTATTGCTTGAAGTGTTATAGTTAGTTGAATGAATCGAATGAAAATCCTTTTTAGACACATTTTTTTTCATGAATAAAAAAAGGCATTTTCCTTTATTTATAGACGATATACATGTAATGTAAGTCTTGTAGTTACTGAATCGATCGCAATGAAAATTTGGCATTGAGGTAGCCTGCGATCTGAAAAAGCACATACGATTTTTCATCTTGAATATTTGTAAAGGAAGTAAATAGAAAGGGTTTCTCAATGCAATACGGAAAGAAATGGATATTTCAAGTATATAAAAATAATGTATGATAAAAATGTTTGACGAAAATGTGTTAGTACAATTTTATGAGGTCACAAATGTAGAGTGCCATACATATATATTGAACTGTTGTGGAAATGTACATATATTTCATATATATAACAGGGCCGGATGGATTTCAACTTGTTATTGAAGTGGTTGAATCATTTAAAATAATTCGTATTTCATTTGTTCGCCCACGGTCATGTTATTTTCATAACTCCCTTAGAAATAGTATTTTTGTGTGTAAAATTTCATGATGATATAGCGTAATAAATAAACGAAGTCAATTTCGCATCTATAATATTAATTAGAATCTGACGTCAATGGAAGATGTAAATTAAAACAAAACAATAATTATTCCCTTGTAAATATAAACGCATACAACATTGTATATATATATACCCGTTGTAGTGAGACGAGTTCGCGACTCTTTCTGCTTTGAGATATCGTATCAATGTTACTTTGTTTCCGGCTATCACACTGATATCTATATCATGTATTTGATTACTTGATAGACCAGTTGAAACTAGTTTTGTTCGTAACTGAGTTTTGCATACGGCTCTGCTCACATTTTTAGTTATATTTTTACTAGTGACATGCGACTGTGACGCCCCCTAACAACATCACATGCATATTAAACTCTGCAATAATCAAATCTTAATAGCTATACTTGCGATTCTGTACAACATTTTCGAACTCTTTGACAGAGGGTCTGCAGGATCGAATTACAAATGCCTACCTCCATACATCGATATGTTTTGAAGTGGATAAAATGATGTATTTCTTTTATAGACTCTATCTCCATATTACTACTCCATATCCTTATTATTTTGTCTTTAATGTCTGGTTATTATGAACGGAAACAGATTGACAATGTATTTTATAAATATCGAGATGTTTCGCTGTACATTTAACATTACCGGGACCGTTTTAAAACGGACACATAAATAAAGTAAAGGAAATGCGGGTACAAACGGATTCGGACAGTATTTGACTGACATCTTACATTAAGCCTATCGAGTTACACCACAAAAACAAAAGCATGCATTCAATTATTTAGTATATTATGAATACGGTAAGATACTTATAAATGTAGTGTAGTATTTTAGAGACGATGGCTCAGTTCATAGCGTGTTCGGACACCGTTCTGATTGCCTTAGAATAATCGAGTCTTTTAGACTGAGTCGGAACTTTCAGTGAAGAAAAAAAAAATGATTTAATCATAGCACGGTGATAGAGCTTTTTCAACGTCCTTCTGACTAGCGAGCGAAAGGGCTCAAGTTGAAAATTTACTGCCAATCCTCTGTTGGCGTGTTCCAGCAGCTGCACTTGAGAGCGAGGTCTCTCTCTTGGTTTAGCGTGTTTATCATCTTAGAACACATCGTCATTTAATATCACATGAGTTTGTGGTAGACTTATAAAGTATAAAAAAATACATTTGTCCAAATGGCCCTCATCTTTTAATCTGTGACCGATGAATAAATTTACGTTGTACATATTAGTAATTATTATGTGCCATTAAAGAAGGCACTAACTTTAAAATAGAAAAATGTAACAATAATTATATATTATATATATTGTATAAAATGTTTGTGTAATTTAGAACACATTAAATAAAGGCTATTAATGTGAAAGTCAAGTAGGTTAAAGTGTTTCGGTACAACGCGTAAAGATAATATATTTCATCGTCGCCATTCAAAGCATTGACGTACGCTCGCGGCCGCAGCCGACTGCCGACTGGCGCGAAGTCAATGCGTGGAAGGAAAACCATAGATAAAATACTATACTGAAAGTAGGAACACTTTATGAATGATGATTAATTGTTCATGGATTTTATTTTCTTTTGTTGCAGGTAGTTTGTGCAAGAGTTGGTAACTATATAACATATTTTTAATGTGCTTCGTCATTGTTTTTATAATTATAAATATGTAGGTATTTACTGTGGTGCCGAGAAGAAAAAATCGTCTACAGATGTGAGATTTTAGATAAGATATCTGTGGTTATAAACCTGTTGGTACAATATAATATTATATGTAATGAAAGTTGGATGTATCAAACTGTTAACGCTGACTGCCCTACAATCCAAAAGCAATATCCATTACGTCTTGTGGTCGCCATGTCGAACTCTGACTTTAACCAGTGTATCGATTTATAAGCACCAAGACCAGCTCTAGATATTTCATCTTTCAAACAAGTAGATAAATGCTACCCTCCAACTTGCTTGTTATTTTGAATGCAACGTTTGTTGAAAATTGTATTATTGGAAAAACCGTAATTTGTGCATATTATGCTGTATGTTATATGAGTGGACATAAATATATACATTTTTATTAAAACTATAATTCCTCAGAAACGGCACATTAAGTAATTATGATTGACACGAAAATTCTACTGGGTGTTAATGGTAATATGAGGATAAAAAAGTCTATCACATTAATCTTCTATATTATAATAAAACTGTAACAAAGCCAAATTTGTACATTAAATATTTTTTGAATTTTTTTATCGAGGTAGACTTTTTTATTGATATAGAAGCCAAAACTAATCCTTTACAATTTTTGTCTGTCTGTCTTTCTATCCCTGTGAACACGTATCACTCTGAAAGTACTGAACCATTTTTGACGAAACTTGACACATCTAGGATACTTTTTGTACCAAAATGCAGGAAGTTCTCCAGGATAACGAAAAACAAAAATTTGTAGTTAATGTAACTAGACTTTTTTGCGACAACTTAGTACAAAAGCCAGCAACGTTAGAAGAACGAGAATTTTAGAAAAGTTGGTTCTTTAATATGAAGGTATATTATGTTCTTCCAAACAGGGTTCAGGATACCTGATAGCCGGTTAACGTTGTGTTCTTTAATGCGCATCATACCTTTAAAGCTCAAAATTTTGATTTATAAATAATTTTAGGAACATTTTTTTTCAGTAACTTTTAAACGCTATTAAAAATATGAATGTATCACTGCAGACAATTTTGTAACTGACAATAATGTGTCCGATGATATTCTTTATAAATAAAATAATTAATTTCAAACCATTTTATTTTTTCCATTGCAAAGAACATATTTCATTTTATTAACCATTATGATACTGAGATTTTACCGTAAAAACTGAAAAACAGTGATAAACGTAGACATATGACTTGGGACTGACGCCATCTTGAATACATGCGTCTATAACAGGCGCTTCCACAATTATCCCTGTCTTTATCATGTAGCCAGTGTTGCGCTAAACTATAGCTATAGCTAAGTTATTCTATACATATTATTTTTAATTAACTCTCTTTTATGTCTAAATAAAATAAAATTAAAATTACAACTCTCTTAACATGGTTTGAACATACTTTTTTATTTACAAAAAAATGACATCGGGCATATTATTGTTAATAACAAAAACGTCTGGCAATAATAATTTCATATTTTAATAGCGTTTCAAATTTAGGTGAAAAACAAAATATTCTAAATTATATAAAAATCAATATTTTTGCCTGTAACGGTGCGATATGCACTTTCAAACGCAACGTTTACCAGCAGCCAGGTAGCCTGCACACTGATTAGAAGAACATAAAGATATATAAAAATCTGGCTTATTCGAATTCGTTTTCGAAACCGCTGCTAGTTCTTAGACGAATAGTTACAGCAAGTGACAGTTGACGCGTCGTGCTCATATCTTTTTTATATTTATATTTTTCTTCAATACAATAGAATGTGAAAAAGTTTTAATACAAGTTGAAAATAGTTATGATATCATTCAGTGTTTAATTTATCATTATTTATTTTATGAATATATTTTATTGTTTAATTTACAATTTTACTCTATCAACTTGATATTTTATAATGTAAACTATACTGAGCGTATAGTAAACG
>MU158975.1:311720-370029 GCA_015888305.1 Antheraea pernyi
ATCATCATATGAGGCATATAGAATCAAAGGAGTATGGAGCCATCTAGTCTTATTGGTTGCAAATCACCATTTAATTCCTACAAAAAATAAAATACAGCTAAAGCCTTTTAATTTTCGTTTTAAAATTGATTTTGGGATCAAATACATTTAATACAACCAAGTCATCAAATAAGAAGTAAAGCAAGAATAAAATACAGTTAAGGAATTATCGCATTTTTTTTTAATTTATTGAACTTCTCTTTTAGAGCTGATGGCCATAGGCAGGCAAAATCAATAGCCTATGCCACTCCCTAAAATTGAAACTTTGAATATAAGTAAAACTCCAATTCTGAGAATAGATAAACATTTTTTTCGTTTCCTGCAAATTTGGTCTCTATGCACTTAGCTGTTTTTGATTTTATATGCCTCATATGTAGGTTAGTTTTTATTTTAATTGAACCTGGTAGATGATGCTACGAACGGGTTGTAGGCTTATTTCAGAAGATTTCTCACATACCATCTGGGTATATATTTGAGTGAGGCCCTTGATAGTTTGGATTCACAATTGGAAACGGTAGGTATGGCTGCAATCAAGTTTTAAATTTATTAAAATTTTTCGCATTTAAAAATACAATTGAAAACGGTGATAACCGATTTGATGCAGACGAAGCTGCACGGGTCATCTAGTTTAAAATAAAATAATTACATTGACTTTAAATACTCATACATCTACTGAAATAATTGAAATGATTAATTTTGTGTTTATAATAAAAATACATTTCTATATTTTCATTCCTGGGAGACAATTTTGACAAGTAATGAATGAATTTGCCGGGGACGCGATCTTCTCTTTAGGAACCGTAATTGTCATCGTTGCGTTTGCAAAACAGGAAAATTAATTAAACACGTTGGTGTATATGTGTATACTTTATTAGATTGATTTTATTGGAGAATTCAAAATGTATAGTTGTCAAGTATTACAGCCATATTAAATACTGTAGTTGGAATGCAGCTTTTCGTGTTGGTATTGGGGCTTTAAATACTATGTGTTATAGAACGAGTGACTGCTTAAGATGAAATCAAAATCAGAAGTACTTTATTCAATTTAGGCTCTGAGAAGGCGTTTATGTACGTCAAAACTACCACCGGTTCGGACAAACAACCCACTCATCGAAAAGAACCGACAAGAAACTCGATCTCATTTATCTTTTCATGATATATATATATTTACAAAACATAGATAGTTACATTCGTTTTTAGTAGAGGCACAGAGAATGACGTCCTTTCAAAACGTCACCATCGTTCACATATTGATCATTAAAACCCGCTTGACGTGGTGCTTGTACTCACTATCCTACAAGTCGGTAATGTACTTAGGGGCCTTGTTATAAAATGAATTAACCAATCCATATTAAAGCTTATATTTTTTATAAAATACATCTTATAAAGGAATATGTCAAATGTACAAGGATTCGTAAATAACGTTATTTGGGAAAGAAGCGTCGCGACGCGTGTCGGTGCGGTTGATGAGTTATTTCCTCGGGCGAAATACAAATAAATCGCCTGTCTATTGTGTCGCACGAACTGTTTGTATGTGGCTCGAACTGTTTGTCATGTTGTTACGTTGCTGCCGGTTGGTGAGCCCACTCTGCCATTTTTGGTTTCCCTCAAATATTGGCCTGAAAAGCTTCGATCCATTTTCACGCACGCACGCGGCTTATTGTATTTGTTGTTATAAATAGTTCAGTTATATGTAAATATCCTCAGTATCTAAATATCTGTACACGTCAATATTAATGGAGATAGGTTGAATGGTACAGGAACGTGTGTGTTACAGCACCATCTAGGCATGAGTTATGATAAAATGGATAGTATAAAAAATTTAGGTACGTCAACTTTCACGGTGGTCGGTCAAACGATCTTAGAGTTTACGGATTGCAATATATGGTATACGTTATTTCTAAACACAGGCTGGCAACACACTTGCAACTCTCCTGGTGTTGCAAGTGTCTATGGACGGTGGTGATCACTTAACATCAGGTGACCCACTTGTTCGTTTGCCTCCTATATCATAAAAAAAAACATTTTTTTTCCATCGCCTGATTTATTTTCGTCCATCTATCGCATGTCGCATTACAGTCGCGCGATCGCGGAGTAGGGGTGTAGTGAAAGGCGCTCGGCAGACCAGTCAAGGCGAATATGGCGGTGCACGTGTGCTCAACTCACAGTGATTCAGTGATTAAAATAAATATTTAGTTCAGTTTTTTTAAATTGCGTCTGTCATCTGAATGATTGTATTTATTATGTATTCCGTACTTTAATACGCAGATTGAGTTTAAAATGTATAGTTGGATATCTTGTCTACTGTTGGTTACCCATTATCATTTCCATTTGCTAATTATTAAGTTAAGATTAAAAACGTGATTTCAATACCTTGAATCGAATAACATTCCGAAAATGTTCAGTTAAATGCCTACGATCCGAGAAAAGTTTCCTTTGCATCGTGGTTTCATAAAACTACACAATCTGTTACTTCAATCACCTTTTAGCATATCTGTTAATGGTGCGAAACTTTATGTGAAAGTTATGTTTGACGCTTTAATAAAGGCTCGGTTTCCAATCTGATAGATATATTTTTAATCGCTTACTTGTTTGGGCCTAAAGATATTATTAATCTACAGGCAAGTACTGAATATTTATTTTTCGACATGAGTGAGTTAATTCGAATCCAGTTATTAAGTTCCCAGTGAACCGGCAAAAGTTTGAGACCGGTGTACACCCCGCGGGAAACACGCTACCGTATTATCGAATTGGAAACGAATATTGCATTATATGATATATCTATATGTTGTGCAGTTTCCGACCAGTGACTCGGAAACTGCACTGCGCTCTACCGCCTCGTACTCACATATAAGATTATGATAAAGGAATTTCAATTTCTTTTTCAATGTTGGATATGACCCATTTTAAACACGTTCCTAGCATGAAACAATATTTTACAGTAGTTATTTACGTGAGCTTTTTTTATTCTCTGTGGACCACTGGTTTATGGATACATCTGTTGCCATTCTAGAGTTAGCTATTGCTTATGCTAACGTTCTATTATTCTTCAAGTGAGAATGTTATCTAAATTCAATGAGTAACATAAAATAAACAATCATTACTTAACGCACACATATCTCGAGTGACTGTAGGTGTTCACCGGTGCCATATCTTTCATATCATAACCATATCTTTATCTACTCTGTTGGTAGGCTTCGTCCTGTGACATATCAGATTCCTTATTGTTTTATCCGATGACTATGTGGTGCGGTGTTCAATTCAAAAATATGTGTACAAAAACACATTAACTGCTTGCAATATGCACGAAATATAAACAGAAATCCTCAGAACAATAGATTCTAAATAATTGGACGTTGAATAACAAGCAAACTCGACGTCTGGTACCTAGTTAAACTAAATTAACCCACATTCAGTTTGTATGACAGCGAAATGCGAACTTTCATACATAGAGAATGAGGCGGAGCCGCTGTGCCCGGACTGGCTCATTTATGTATTAGCATTTTCATACCGCGTACTAGTTGCGAGACTTTATCTCCCGGGAACCATTTCAGTTTGATCGTTGTCACGGTCAAAATACTATGGCGGCTCTGTTTAGTTAATAGCTTTTAATTTATTGATTTATAATGATTGTATGTCATTTAAAATTGATGTAATGCTAGCTTGTAAGAATTCAATCGCTGTGCCAAGGCCTGCTTCTCGCCGTATTAGCAATTTCAAAACCCGAGAAATCTACAGTTGTATATTTTCCTCTATACGATGATTCTACAAGAAACGTATCCCATGTTCAGGTTTCCTCAAGATGTTTTCTTTCATCGTCAGTCGATAGTGTTATTCATTAGAATTAAGTAAATGTACACGAAAATATGTCGAAATTTGAACCTACGGACATCGAATCGATCTTCCATCGGTCAAACCACTTGATGACTAAACATAACACAAGATATAAATATTTAAAAAAAAAGTGTGTGTAACCGTCACACGCGATTGAAGTAAAACCTCTTTGGCGTTATAAGAGATGGTTATTAAGTTAAAAATAAATACATCATATGAGAATTTAAAAAGACATTTATGATAACTGAAATGAGAAACATAAATTCTACTCTGCAAAATTTTCTAAATTTCTTGAGAAAACTGCAGCAATATTCGTGCCATATCTTGTTGTTGATTGAACTGGAGAATTATTCATCATTAAATTTAGTTTATCACCTAAAAAATCAATCAATGGTCGAGATTCTTCTGAACGAAAATTAACATTGATTGACAGCTTGTTTTTTTTACGCTAGTTTCATCTTTTGAGCTGTGGTCGATACCACATAAGACCGATGTCTTACCTATAAAAATATTTTCGATGTTTTTATCACTTGCACTTTGAGAAAATGTTCTCTCACAAAAACGTGGACGTAGAGATGCTATAAAATGATGGTTATATTTGGTCAGCTGCACGTGTATTCATAAAATTTAATTAGGCCATAATTAATTTAATTCGTTACTTATCATAGTAATCAGTTCGTACTTTTCTATATTTTATTTACTTTAGAACAAAGAGCTCCTAATAATAGTTCCTGTGTTATTTAAGTTCCGAATTAACTGATAGATAATGAAGATAATGAACTACAGATAATGAAGCTTTGATTTAGTTTGTTACTTACTTACATTGAAACCGAATGGCAGCACGGTCGCTCGCCCATTTATACATAATTAATTCTATTGTATGATTTTTATTATTATTCAATTTAATATTTTTTTTTCTTTAAAAATTTTTGATTGTTTTTTTATAAACTATTTATTGACAAGGTCAAAAATATTTAAAAACCGGATGGTACAGAAACGTGACGCTATATTGCCGTTGCATTATCGTCCTGCTACCTCCTAGTCGCGCCTAAAAAAGTTTTACTTCAATAACATCGTAGGAACATATATATAACTTGCTGCTATTGCAAATAAAGCCTGAATAAAAGATTGGTAACTGAGAATCACATTGCCAAGGATTCGGCGGATGCTGCGGTATAACAGTTTATAAAACACACTGCAGATAGAGCGCTGTATAAAACTTTATGTCGAATCGTAAACTAACCGACACGCGTGCTCTCATGTGGAACAGTGTTGCCAGCTTAAAAACATAAAAATACGGGAGTTTTGCTTTAAAATATCTAAATTATTGCGAGATGATTTAATGTTTCCACCACAATCATCAACAATGTTTTCAAAATTGTATTTATTTATTTGAATATAACTCTCGAGCCTTTTTTTTTAAATATTGTTACAACAATTGTGTGTTACAACACACAATTTTTTTTCAGAAATTTCATCAAGTAATAACTTCGTGCCTAATGTTGAGGTTCATTATTGTTTGCTTGATACAGCAGGTTATTTAATTCGTAATTCGATTTCTTAATAGATTTAATTAACATAAATATGGTTATAATACAACATGGTATAATATATTTTTAAATTGTATGCGTGAAAGTAAGGTGCATTTAAAAAGCAACGGTGACTGTTGGTGATAAATTCAAACGACAGCTGTTATGCCAATCTGCAGAAACATATCTTCAGGTCTCGTTTAAAAGACTCTGGTATCTTGGGAGGAAGGGAACACGTTATTCTGAGATGATCCCATATTTTCACTGTACTCTTTCCTAGTTATTTTATAAATATGAAAGTAACATTTATAAGCTGGCAACCCTGCATTAATGATTTCCAGTTGCAAATAAAATAAAACAATAAAATCGATGTGTTTTTGGTCACACGGCTCCGAGTTATTCGAATTTGATTGTTGCGTCTGCCACCGCGCGCCATATTGTTTATTCGGTTTCCAATAATCAATTTTATTCCGTTTTCTACCTACCCAATGCTATAGTTTGCAATTCGTAGTAATAATTGGGTGCTTTGCTGTGATCTTCTCGAATTATGCGCGTTATTACTTGTTATTACGGTGTCTCGCGATCGAGATGGTAGAGCAAGATTGAGATATAATGACCCCTAAGGGTTCTACCACTCTGAACACTCAGACCGTGAAGAGGCCCCTGATTAGGGGCCGACACCTGCCGGGGAGTAGACGCAGTTCCAGTCGGCAGCTCCTGCTTTGTGGTCAGTAGGTGTGGGAAGGCACCATGGAGTTTTAGTCCTGACAAGTCGGACACAACCCACCCTCAGCTGCCCAGCTGGGATGGGTATCCGTATGAATTTCCTCATGAAAAAAAAGATTGAGATATAATTATCACTCATGATTTTGAACATATTTTTGCAACACAGTGTCTTCTTTAATTTCTGTTATCATCTCTCTGTTCAATCACCGAAAACGAATGTAACTATTTATGTTTGAATAAATACGAGTAATAGAAAGATAAACCAGATCAATAATGTAGTGGACGCCACTTTGGACTTCTGCCTGGAATAGATTGGCAGCTACCACGTCTTACTGAAACAAAAAACAATCAAATAAACCAGATCGAGTGTTGTTGCCGGTTCTTTTCGATGAGTGGGCTATTTTTCCGAATCGGTGGTAGTTTTGACATTCATAAGTGCCTTCTCAGGGCCTAAATCGACTAAAGTAGTTTCGGTTGATCAATACCCAGGTACCAGGACTTGGCATAGCTTCTGATTAAATCTCGACCGCCGGAAACTACGTGTAATATTCCTCATAATGGCACGTTTTGCTGTGCGTTCCAGGATCAATCGGCGTATATTTAGTATCCAGCAGGCCGGCATGACAGCGATGAACAGCAATGTATTTTAGATCTCGGTCTGTGCTCATCGTAGTTATTGGATTGTACAATCAGAAACACCGCCGTAATTTTAGTGCGCTACTGCAAAAAAAAAACGTCTCAGGCAAGGCATTAACCTGACCGTTGAAATGTCAATTCGATGTCCACAAGTTTGACCTCGCCTAGTTTGGAACCTTAACAAAGGCTAAATTTGCTCCATTGTTTTATGTAAATGCCTGTAACTTCTTGACATCATTTCTAGTGCAAATCGTACCCTGTACAACTTTTTACCTGAATATACTGTCGAATTTTACAGTTTTTTTTTGTAGCACGGCAAAATGACTGCACTATCCCTGAAGATAAGTACAGTACTATACAAAAACAATGGCGACCACCGAGTGACACACTATTCACCGCCCGTCGTCGCTGTCATGCCGACCTGCGAAAAGCTGGATATGCACAGGCTGATCCCGAAACGTGACCGGCAGAAGCGAATTACTATGACGAGCTTTTTCTCCATATACATGGTGATTGCGATCCAGTCAGGTTGTAAAACTATCACCCCGCTTACATTCCAAAGATAATAAGCCAGATAGCTTTTACAGTAAAAATATTGTATTTGGCCAATACATAATTTGCCCACGACATAGACGATCGCAATTCTTCAAAAACCTTCTGAATTCGAGGAGCAGGTTACCGTTTAGTTGTATAAGTTGGCCTTATATATATATAAAAGGTTGGTTGGTTGAAATATTTCTATAATCCAACGTTGAAATGTTTCTTTTTACAAGATAAGTTATTGAAAAACTGTGAAACTTGTGTGTGTACTTGTGCTAAAATGACTCAAATTTAATGACAAACATTTTTCAAAAGGTAACGTAAAAATATGGCAATGTAGGATGGATTTTAATCCGACACTGGATAATTAAATCTGTGATTATACGAGTCCTGATATATTTTGCATAATCTTATTGTATCTTTGTAAAGAGCCCACGAGACACAGAGCTTACTCATCTGAATTAAATATATCAAAAGGGCTACTGTTTATAAATCTATTAAAGGTTATTAACTTATAGTAAAATATTATCTTATATCACAATTATAACATGTAAATGAATGATATTAATGGTGGATAATTAACTACATTTAGTGGGAACAAGAATTTTTGATTTTATAGTTTGTAGATTTTATCGTTTGAGCACAATCCCATCTGATGTTATATGGCGATGTGCTCTAACTCCAACTGGTGCTTGTCGACAGACTTACAACGTGAGGGTGGTAGCTAGCTGATGACGGATTAAAAAAAAACCCTACCACGATGCTATGGTTTCATCACAATGTTTTCCTTCACCGCGCGCTCCGACTCACTTGTAAGGATTCTAACCTACCTCCATCGAAGCAGTGTCCGACATGCTATCAA
This sequence comes from Antheraea pernyi, assembly GCA_015888305.1. NCBI lineage: Eukaryota > Metazoa > Arthropoda > Insecta > Lepidoptera > Saturniidae > Antheraea > Antheraea pernyi. Next base: position 319,887 of record MU158975.1, read on the forward strand.
CTAAACCTATCATTATTAGCACCAATCTCTACAATGAATCCAAGTGAAAGTACCAAGGCGACATGAACAAAAGGTTCAATATGATTACGTCACGAACCGTTTACTTTAAGTACACAATTAGTGAAATAATTGTATCATGTTATTAAACCTTTGACACTGAATAGATAAGACCCAATTTGCTTTGACACGAATACAAAACTCGTTTCATACGATGCCAGTAATTAAGCTAGAAACGGGACAGTCGCGAGACTGCATTAGCCAATTTCAGAGAACAATACCGTACAGCATGTCATTCTTAATTGACCTCGGGTTGCTTTAATGGACTCGTAGGATTTCTATCTATATAAGTCAATATAGAAAACGCCATGTTGGAAAAGATGTAAGGCTAATACTGAGTATTTTGTTTAGAATATTACTTACGCTATTTTGAGTCTTGAAATAATGAAGTCACATATAAAAATTATTGCATTTATGAAGTATCTATTGTTATTAGTGGTATCTTATATATTAATACGTGAAGCCAAAACTTTGTAACCTTTTTTAAGTGAATTGCGCGAACGGATGAACTTGAAATTTGGCATAGTTAAAGTTTATATTGCGGAGAAGTGCAGAAAGCTATTTTTTTTATATAAAACGCATTACAAGTATATTAAAATATACATTACTCACACTACTGCTTGAATTTTACACAACATATACACACATGTAAATGAAAAAACATTTTGACATCCGACACTTTACTCTTACGTTCCAATTACCTTTTCAATATTTTTAACATGGATGACGTTGCGTGCCTTACATGCCCTACTGGTCAAATTGTAGGTTAATTTTATAATAATATAATTAGTAAATTCATAATATATCTACATTAATAATTAATTGATAAACTATTTATCTTTAGTGCATTTATGGAGCCATTATTATTATTCTCTTTAGATTTGTAAAGGTAAAACGAATATAAATGTTTTATAACTAGAGCTGCAGCAATAACTTAGTATTGCAAATGTACCATTTCATGTAATAGCTTTGACCTCATAGTGTGTTATGAAACTCTAATAAAATAGAGAAAAGAATCCTAAAAATTATCATATAAATAAGCTAGAAAAAAAAACGAAAATTGTATTTGACCGAAGCGACGACACCGCCTTAGTAAGTATCAGGAAGGGCGGAATGTTGTAAGGGTATGTCGGTAATCCAAAATCTGTCTTGACATCTAAACTAAAAGTTTCAATTTCCTCTGACCCGACCCTCAGGGCACCCGAATATCCAACGACGTTTATATATGTACATAAAGTTGAACTTATTGCTTATGAGTTGTAAGGTTGAAGTTGGGTTTGAAGCGGCAGTTAGCGCGGTAGTCATAAGGGGTGGGAACGAGGGCGCGCACTCTGGAGAAATAGCGTCGATAATGGTGAACAAATATTAGTCCGAGTTCAGTTTGCGTTGATCGGTATTAAGCAATTAGATGTTATTGTGTCTCGTGTTTTATGTGGATAAGCGACGAACATCGAGCAGCGTACACTGTCGTTATGGCTTATTAACAGCTAGACAATCTATATTGTAAACAGGCTAAATAACGAGTTCAATAGCTGGAACAACTGATTTTCTCATAGGCATTCACAGTTCGGCCCTCTTCGATAATGGTCGATTTTCATTAGACGGTCCTGGTACTTTTTCACTAACTTAGACTTTGTATGATAATTGTTCCGCTCCTATAGATTATAGAGTTATATTACTCTTAGTGCAGAGAAGTATAGACATCTCTCCAATAAATAAAGTATAAAATACTATAAGAATGTTTCAAATCTGATTGTTATTTCCAGAGGAATAGCGCGTTTAAATAAAAAAAAAAAAAACAAACCGATAATAACTTACACAAATGTTATAAAATTGTTTTTTTTTTTTTTATTTAAACGCGCTATTCCTCTGGAAATAACAATCAGATTTGAAACATTCGCTCCGCACGGGGACGACCTAGGCTCGAGATATTATTGAGAACCGCGGAGTGTGCGGGAGCTAATAGGGATCGATTACAAAAGCGTGGGCGCAGCACGCATTTTATAAGATTGAATTTAAATTTACTAACGGTGTCGGCACCGAAGTCTAAAAATAGACTTAACAACAATTATTATTATTATTGAACGGTTATTTTAGGGGAAGATAGACGTAAATACGCGATTTACTCTATCTTATTTGAGTTATTTATTTATTTTTTTACGGCTGCGCGCGCGAGCCGTTGTAGAGTAGCCGCGATGGCTGGAAACCTATGGATTGCCGTGACGGCACCTAGTAGAGGATTGCGAGCGCACACTTCGTACGCCGAGATCTCCGAGATCTCGTGGAAGATGAGTAATTGAGCTGTGTAGTCAATACTCGATAGGGAAAAGGAGTATGCGGGGTCATCCTGTGAAGGATTAGCCGCCGGAGGTTTGGGAGTGTGCTGGGACGCGGGTTTGGGAGCCCACGGGGCCTGAGGGGCCCGGTAGGGGCGGGGGGGCGCGCTAGTCGCGGGTACGGACGCTGCCGGTGCACGAGACGTGCCCGGCAGGTTCGGGAAGGCCTCTCGAGACATGAGAGGCGGAGGTCGAGGACGGGCGGGGGCGGCGGCCGTCTTAGACGGCGACGCCTGCCTGGGGTATCGAGGGCGCTTTGTGCGCGGGGCGCGGGGACATCCGCGATAATTCGCGGTATGGCCCACGCCGCGGCACAGAACACAGCTCGGAGGGTCGGAGGCGTCTTTCGTGCGAGAACACTCCCTAGTGGAGTGGTCGCCGAGGCACTTAACGCACCTGGGTTTCAGGCGACAGTTTCGTGCGGAGTGTCCGTACACCTGGCAGTTGTGACACTGCGAGGGCACAGACGTTTTGCGCGGCGGCTCGACTATGACGCCGGAGAGGCCGCAAAGGGATGTAAGATTAAAAATCGCTTTCCCCTGAGGGGTGCGATCGAGGACAACGAGAACCATATCATATGGAGCCCTGGTGCGCGGAGAGCGCATACGATGAACCTCGCGAACAGGAATCTTCTGTTCCTTGAGGTCGTCTGAAATGTCGTCAGTCGGGAGTTCTGAGGGGACTCTACGGATCACAACCCGTAGTTTACGCTCCTCTTCGAGAGAGTGCGTGAAATAGCCCCACTGGTTGTCCCGAAGGAAACGAGTGAGGTTGCGATGGGCGGTGGACGTGGCTACCTTCACCTGAATACCTACAGCGGTATTCACGGCGGAGGTGTAAGGGATACCTGCCGTTTCCAGCAGGCTAGAAATCTCAACCCAAGACGCTTTGTCTTGGATCGTAACGGGGGGCGGTGGGCGGGGCTTCTTGCCCGAAACTGCGGAACCCGCAGCCACGGGCGAGTCGGGTCTAGAGGGCGCTGGTGTCGCCTTTGGCACTTTCGCGCCATCGACGTTTGCGATCTTTTTAGAGGGCAATTTGTCCTCCGGATCGGAAGGTGAGTTCGGGCGCTTCTTGTTCTTGCGCGGTTTGCGGTGCGTGACGGTGGTGAAGCCATCGTCCGCAGCAGGGGCTTGCTCAGCCTGAGGGGCTTGCTCGGCAGGGGGATCCTGCTGAGCAGGAGGGTCTTGCTCCATGTCGGAGCCGGAGTCGGAGTCGGAGTCATCGCTATCGCGATCGGCTGGGATTGGGAAGTTGTTGGAAGCCTCGATCTTGGCATAGATCGAGGGAGCGGGCTTCGAGGAATGAGGGAGCTCGGTGCGACGCTTTGCAGCGTACGCATCGTAGTCTTCTACGAGACGAGGACAGATAGCGGCTATGAAGCCGCGGAGGCTAATGAGCTCAGTCTCTAAGAGACTGACCTCTTGTTCAGCGGCCATACCGGGGCCTGAGGAGGGGAGTGGGGCGGGAGAGGACATGTGAAACCTCCCTGCCAGAGGGGCAGGGGGGCGCGCCTTACTGAATTTAACGGACTATCCCGAGTCCGGATCAAAGGGAGCTGTGGGCGATGTGCAATGCCTCACAGGGGATCTACAATGCCTAGGGGGAAGCCCTAACACTTCTTTCTTGAACGCCTTACGGAGACTCGACGCGTGCTGAAAAGCACGATTTCATGCACTGAAAAGTGCGGTTTACAGGCGCACCGAAAAGTGCACTCTTTGTCACTCCGAAAAGTAACAAAGCCCGGCCTTGCGGCCGCCTATACGATTGACGTGGATTGACACTCGAACGAACGATTGACACCTTGTTCTAGAACACAGAAAAAAACAGTTAGAAAAAAGCAAAAGAAGCAAAATAAATTATAAAAACTTACTCCGCTTGCTCTGCTTCGCTTCGGACCTGTGAACAGCACACGAAAACACAGAAAAAAAAAACAAAGGAAATAGCAGGTAGGTGCGTAAGCGAAAATAAAAAATCTCACTCAAACACGTGGGTCGGTGTAAGTTACGAAAAAAACACGGAGCGCACGTGCTAAACTATTATTTTTTAAATAAACACCGATAATAAGGAGTTCCGATCAGGACGCGGTGGCGTACGCACGTGCGCTCCGTGTTTTTTTCGTAACTTACACCGACCCACGTGTTTGAGTGAGATTATCGGTGTTTATTTAAAAAATAATAGTTTATAAATACTAAAAAACACGCTGTTAAACACTGTGCCATCAGTCACAGTAAAGTCACTTTGCCATGCTACCATAAAAAAAAAACACTTTCATAAATAATGTAACTAAAAACAGAAAATAATGTCACTTTTTACAAAAATATATATTTATTTCTAATTTACACTATTCTTAATCCAAATTTATTACATTTTATTTTCTGTTTTTTAGTTGGATTTTTTATGAAAGCGTGTTATTTTTAGTTTTTTTAAACTATTATTTATTTTTCATTTTTTAGTTAATTTTTTTTAACTTTTTTTTTTCATTATTGCTTTGTCATCGACCTTTGTCAGGTGTGCAAAGTTTGAATTAAATCTCATCGTTCAAAGTAGGACAAAATCGAACTCAAAAGGGTCGTTTACATACATACACACAGGTGAAGCTAAAATAAAAGCGTGATAAAAATAATTATTTTTTAGATAATTGGTTACTGATAAATATTATTTATGTTTTTCGCTATCTAAATTGTTAATAGTGTTTCGGCGTGTTTTGTATAAATTTTGATATAAATTCAGTTCTTTCTTCAGAATACATTTGTAAGTAAATTAAACAAACTATGATATATATCAAATGAAACTAATTTTCAAACATACGAGCGTCTACATAAAACGTTGTGCGTTACGTCATTATATGTGTTCAACAATAATTATAATAGATTTTATTTGAATACTGACTTGGAGGTTACACTTCTAAGTTTAAAGTTGGTGCTGAATAATTTACTATTGTTTTTAGTAAATATCGCTTTTAGTAAATCTTTTATTTTATAAACCCATCATCATTTTCATACCTTTATCCCGCGTTATTTTATATACCCATAAAACATATAATAAAAATGTAACTTTAACGTGTCTGAACTTTTTAGATTTGTGGTAAAAAAATTGCACGTGACTAGTAATAAATAGTAAAATACATTTTAAAAATGTATGTGTCTCTGTTTGTATGAATACTCATCACTGCTAAAATACTGCGTTCATGATAAATATAACTATCCTCTTCAAGAAAATCATAAAGCATGTCTTCGAGTAACATTTAGTCTTTGTTTAATTACAATAAAATACAATTCAATACTTACGAGAGAAAAGTTGATAAGTAAATGGACTTAATACATACAGACGACTTTATTAATCGCTGTTTTTTTTCATAAGGTTTCACGCTGACGAAGTTGCGGGCACAACTAGTCTATACTAATATTATAAAGAGGTAGAGTTTGTGAGTTTGTGACGTTGTAAGGGGTAATCTCAGGAACTACTGGTCCGATTTGGAAAATTCTTTTAGTGTTATATAGCTCATTTATCAGGGAAGGTTATAGGCTATGTATCATCACGCTAAGGCACATAGGAGCGGAGCAGCAATGAAGAATGTTACCAAATCGAGGTATTTTTTTCCTTTTCAGAGCTTCCACTGTGTTTTAGCGCAAAATAACCATTCCACGCTTACGTATTACCGCCCAACGAAGTGGGCACGGGTCGGCTAGTAATATATAAAATAGTTAATTACTAAATACTGTTGGATTACTCTAACTGTCAACACATTTATAACGTATGTTAAAGATGTAACTTTTAAATATTTTATACCTTATTTAGGCTAACTTAGGTGTAAAGGGCGTGTATCCGGTGGTCTTAATAATTTAAAAAAGAAGTCGGTGGAACGAGAAGCTTTTTAACAACTGTATCGTTAATACAAGAGCCATTACCAGGACTGCAGAGCTATATGAGCGACATGAAAAGTTGTTTAGCTAGATACTTAGAGGATATACGAGCGCTTATTTGCAGAGAGGGTGTTTTCATGTTATGCGCCTCGGGTATTTATTTATACTACGAGCTACGACATGTTTGTTCGTACATATACTTATTTATGATTGTTATTTAACTAAATAAATCCCCGTATCATATGGTTTTACCTCTTTCAAATTAAGTAACAATATAATATTTGTAAAACATATATGAATCTCTTTAACATTTTAATTATCACAGTATAGTTTGTTTTTCATTGTATCTGTCTTTTATATAAATAAAACAAAAGTCTTGCATTTCGTGGAAAAAAAAACTAACAAAATCATTTGTTCTCATGTTAGTTTTTATCTAAAAGATTTCCACCGTTCCTTATTTTGGGCTTTTTTTATTCAGTCAAAGCCAGCCGTTTTTATTTCTCGTAAAAGGTCTGCCGCTATAGCGCTTGACCAGAGAGCCGGTCTATAAAGTCACCTTCTTCGTTCATATCTCGTCTTGAGTTCCGATCTGGACGCGGTAGCGTACGCACGTGCGCTCCGTGTTTTTTTCGTAACTTACACCGACCCACGTGTTTGAGTGAGATCTTTTGTTTTCGCTTACGCACCTACCTGCTATTTCCTTTGTTGTTTTTTTTCTGTGTTTTCGTGTGCTGTTCACAGGTCCGAAGCGAAGCAGAGCAAGCGGAGTAAGTTTTTATAATTTATTTTGCTTCTTTTGCTTTTATCTAACTGTTATTTTCTGTGTTCTAGAACAAGGTGTCAATCGTTCGTTCGAGTGTCAATCCACGTCAATCGTACAGGCGGCCGCAAGGCCGGGCTTTGTTATTTTTCGGAGTGACAAAGAGTGCACTTTTCGGTGCGCCTGTAAACCGCACTTTTCAGTGCCTGAAATCGTACTTATCAGTACGCGTCGAGTCTCCGTAAGGCGTTCAAGAAAGAAGTGTTAGGGCTTCCCCCCTAGGCTTCGTAGGTTCATCTGTGAGGCATTGCACTTCGCCCACAGCTCTTTTGGTCCGGACTCGGGATAGTCCCGTAAAAACCGTTAAGGCGTGCCCCCCTGCCCTCAGGCGGGGAGGTTGTTCCGCGTCCCCCTCAATCCACCGGTATGGATCGCAAAGACTAATTAGATAGGTTCTGCGCCGCTCTTATAGCGAACGGATGCGACGAAACGTCGCTTAGTTCGGTTTACGAAAGGTTTGTTTCCGAGTCCTCCGAGGACTCGCAATGTACGCCCCGCGTGGCGACTTCGAACGCGTTTGCGGCTCTCGAGTCCGACTCGGAGTCGTCTTTAGATTCGCCGGATTCGCCGCTGAATCCGACGGATCGAGGCCGCGCACCCGCGCAAAGCTCCAGCTCGGATCCCGGTTCCGAGATGGAGCTAGATGAGGCGGCGCCCGCCGTGCCGACCGAAAAACCCGCGCCGATCGCGTCACCCGCGTCCGCGTCCTCCGCGCCCTCCGCGCACGTAGACGACGGTTTTAAAACCGTCACGTATCAAAAACGCCGCGGATCGCGATCGTCAGACTCCGACCAGGGCTCCGCACGCCCGGTCGAGAAATGCGCCAACATCGATGGCGTTCGCGTGCCGGCTATACCGGCAAACGTAAGACCGCGAGCGAGCGTGCCTAACTCCTCCTCTGTCTCGCTCTCGCAGACAGACGCTTCGGGTTCCGCAACGGCTAAGAAGCCCCGCCCACCTCCTCCCGTAACTATTCAAGATAAGTCCCTGTGGACTTCTATCTCGAATAAGTTAAAACTTTTAAAAATTAATTACACGTCCGCCCTCAGCACTCCGGCGGGCATTCAGGTCAAGTGTCCCGCCATAAACGATCATCGTGCGCTAACTAAATTCCTTAGGGAATCTAAGTTAGCGTACTTCACATTCGCGTTAGAGGAGGAACGACTCCTTCGTGTTGTACTTCGTCGCGTCCCGGCTGAGATCTCAGTCGACGACGTCACCGCCTCCCTTAAGGAGAAAAATCTGCCCATTCGGGAGGTACATAGGATGTACCACCCACGCACCCGCGCCCCTTACAACATGGTTCTTGTCCTCCTGGACCGTACCTTAGAGGGTAAGGCTATCTTTAGCCTCACCTCCGTCTGTGGTCTCAGCGGCATCACCGCGGAGCCGCCACGCAAAACTCACACCCCGTCGCAGTGTCATAACTGTCAAAGTTATGGCCACTCGGCGAGAAATTGCCACCTCCGCCCCAGGTGCGTTAAGTGCCTAGGGGATCATGCCACTAAGGAGTGCGTGCGCACTCCCGACACCCCGGAACCTCCCAGCTGCGTGTTGTGCGGTAACGCGGGCCACCCCGCGAACTATCGCGGCTGTCCCCGCGCACCGCGCACACAACGCCCTCGCCAGGCGCGACAGGCGCCTAGGGTGCCTGTGCGCGCCGCCCGCCCTCCGCCTCCGCCTCTCATGTCCGTGGAGGCCTTCCCTGGCCTGCCGGGCGCTTCTCGCGCCCCGGCAGCGCCCGCGTCCACTCCGCGCGCGTCACCTTCAGTGCCGCGCGTCCCACCCACCGTACCGCGCGTGACACCCTCTGTGCCGCGCGCACCACAACCCGGACGGGCCCCTCAGGCCCCCTGGGCTCCCCGGCCTCAGGCTCCCAAGCCTCAGGCTCCTATCCCGCAGGCACGGCCGACACGCGCCGCGCCCGCCTTCTCTATGGGGCTCAACGGAGTGGGCTGGCTTTTCCAGCTATTCCGTGAGCACGACCTACAAGAAGTCTTAAACTTCAACGAGGCCCTCCAGGCTGAGGAGGACTTAGGCAAGCTCAACGTGCTCGCGCAATACCCTAGTATTGCTGCGAGTTTACATCGTATCGTTCGTTCCGAGAATTCAAACACATTTAATTAAAATTCTCAGCTATGAATAGGATAAAACCGCGCGGCCTATCTCTTTCGTTTTTTAACGCGAGAAATCTTAGGACACAGCGCGATCTAGTAGCTGCCTTTCTACGCGATAGACAGATTGACGTTCTCCTCGTCCAGGAAACGCTTTTAAAACCGAAAATGCGCAATCCGAGAATCGCGAACTACAACATAGTTAGAAACGACCGTGTCACCCGCGGGGGCGGCACCTTAATTTACTATAGGCGTTCGTTATATTGCATGCCGATAGATCCGCCCGTTCTAACCAATATGGAAGTATCAGTATGTACGCTAGGTATGACCGGTCATCCGTCTATTGTATTAGTATCCGCGTATCTCTCGCCGAACAAAGAGTTATTACAAACCGATTTACGAGCGCTACTCAACTTAGGAGATTCAGTTATTATAGCGGGGGACCTCAACTGCGGGAACGTTATCTGGAATAGTCCGAGAACCTCTCGTAACGGGAGGATACTCGACAATCTAGGTAGGGTCCTCGCATTTGACGTCATAGCCCCTCCGGAACCCACGCACTATCAAGACAACTGTCGCCCGTCAGTACTAGACATAGCTCTTTTAAAAAATATCACGCTTCGGGTACGACTCATACAAGTCGTACACGAACTTGATTCAGATCACCGCCCGGTAGTATTGCAGTTAGGTTTCGATTCAGATTTCACCCCTCCGTCGGTCAGGGTAGCTGATTACGTTAGTTTAACTCGTTATTTTAAAGAAAATCCATCGTCTGACATTTTAGACGGGATCCCAGACGTGTTGACGTCTAGAGCCGACGCGGATTCGGCTATCGATTCCCTGGTCAACTATCTTCAGACCGCCGTCAGAGAGACCTCGAAAGAGGTACAAGCGGCGAACGATCGCCGCTTTATACTCCCTGACGACGTGAAAGCGTTGATCACGGAAAAGAACGCCGCGACTCGAGCTCACGACGCTTACCCGTCTGTAGAGAACCGCGATCGATTACGTTCGTTACGTAAGTTAGTTAAAACTCGTATCTCTGAGATTCGGGGCGACAGGTGGGACAGGCTTCTGGAGGATCTCCGGCCGTCTCACCTGTCGTACTGGAGACTCACGCGCACTATGAAATCAGATCTCGCCACCCCGATGCCTCCTCTCGACAGAGGCCCCGGGTTGCCTCCCGCGTTCGATAGTATAGATAAAGCAGAATGTCTAGCCGCGAGTTTAGAGAAACAGTGTTCGCCAAACACTGATAATACTGATACTGTTCATATCGGTTCGATCGAGTCGTCGGTAGAGCATGCACTCGCGTCTCCTCCCGCGGATACCCTAACCTCGATAACTTTTGACGAAGTCTCGGCCGCCATAAAGCGTCTCAAACTTAGAAAGTCCCCAGGTCCCGATGGAATCAGGAACGAGGTGCTGAGACTCCTTCCTGACCACATCATAGCTCTATTGGTCTGCATCTTCAATGCGGCCATGTCCCAGGGCTATTTTCCAGCCGTCTGGAAAAAAGCCGTAGTGATAGGTATACATAAACCCGGCAAAAAAGCTACGCTTCCCGCTAGCTATCGCCCTATTAGTTTATTAGATACGCTAGGTAAACTTTACGAGCGGCTCCTTCTGAACCGTCTCCAGACTTCGTTTACGGAGCTTAATTTAATACCGCCCGAACAGTTCGGTTTTCGCGCCGAACATTCATGTACAAATCAAGTACACCGCCTCACGGAGTACATTTTTTCTAACTTTAACGCTGATCCGAATCGCGACCCGAACCCGAAAAAGAAAAATCCGAAACGCACGATAGCAGTTTTCTTTGACGTCGCCAAGGCCTTCGATAAGGTCTGGCACGGAGGGCTCGTACATAAATTATGTCAATCTCGCATACCCGATAGATTAGTTCATATCATTCGCGATTTTCTCACAGATAGGACTTTCCGTTATAGAGTAGACGGCGAACTATCGTCAATACATCCGATACGCTCAGGCGTGCCACAGGGTTCAATACTCGCGCCCTCCCTTTTCAACCTGTTCATCAGTGACCTACCTCGGCTCCCGGGAGTAGAGGTAGGTTGTTATGCTGATGACACAGTTATCTACGCTTCTCATTGGCGGCCGGACAAACTTAGGAAACTCATCGAAGAAACCGTTAGCACACTCGGTGATTGGTTTCTTCGATGGCGTATAGAGGTTAATCCCGATAAGAGTGCCGCGATACTCTTCGATCCCACACAACGCGTAAACAGATTGCAGCCCATCAGGCTATACGACACCGACATACCTTGGACCGACGAGGTCAAGTATCTCGGTGTCACACTAGATAGACACTTAAATTTCGAGTCTCACATAGATAGAGTACGTAATAAAGCCGCTATGGTTTTGGGTCGCCTACACCCGTTGCTTTGCCGTAAGAGTAAGATGTCCCTCAGACACAAGCTCACCTTGTACAAAGTGTGTATTCGCCCGGTCATGACATATAGCTGTCCCGTTTTTGCACATGCACCGCAATCAACTCTAAACAAGTTACAAGTTTTACAAAACCGCGTTCTGCGTAAAGTGACCGGCGCCCCATGGTACGTCCGGAGAGTCGATCTCCATAGGGACCTGGAGATACCTTCTATCTGGGCGTACATAAAATCACTCACTAGTAGTTATTTCGAAAAAGCCGTGAATCATCCCAGTCCGTTAGTGGTATCCGCCGCAACATACGAAACCGTACCCAACGCCGCGCGTTACAAAAGACGACCGCGACACATTTTTACCGATCCTCCCGATGAAATAACGGCAGCGAACGATCAGTACCAGCCTGTCTCTCCAAACAGAGCGTGCTCACGCCCACGCCCGCGTAACCTCAGATCACGCCGCCGTGGTCTGGGTGTAAATTTCGCTCCCGCACACCAGACTAGGCCCCCTTCGGCAGCCTCTCAAGCCTAGGTTCGATCCCTCGGCGTGGAGCCCTTGAGTGCGCTGCTCGCGCGATACAGTGACACACCAATACATCACTGCAACAACACTACACATATCACCTCCACACACGTGCACGCTCACACGCTTACACATAAAAGTGGATGGGTTTTTTCTTTTTGTTTTTACCCGTATCGAACTGTAATAGTTTAGAATCATTTCCTATACAAAATACACATAAGAGTTGTTGAGATATGTATGCTTGGTACACATACATGTTTCAACAACTCATGTATGTATGAATAGTTTAGCTTTAACTTAGGTTAGCTTTGTTAGGTCGCGAATTGCATGAACAGGCAACAGCCAAGCCGAGGTGTGCCGTGCACCCTTGAGCTGGTTGCCCAAATAAAATCGGCTGAGTGCCTTAAGCGCTCGCCTTAGTAGTCCGGTGAAGCTGTTAAGACCTTGCTAGGTCAATAGCGTAGTCAGTTCGAGGAAAAAAAAAAAAAATATCTCGTCTTGTAGACGCGCCACATATCCGACCCACTTCCATTTTTTACATCCACTTCCATTGAAGATGTCAGTCGCTATGGTTATGTATCTCATTTTGGTGTGTCTTAATTTTTGTGTGCTTTCCTTATGTTGAGCATACTTCGTTCTATACTACGTTGATATGAAGATATATTGTTTCTTATTTTTAAACTATATTTCTGAGGGACATAAGTGGCATAACGTCATTGTTCTGAATTGTACTACCATATTTGAATTTGCCTTTTATATAATTACAATTATACCTATAGGAGTGCCGTTGTGCGCGCATCGTGCAAAATCAAACAGATTTCCGTCAAATATTTTTACTTCTAAAAAATCATACTAATAGTATAAGAAAGCTAAAATATATTTTTACTTTCAATTTATGTGTTTTTCTCTGTACATAGAACATATTATTAAGATAGTTAAATAACGCTGACAAATTCGCAAGTATCAGCTAGTTTTTAACTAAAATTATTACAAGTTTAAGTATTAACTTTTTTGAGTATAAACTAAACTTATCTTTATTTCCTCTAAGGAAATTGCCACGATCAGTACAGGAGGACACATTTATCTCCTTATTTTAAACTACAGTCCTTTTATGATATTGGGTTTACGTTGCTATAGACTGCATTGATGACATAATATTTAGAGATCTGTCGGTTTGTTTGTTTCATATCAGGAAAATGTCGATTAATATTAATTTATTATTATCATCTGTTAATAAGATGCGTTATGTTTTGATATCCTTCAGGTTGAGCGTGAGTACACTTCGAGCGAGCACCACGTTGGGCGCCACAATAAGCGTTTTGTTTGCCGCTGTTTACTTTATGTTAGCAAATATGTTCTAGATTTAATACAATTATTTAAGTGTTACATACATTAATATTACGGTATGAATTATTTAGTGTTGTACGAAAATTCTTAGTATGTCTATAACAGTGGTCGGTGAAACTCCTCATCTAAAAGAGTAAATTATAAACAATACAAAATTGAAGTTTATTCGAAGAGCCTTCTTTAAACTTAAGTTTTGCTTTACTAGACACATATTTATGGAAGTAATTAGGATTAAAAGTACATTCTATAGAGTGCCTTTGCTAACTATGTCTTTTTTGCGAGAGACCAGCCGAGCTATATTTGCTTTCTAAAAATGTGCCTCTTTTCTGTAGGCTTACCTTTCTAAAATGTTTACTCGTCTCTTAGGAGACCAGTTTTTAAATAATATTCCATGTCTAGACTAAACCATTTGACATGAGGTGACTAATTTATCTTGTTCTTAATATATTTCTCTTATACATGTTGAATCCACCTTATCCGTCTGTCCATGTATTACGCAAGGACTGACAATGGGGATAAATGAGCTTCGGGTCGTCTCTCCCACAGGAGTCGTTGGTGAAACGCGTACGGTGCGTTTTATTGCAGAACCCCGACGACTCGGTGCACCCCCATATTGACATTAATTTAATTGCGGGAAATTTTGGAAGGTCAGCACTGAACATTAATAACAATTATTGATGTCTCTGTCGTATGATACAGTAAATCGTTCAAATCAAGATTTATGAAAGATAGTATTTAATAAGGATGTCCAGGCAGAGACCACATGTCCTACAACTGATTTTAAATGTAATTCGATATTGAATGTAACTGTGAATAACATTTTACATATAATATATTAAGGTTACCAAAAGACAGTTGTTTTTAGATGTTTTTATCGTTTGTTAGTTTTACTGTTTTGTCACAATCTCAGTCTCATATTAAATCACGATGACTCTCATATGGCACATAACCGTTATGCATGGCTTCGTCTACGTTGTACAGGGGAAACATATAAGCACACTACCACTTTCGACACTTCTCCGCGGCAAGAAAATACACAGCTCTGAGCTCGTACTGCTTATGGAAACGCAGTTTCTCAAAACTTTAATAACAATATATAAAATGAAGATATCTTAATTTTTTTAGATAAGGATCAAGTGATTATTATTTAAAACTAAAAAAAATATCGAAACTTCTCCATTAGTATCTGCCTGATGCGCGTATAATAACAGACATATGTCATCTTATTTATATAGGCGATAGCTTTTTTAAAGTTGTTGGCTTTTGATTTTAAAGTTGTTTCCAATGAAGTGGGCATTACAAGAAGACCACCCATCATACCATGGTTTAATAACGATGTTTTCCTTCACAAAAAAACCTAATCCATTCATTCAGATCCTATCATATCGGAACAATGGTATTATGGTCATGGTATGGTAGTCATTTTAAATGTTGACATATACATTGTGTGTAGCAAATGTGTGTAGTCTAACAAACAATATTGACATTATAAAAGAATAAGACTTGAAAGCACATATAGGAGAGTTAAAGTGCGACGAGGGTTCAGAGAAAGCGGATCAAGTCCGGTGAGGTGTCCCGAGGGGCTCATTCGCGGGCCGGCGCGTTTTACTACGGGCATTCGGCAACATGCGCCACGGTACGACGCCATTATTTACAAACCTACCTACTTTTAGGGGAGTTTTCCTCGTATCCGTGTTTTTATTTTATTCTAAACTTTTATTGCAATTCTTAGCTTGGTATTGATAAAATATCGATAGTAAAATACCATTTATATCTTAGTTTATTGATCGGATATAAAAAGCAAGAGCGCTTTTTGCTCGCATTTTATTCTTATTCGTTTACTAAACATAAATAAAGAAAATTAGTTGTTGAACAGAGGAGAGTAGCGAAATGATTTGTTTTGCCTTCGCCTGTTTATTATATTACACACTAGTTGACCCGTGCAACTTCGTCTGCATGAAATCTGTTGTCACTGGTTTAAATTGTATTTTAAATGCGAAATTTTTTAATAAACCTAAAACCCTATTGCAGCCACACCTACCGTTTTCAATTGTAAATCCAAACTATCAAGGGACTCACTCAAACATATGTTTGGCTATATACTCAGATGGTATGTGAGAAATCTTTTAAAGTAAGCCTAGAACCCGTTCGTAGCGCCATCTACGGGGTTCAATTAAGATAAAAACTAACCTACATATATTGGTGGTAACGTAAAAAAATAACTTGAGGGGTCTATGGACCCCAGTTGGAACCAAATTGCGTTCCATTTTTGTAGATGTTTACTATACAGTAAGTATAGTTTACATTATAAAATATCAAGTTGATAGAGTTCAATTGTAAATTAAACGATAAAAATATTTATAAAATAAATAATAATAGATTAAACACTGAATGATCTGGGATAGTCAAGTTAATAAAAGTTAATACATCAAAAGGTAATCCTTGAGTTGGTTTGCTATTGAAATGAAAATTATATGTATGTATATATTGTATACACTCTCTCCCTCTCTCTCTCTCTTTTTATCTGTCACGACACCTAACCTACCGTACATAGAATCTGCACATCCACAATACGTAAAAATAAAATTAAATAATCATCTCTATCACTTATTTTATCATAACTATATTCTACTTGTATTAAAACTTTTTCACACTCCATTGTGTTGAAGAAAAATATAAATATGAAAAAATATGTGAATCGCGTCAAATGTCACTTGCCTGTAACATTTCCTCTAAGAGTTAGCAAAGGTATCGACAGCGAATTCAATAAGCCAGTTTTTTTATATATCTTTATGTTCTTCCACATAGCGTGCGGGCTACCTGGCTGCCGGTAAACGTTGCGTTTATTTGTGCATATCGCACCTTTACACACAAAAAATTTTAAGTAATTTTAGCATGTTTTTTGTCACTAAATTTGATATGCTATTAAAACATGGTTTATTATTGCCAGACATTTTTGTTATTGACAATAATGTGCCTAATGCTATTTTGTGTAAATAAAAATAAAAAAAAATTCAAACCATGTTGGGATAGCCGTAATTTAGACATAAATAAATACAAATTTAATCTTCCAGTCAGTTATTAACTCAATAGTCAATTTTTTGTACGTGGTAGAGCCACACTGAAGCTATTACTGATTACAGCATGGATGGATCTGCTCGGCCGGGGTAGTACCACCATCTCACAGAAAACCGACGTGAAGTAACAGTGCTTGCATTGTTGCGTTTCGTTCGGTCAGTGAGAGCGCCGGAAGCCCACCTCCCCTCCTCTTCCTCTTTCCCCTTCCTTTCTCTCCTCCCCACCCCAAACACAGGCTGGCAACGCACTTTCAACGCACTTGCAACTCCCCTGGTGTTGCAAGTGTCTATGGACGGTGGTGATAACATCAGGTGACCCACCTGTAAGTGTGCCTCCTATAATAGTCAAAAAAGTCAGAACGATTTATTTCTATAAAAATAGTATGTGTATAGGATAACTTAGCTGCAGCTTTAGTTTAGTGCAGCACTGCCTGCACGATAAAGATAGCGATAATTGTGGCATTATCGACGCATGTATTTATGATGCCGTCGTTAATAAAATGAAATATGTTTTCTGCAATGGAAAAAATAAAATGGTTTGAAATTAATTATTGTTATTTTATAAAATATATCATCGGGCACATTATTGTAAATAAAAAAAATGTCTAGCTGTGATAAATTCATGGTTTTAAAAGCGTTTAAAAGTTACTGAAAAAAAATTGTTCCTAAATTTATTTATAAATCAAAATTTTAACCTGTAAAAGTGTGATGCACTTTAAAAACACAACGTTAACCAGCTATCGGGTATCCTGAATCATGTTTGGAAGGGTATAATATATATTCATATTAAAGAACCTGCTTTTCTAAAATTCTCGTTCGTCCAACGTTGCTGGCTCTTGTACTAAGGTATCGCAAAAAATTACCAAAATCCATTAAAAATGTCATTAACCACAAATTTTTGTTTTTCCTTATCCTGGAGAACTCCCTCCATTTTATTGGACAAAAACTATACGTAATAATGTTACGTATATCACTGTGCCAAGTTTCGTCAAAATCGGTTCAGTACTTTCAGAGCGATGCGTGTTCACAGGGACAGACAAACAGACAGACAGACAGACAGACAAAAATTTTAAAAGGGTTATTTTTGGCTTCTATATCGACAAAAAAGTTTCAAAAAATATTTAATGTACAGATTTGACCTTGCTACAGTTTTATTATAATACTAGATATACTCGCAGCTCCGCACGCGTTTTTTAAAATCGTATTAAAGAATTATAGAATTGTCAGACTATGTACAAATACAGAAACGCTCTTTAAAGAAAATTGTAAGTACGTCGCGCACGCCACTAAAAGTAACATGTAACGTGTACATTACATATATAAATACAAAGAGCGTGCCAAATCAGCTTTTTATTTTGATATTACATACAGACACTTCATTTTTATTATATGTATACATAGATATTCTATAAAAAGCTTCCCGTAATAAATATAGGGATAAAAAAAAATATATAATTTCGCAATTGTTGACGTAGGCGGAGCCGTGGAGACTGCTAAACTCGTATAAAATAATTTTACGACGCACAAAATAATTCACTCCAAACTTATACATAAAGTCAGAGAGAAAACTCGTTAAATAATACAACCGAGAGGTATTCGTCATAAGGCACATATTTTGTAATTTCTTAACAAGCGATACGAGGGGTGTTGCAAAAACGACCAGTGCAATCTACGGGCTGCGCAGGTGTCCCATCGGACTCATTTACGGAATACAGTGTTTTATTTCTTAGAAGCAAGCCACGGCACCACGATGGACGCCACTCTACTATTCTATTATGTATCATGTAACTATTTAGGGGATCTCTTTAATGCCATTCCCTATTTTCAAACATTTTTATAACCATTTCAAAACTCAGTACTACAGAATTGTCAACCTTACAATGCTAAAGCTTGTTATGGAGACTAGTTTCCACACAAGTACCTATATAACTTCAAAACTAGGATCCCGGTCCTTGTACAACTTGTATGATAAAGTTTACCAAAAATATTGCAATAAATTCCCAAGTTATAGGAAAAGCAATAAGCTTACTGTACTGTTACATACATTTCGTGTGTCTTATTTGTATGTCGCTAGACTTATTATGTGCGAATCAGTACAATAGAATTGAATTATACTTATAAAATACTCAGGCACGTTCAAGCGCTCAGTTAGGTTATACAAAAACACTATTGTAACACAGAAATAAAATAATTGTGACCTAACAACTAACTGTATTCTTGCAACGAGCACCCGAAATATATAAGACAAGACAAGGGCTTGCTCCTCGCCTCAACACTTACGAAAACGTTACATTGTATGAAATTTCATCACAGTTTCTTGTAGACGTTAGTCTGTACGAATATTATTTATGTTTTAATCTAAGTTGATCTTTTTCTATGTTTTTTTTTTTTTTTTTTTTTTTTTTTTTTTTTTTTTCTCGAACTGACTACGCTATTGACCTAGCAAGGTCTTAACAGCTTCACCGGACTACTAAGGCGAGCGCTTAAGGCACTCAGCCGATTTTATTTGGGCAACCAGCTCAAGGGTGCACGGCACACCTCGGCTTGGCTGTTGCCTGTTCATGCAATTCGCGACCTAACAAAGCTAACCTAAGTTAAAGCTAAACTATTCATACATACATGAGTTGTTGAAACATGTATGTGTACCAAGCATACATATCTCAACAACTCTTATGTGTATTTTGTATAGGAAATGATTCTAAACTATTACAGTTCGATACGGGTAAAAACAAAAAGAAAAAACCCATCCACTTTTATGTGTAAGCGTGTGAGCGTGCACGTGTGTGGAGGTGATATGTGTAGTTTTTACCGATCCTCCCGATGAAATAACGGCAGCGAACGATCAGTACCAGCCTGTCTCTCCAAACAGAGCGTGCTCACGCCCACGCCCGCGTAACCTCAGATCACGCCGCCGTGGTCTGGGTTGCCGAAGGGGGCCTAGTCTGGTGTGCGGGAGCAAAATTTACACCCAGACCACGGCGGCGTGATCTGAGGTTACGCGGGCGTGGGCGTGAGCACGCTCTGTTTGGAGAGACAGGCTGGTACTGATCGTTCGCTGCCGTTATTTCATCGGGAGGATCGGTAAAAATGTGTCGCGGTCGTCTTTTGTAACGCGCGGCGTTGGGTACGGTTTCGTATGTTGCGGCGGATACCACTAACGGACTGGGATGATTCACGGCTTTTTCGAAATAACTACTAGTGAGTGATTTTATGTACGCCCAGATAGAAGGTATCTCCAGGTCCCTATGGAGATCGACTCTCCGGACGTACCATGGGGCGCCGGTCACTTTACGCAGAACGCGGTTTTGTAAAACTTGTAACTTGTTTAGAGTTGATTGCGGTGCATGTGCAAAAACGGGACAGCTATATGTCATGACCGGGCGAATACACACTTTGTACAAGGTGAGCTTGTGTCTGAGGGACATCTTACTCTTACGGCAAAGCAACGGGTGTAGGCGACCCAAAACCATAGCGGCTTTATTACGTACTCTATCTATGTGAGACTCGAAATTTAAGTGTCTATCTAGTGTGACACCGAGATACTTGACCTCGTCGGTCCAAGGTATGTCGGTGTCGTATAGCCTGATGGGCTGCAATCTGTTTACGCGTTGTGTGGGATCGAAGAGTATCGCGGCACTCTTATCGGGATTAACCTCTATACGCCATCGAAGAAACCAATCACCGAGTGTGCTAACGGTTTCTTCGATGAGTTTCCTAAGTTTGTCCGGCCGCCAATGAGAAGCGTAGATAACTGTGTCATCAGCATAACAACCTACCTCTACTCCCGGGAGCCGAGGTAGGTCACTGATGAACAGGTTGAAAAGGGAGGGCGCGAGTATTGAACCCTGTGGCACGCCTGAGCGTATCGGATGTATTGACGATAGTTCGCCGTCTACTCTATAACGGAAAGTCCTATCTGTGAGAAAATCGCGAATGATATGAACTAATCTATCGGGTATGCGAGATTGACATAATTTATGTACGAGCCCTCCGTGCCAGACCTTATCGAAGGCCTTGGCGACGTCAAAGAAAACTGCTATCGTGCGTTTCGGATTTTTCTTTTTCGGGTTCGGGTCGCGATTCGGATCAGCGTTAAAGTTAGAAAAAATGTACTCCGTGAGGCGGTGTACTTGATTTGTACATGAATGTTCGGCGCGAAAACCGAACTGTTCGGGCGGTATTAAATTAAGCTCCGTAAACGAAGTCTGGAGACGGTTCAGAAGGAGCCGCTCGTAAAGTTTACCTAGCGTATCTAATAAACTAATAGGGCGATAGCTAGCGGGAAGCGTAGCTTTTTTGCCGGGTTTATGTATACCTATCACTACGGCTTTTTTCCAGACGGCTGGAAAATAGCCCTGGGACATGGCCGCATTGAAGATGCAGACCAATAGAGCTATGATGTGGTCAGGAAGGAGTCTCAGCACCTCGTTCCTGATTCCATCGGGACCTGGGGACTTTCTAAGTTTGAGACGCTTTATGGCGGCCGAGACTTCGTCAAAAGTTATCGAGGTTAGGGTATCCGCGGGAGGAGACGCGAGTGCATGCTCTACCGACGACTCGATCGAACCGATATGAACAGTATCAGTATTATCAGTGTTTGGCGAACACTGTTTCTCTAAACTCGCGGCTAGACATTCTGCTTTATCTATACTATCGAACGCGGGAGGCAACCCGGGGCCTCTGTCGAGAGGAGGCATCGGGGTGGCGAGATCTGATTTCATAGTGCGCGTGAGTCTCCAGTACGACAGGTGAGACGGCCGGAGATCCTCCAGAAGCCTGTCCCACCTGTCGCCCCGAATCTCAGAGATACGAGTTTTAACTAACTTACGTAACGAACGTAATCGATCGCGGTTCTCTACAGACGGGTAAGCGTCGTGAGCTCGAGTCGCGGCGTTCTTTTCCGTGATCAACGCTTTCACGTCGTCAGGGAGTATAAAGCGGCGATCGTTCGCCGCTTGTACCTCTTTCGAGGTCTCTCTGACGGCGGTCTGAAGATAGTTGACCAGGGAATCGATAGCCGAATCCGCGTCGGCTCTAGACGTCAACACGTCTGGGATCCCGTCTAAAATGTCAGACGATGGATTTTCTTTAAAATAACGAGTTAAACTAACGTAATCAGCTACCCTGACCGACGGAGGGGTGAAATCTGAATCGAAACCTAACTGCAATACTACCGGGCGGTGATCTGAATCAAGTTCGTGTACGACTTGTATGAGTCGTACCCGAAGCGTGATATTTTTTAAAAGAGCTATGTCTAGTACTGACGGGCGACAGTTGTCTTGATAGTGCGTGGGTTCCGGAGGGGCTATGACGTCAAATGCGAGGACCCTACCTAGATTGTCGAGTATCCTCCCGTTACGAGAGGTTCTCGGACTATTCCAGATAACGTTCCCGCAGTTGAGGTCCCCCGCTATAATAACTGAATCTCCTAAGTTGAGTAGCGCTCGTAAATCGGTTTGTAATAACTCTTTGTTCGGCGAGAGATACGCGGATACTAATACAATAGACGGATGACCGGTCATACCTAGCGTACATACTGATACTTCCATATTGGTTAGAACGGGCGGATCTATCGGCATGCAATATAACGAACGCCTATAGTAAATTAAGGTGCCGCCCCCGCGGGTGACACGGTCGTTTCTAACTATGTTGTAGTTCGCGATTCTCGGATTGCGCATTTTCGGTTTTAAAAGCGGACCAAAAGAGCTGTGGGCGAAGTGCAATGCCTCACAGATGAACCTACGAAGCCTAGGGGGGAAGCCCTAACACTTCTTTCTTGAACGCCTTACGGAGACTCGACGCGTACTGATAAGTACGATTTCAGGCACTGAAAAGTGCGGTTTACAGGCGCACCGAAAAGTGCACTCTTTGTCACTCCGAAAAGTAACAAAGCCCGGCCTTGCGGCCGCCTATACGATTGACGTGGATTGACACTCGAACGAACGATTGACACCTTGTTCTAGAACACAGAAAATAACAGTTAGATAAAAGCAAAAGAAGCAAAATAAATTATATAAAAACTTACTCCGCTTGCTCTGCTTCGCTTCGGACCTGTGAACAGCACACGAAAACACAGAAAAAAAAACAACAAAGGAAATAGCAGGTAGGTGCGTAAGCGAAAACAAAAGATCTCACTCAAACACGTGGGTCGGTGTAAGTTACGAAAAAAACACGGAGCGCACGTGCGTACGCTACCGCGTCCAGATCGGAACTCCCTTTTTCTATGAAAAAGTCTGTAAATAATAAACGACGGTTGACGCAACAGATAACACCGACAGGGTTTACTCTCACAACTAGTATGCGATGACTAATTTATAAATGAGCCACTCACCTCATCCACCGCTACGGGCTTGCGCATTTTCTATGTATGGAATTTTGCATTCTATAGTCTAGTTATCACGGTGTATTTTAATGAGAATAAATACGTTTACTTGTATTGGACGCCTAATACAGTTTAGAAGTGCATTCCGATTAATTTAGATAAATAATCACAAGTAAATGTGTGAATATTATTTTTGAATCCTATCGTTAAATTCCTCATAAAAAAATCATATTACTTATGTAAAACATCTCCTTTGCATACAACTAGGAAAAGTTGATATGGAAAAGATTTTTACAACGTAATATCTGTGTTCCGTGTGGCAACACTTCCAAATGTATGAATTATTGAATATCGTAAACTCTGCGGCGCGGATTGAGGCGGCTCCACAAAGATATCATTCAGGGCTGGGGGGGACTTTTACTTATTCAAGAGTTTGTCTTCGTGACGTTTTATGATCACTGCTCTAGAGTTAGCGCTCAGAGTTACTTTATAGTTTGAAGGAATACTCAAACGAAAGATGAGTGCTTCAGTCCGGTAAATTTGGAGATGACATGACGCGGGCATTTATATATTTATACTACTACTTGAACAGGAAAGATGATTTGTATCAATACAAGTGTTGGTAGATGAAAAGATTGTTGATTTTCGTGTTCCGATTTATTTTGTTTTGAAATACTATTTAGTAAAAATGTTAGATAAAATTATGCGTAGTTAACAATATAGTATAGAAATATAATTACATATAATATTATACCAGAAGGTATATATAATATATGTTAAAAAAAAAAACAAAAATACAAAAAAAAAATCATAACCGGTTATTCTTTGTTTCCACTTTCATATTTAAATGAGGATAATAATAAATTATAAAGGTTTCATCCAAAATTAACAGAAACTAAATTTTTGCTGACAAAAATATAGCAAAAATATACAGTGACTAGTGTTGTATAGTATAGAAGAATATAGAATGAGTGTAATCACTACATATTATAAAACCAAAGTACTCTGTCCCGTCTGTCAAAAACTACTCAACGGATTCACATGTGGTTTTCACCACTAGATAAACCACCTTCACGAGGAAGGTTTATTATGTATATAATTTGTTAATGTTTTGTTTATTATCAGGGTGGGACAGTGTCCGTCGGGCCCGCTAGTACAAGTATATGTCTCATATTAAAAACCAACATCGCTAAAAGAGCATTTGATAGAGTGAATCATATTGAAGAGGCAGTCTAAATATGTAATAAAACGTGAGTATGTATTATGAGAAAGTGACAAATTTGTTATGAATATATAAAATCGGGTTTCCTGTTATTCCCTTTGCAATTCACATACCGGATACCAACTGTATAAGGCGAATCAATAAGCCGCAACGTATGCATGTATTCTCAGAGCGACCTCCTTTTTTTAAAGATTTCGAACACTTTTTCTTTTTTATTAAATTATATATTTTCCTACTGTAATATAATATAACCCTACTTAGCTTAAATTTTAATATTAATATATTGTTATTAAAAAAAAGATAAGAGGAAGTCAAAAAAGATATTCTTGATTGTTGTGACGAATAACATGTAAAATAAATATTTTTTTAAGAATCATTTTATCGGTATATTCTTGTCAATCTATATATAGTCTATGTATTGAAGATTTTTTTATTATTGACACTTATTGTTTTAGCACACATTTACAGAAGTTGAGTCCACAACACTTAATCTTAAGCAGAATTCATTCCAAACTAACGAGTTCACCTGAACTTGATGAAGAGTTATTAATCTGATCATATATCTTCTGTATAAGGGTCAAACTGGTTTAGTAGATCTGCTACAGATTATAAATATTAATCTAATGTATTGTTACTATTATCGAGAATCTGCCAAGATCTTATCAAAGTAGTGCTGTCTATGCAAGTAGAGCTGAGTTTCCACAATCAGATGGATGGATTAGCGAGTACTTGTTTTACAGACTTTATTTGACGTTAGTCTTTGTTTTAAATCTTTGATTTTAAATCTACAAAAGAGTTATCAATAGCAAAATCAAACTATACTTTATTAAATTTAGGCCGTGAGGAGGCGCTTATAAACGTCGAAGCTACCACCGGTTCGGACAAACAACCCAGTCATTGATAAGAACCGGCAAGAAAATCGATCTGGTTTATCTCTTCATGTTATATATTTTTACAAAACATAAATAGTTGCATTCGTTATTAGTGGATGCACAGAGAGGAGCGTCATTTCCAGACGTCACAGTTGTTCACATATTGATCCACCCTATGATAGCCTTTAAACATTATAACCCGCTTGACATGGTTCTTGAACTCACTATCCGGCAAATCGGTAATATGCCTTGGGACTTTGTTATAAAACATTATTTTTATTTTACCTAAAAAACTGTTTTGGTCTTAGTGAGCCTGAAGTATGGAATTATCAATTTATTGCCGTTTCTAGTATTTAAATTTATGTTGGTCTTTTACTACACCCAGCTTATCTAAGTTTTTACGGGCGTACATTAAATTATGAAGAAAGCGCGCTTTCTATATTACAAATATATTTCGTTATAGAATTATCTTAATTATATAGTTTTTAAAGAGTTTTTAATGAATAGCCAGTTAAAACTGGTTTAAAACACGCATTACCTGCAAACAGGTGACCGTAGGCGGCAGGCGTTCCCTTATCACTTCTTATCAATTAAATATATGTGAGTGTGTCGGCTGCCGACCGCTCGATCCCTTCTGGACTTCCCCGCCATTACCGTTACCAGCGGGCAATTAACTTTGTCACGAAATGGTTCATTTTTATGTAAATATGTACTAATGGTTCCGCCCGGCGTCGACTTGAAATTTTCCTCAGCTAGCAGTGCTCGTCTACTTGTAAGTGTTTAGGTCGAGGTAACAGACTGACTACCAGAATGTACGGAGGAAAATAAATGAACGATATCCGTTTTGCGTAGATGCTTTGTCATCTAGTTTACGAATATTCGTTTATTGAGCCGAGCAGGCATATTTTAAAGAAATAAATATATAACACTCGCAAATCACTACCTATTATAAGACAAATTCCCCCGCTGCGTCTATCTATCTGTTCGAGATAAACTCAAAAACCGCTAAACGGATTTTCATGCGGTTGTCATTAATTGATAGAGTCATTCTCCAAGAAGGTTTGGATATATAATTAGTTACAATACAAATAATATTAAAGTTATAAAATAGTAAATCTAAATCTAGAAGTACGTGAGTAAGTAAGTACGAGATTATCAAAACCGTACAATAGCAAAATACAATACGATATAAAGCAATAAATGGGTTCGCCAAATTCTGTGCGCAGTTTTATTTTATATCATACGAGAAAAACGAACTGGCGTGTCACCTGATGTTCAGTGATCACCGCCGTCCATAGACACTAACAACACCAGGGGAGTCGCCGGTGCGTTGCCAACCTGTGTTTGGGCGAACGGGAGGTGGGGGGGCTGTGAGGTGGCTCTCCAGCGCTCTCACTGACCTTACGAAATGCAACAATGCAAGCACTGTTACTTCACGTCGGTTTTCTGTGAGAGCGTGGTTCTACCAGCTAATAAAAGTTTGACGGTAAGATTATAATTACGTCCAGGTAACAATTGGTCGCTACGTGGACGACGATTTTTAAATAGTGGCGCTCTTAATCCAACTAATCTTGGACTTTACAGTGCTGCTTTTTCTTGTGAATTATTGTAGTACCTACATATCACGTTTGCTGTAGGTATGTGTCCTTACAACTGCATTGTATAATAGAATAAAACGATAGTTGGACCTACCCCAATAATATGCATTTTATTTAAATAAGTATGTCAGTATGTTAGTAGGGGCTGAGAGGTCGCGGTCGGTGGGACCCCTCATGTCGACGCTTGTGGGGTCCGGAGACAAGTGTAATTTACATTTTGACTTTGAGTTGATGACTTTTATTATTGATTTTGTGAGTTAAGCGTGAATCTTAGTTGCATGAAATAGTCACTACATAAAATAGTAATTCGTTAAGTGCTTTATTGAATCCAGTTCGGTTATATTGTTTAAGTATTAATTTACTGTGTACGAGAAGGTCGTGGAATACATTTTTAGGTATAAAATAAACCCTTCAAATGTATTAATTCATTTTATTGAAAAAATCAAATAAATAAAAAGTATGAATGATTTCGTTATCAGCTATGATCAGCTAGTAATCTATAAAATTAATAATTAAAATAATATAAAATTAATCTATAAAATCTGTTTACATGGGTTGAATAAACAGCGAACGTTGTAACATTTTAAAGAGAAAACAATAAAACAAAAAGACAAACAGTTTAACTACCGCTCATATGTAATGTAAGGACATGTCTATTATAAACACAACGTAAACTATCTAACTGAAGATATTTATGTAGGGGAAGTCGATAAAGCCACAAATCGATACATTCTGAATATTTGCGGTTGCGACGGGACGCGACGCTGCTCTGTCTAACAGATGCAGGTAACTGAACTAGAAAATGACAGAAAGTGCTAACCGTATACACGGTACGCATCATTTTTCTTTATCAGATGAGATTACGGTCAAACAACAGCTCCGTTGAGATTGCTTCGTTCGTATTTACAATGGAATGCTTACCAGTTTAAATAATGTTACCAGGGGTGTACGTGTTGAGGAGTGACAGCGTAGTTCTTGAACTTGGTTCCTCATATAAATGTGTTTCGCGCACGTTTCTACTAACAATTCGCGTCTAGACCTGATGTCGTGACGGTGGGTCGTAGCACCACACGACCGGTATCAATCAATCTATTGTCCTAAATCTCTATAATTTTCTTGTCTACAATACGACAACTTTGTACAATCCCCACCACCTACTCCTTCCATTTCGATATAGTGTAACGACAGATCAGTAGTTCAACTGTACAAATTCTGTTCTGGTTTTTTTTTTATCAATAATCGTCCCTTATATTTCAGCTTATATGTGTATTAAAATATCGCTAATATCTCATTCAGATCAATAAAATAAATAAACACGTTGATAACATATCTTATGATTTCATGTTAAATTTCGTATTTGTTACCCATGTCACAATGAAATATTTAGTTACGTAATATTATATGCATGCATGTAGTCATATTACATACTTGCATGTATTGTTACACTTTCGCTTACTGCAGCCACTATTATTATATTCAACTACGTCACGTCAATGAACGTCCTCGAAATTAGGAAGGTGCGCGTCGCGTCGCCTTCGTTTAGTAGATGTCGTGTAGACTTTATTTAGATTTTTACTCTGTTTACACTTTTTATCCATATTGAGGTTTTATGCGGAAGTTACTATAAAAACATTTGTACATCGAGTCCGACCCTCCATTAGAGAAATGATATTAACTTGTCCGTAGCAGTAAGTATAATATTTCGCGGTGATCTATTGATGATTTTTAACATCGAGAAAATTACGGTTAGTTTTTTTGAAGTAAAAACTTTTTTAGCCGCGAGTATTTTTGGAGATAACTTTATAATGTTGCGTCATGACGTGCTAGTAAGCGTAACTGGCTGTATTGCACTTGCGTGGCTTGTGTCAAACTAGCGTAGTATAGGGGCCTGGATTCAGCTACGTTTTCCTCCTCAGTCACTTAGCCCTCAATATCAATTACTCATTAATAATTAAATTGCCATAGATTAATTGTTACATGGCGTCATTCTACCGAGTAGCCATCGGTTCGCTATACTGCGGTCATACAACCGCTACAACCAGAACTATTCCCAACTACAGCCTAAAACGCGCATGACCAGTGTACCGAGATGTTGCGAGCGAAACCGCTGCTAGACACTAGTATGCTCAAAGTTACCTAAAGACATTGTAATCTGTAAAGTCCGATGGAACGATTTCATATAAAATCCAATCGCTTATGTAGAAGAGATAAGAGACGTTGCGATTCCGAAACTCGGCTTCGAGGGTACACGGGTTCGACCCCCGTTAGGGCAACACGTGGCCGGCGCAACGTAACGTACATCCCTAATTGGCTTGTTATTAAATTCTTTGACTCCATTGTTCGTTGTGGTAGGGCGAGGGGAAGAAATATACTACAATACTCTGTTCTAATTTTGTTTTATAGTAATTGATAAACCTTGTAACGCAGTCGTAGAGAATCATAATTATGACCTGAGAGCATAGAGGTTCGGAGATGTAAATGATTTTTCTATTTTTCTGTGTTACGAAAAATTATCATTTCTATGTGCGTTTAAAATCCACAGAACATTTTCATTGTATATAAAATTAAGATACAGTTTCTTTCGGCTCAATCTAAGAATATTAATCTCGAAAGGTGTTCACTAAGACTTTATGACAGGGAAAGTGGAGATCTATCTTACTTGAATCAAACTTGAAGCAAGTATTACTCAACTAGGAATAGATTTGACAAGTAACATTTTTACCATAATCTCATTTGACATTAAATACTCTGCGATGGTGAACACGTCAAACCTAGAGGGGACTGAGATTCAAGTGCAGCTACCAGAATACACCCACCGGTGCGTGGAGACAGATTTGCAACTTACGTGTGGTAGCTAGCGGCTGGCGGACTTAGAAAAAGCCCTACCACCATAATATGTTTTCATCAGTCCGACTCAGTTGCAAGGATTCATGCCTACGTCTATTGACGCGATGTTCGACACGCGCTATCTACTAAACCATCATCGCTACAAAACTCATTCAATCGCAACATAATCATCGAATATTTATCTTATAATCGTGTCACTGCTTCAAATTCCAATACTAAATAAAACAACAAATTAATCAACAATAGAATAACTTACATTGGTTTATAATAACAACTGTTGTAATGTACATTAGCGTAATTTATTATCGATATATAGACGTTATTGCCATCTGTATTCTGAACTCGGTAAAGACGAATCGACTGAGCCTCCTGACAAGCTGTCGCGTCGGTTGGGACATTAATGCGTGACAGATCGGCAATTGAACTGTCTGTAAGCGTCGTTTTCAATCGGAACCATAACACCACTCGACGTCGTTGTTTGTACATTCCATTAGAACTGCACTGACGTTCGTTTTAATGAACAGATATTTATATATGCCGTGAGAAGGTTCCGTCTACCGTCAAAAATAATTTGTGCACCGTCGCTCTGTCCTTCAACATGAAGGAAAACTATACAAACTGCAGTGTAAACGGAGCGGGGATCATTCTCGCGCGGTTCGTCGGACCGTTCACATCTTTGGAAAGATAATTTGTAACTGTATTCATTAGTACTTCACTGCATCTGCTGATTGATAATTGATTGATTAATAGATTAAGGTGACGTCATATATTTATAACTGCTAATTCGGCGTTATACTGACATATTTAGTTAGTCTGTGTTTAGCTAATGTCTGGGTGTATTTGTCTTTCCACAGTAACCAGTTTTGCTGATCGATACCCATCAACTTCTACGGTAGTTTTAGTTTCAATTTCAGATGGGCTCTCCAGTCACACTAAAGTTCGTGATGTTGAAAAGGCAATCACGAATCTAAAATGCGAATTGGGCAGGACATGTTGCCGGCCAGAGTGATGGCACATTGACTAAAATATTGATAGAATGGTTACCGTGGGAGAAACGAGGCGTCGGTCGCCTATTGATTCGTTAGGTGTGTAATATTTTCAAAATTGCGGTTAAGAACTGGATGAGACTAGCTGGCGGCCGGAATGACTGGCATAAAAGAAGACAGATCTAGGCTCTCGTGGGTGAGCTAGGTCAGTGGTCGGTAAACCGCAACTCTCTGCAAGCGACTCTTGCACTGTGATTTTTCAAAAAAATGTTTTGTGCAGACACGGAATATATTATTAATGAATTGCCTTGCAAGAGACGAGTTGTTTTTGAAACGTAAGTCAAAAGACATAGGCATATTTTTGGAGAACAAAAATAGCATGGCTCGTTTTTTTTTTTTTTCTCGAACTGACTACGCTATTGATCCTGCAGGGTCTTCACAGCTTCACCGGACTACTAAGGCGAGCGCTTAAGGCACTCAGCCGATTTGGTTTTTTAGGTAACATACACAAGGGCGCACGCGCACCTCGGCTTGGGCTGTTACCTGGAAAAAGTCGCGTCTGACCTAGCTAACTATTCTAAGCTATTCATACATATATACATTTGTGAACCATACAATCGAAATTGCATGATTCACAAATGAATACGTGTATATCGGAATGAAACGAACTAAAACTATTCGATTCAGTTCGTTGAGGGAAAAAAAACAAAACCCTCCCACCATGTGTATATATGTGCACGCGTGTGAGAGAGATGATCTCATATGTGTGTTCAAGTGATGTAGGTGAGTCACTGTATCGCGATAATAATATCTCGAGGGCTCCGCGCGGGGGCGACCTAGGCTCGAGATATTACTGAGAACCGCGATGTGTGCGGGAGCTAAAGAGGATTCCTTCCCTCGCGGCGGCGCGAGGGTCGGCTACAAAAGCGTGGGCGCAACACGCATTTAATAAGATCGAATTTAAATTTATTTCGCGGCGACGGCGCCGAAATCTAAAAATAGACATAACAAAAATTATTATTATTGAATGGTCGTTTTAGGGTAAGATAGACGTAAATACGCGATTTACTCTATCTTATATGAGTTATTTATTTTGAACGGCTGTCCGAGCGAGCCGTTTTAGTGTAGCCGCGATGGCTGGAAATCTATGAATTGCCGTAACGGAACCTAGAAGAGGATTTCGGCCGGTTTCTTCGTACGCCGAGATCTCCGAGATCTCGTGGAAAATGAGTATGACCTGTGTAGTCAATTAGATAATTCGCGGTATGACCCACGCCGCGCCACAGAACACAGCTCGGGGGATCGGAGTAGAGCGTGGCTCGCTTGTAAATAAAAGACACATTTAGTAAAGGTAAGTTCGACAGTGTACTTTTAATCATTATTATTTCTATAAAAATATCTATACTAAAGCAAAGCTTAAGTTTAAAAAATGCCTCTTTCAATAAACTTTATTTTTATATCGTTTATATTTTGTTATTTTTGATGACGAGTTTGCTGACCAACTGACGGTTAGTAATTATGGACTGAGAATGATGATGCTAAAAGGTTATGTGAAGTCTCCAGTCGGTCACTATATCCATTTACTATATTATAGCATAAAACAAAGGAGTCTTATTGCTGGATAAATAATATTACGAATATTAATATGTATGCTTAGTTATGTTATAATTATCATAAGACATAAACAGTTCGTCCGAGGGTGAAAGTACTTACATATACTACAATGTAAGTGTCTAGACTGCAGACGTGATTACTTTAACTTAATCAGTACATTTGTATTCATGAAGTAACTCGCATCGCACTAACTAATGGATACGATTTTCTTGTGTAATTGAAGTAGCGAGCGAGCTGACATTATACCTCGTAGATACACCTGCATATAATCCCCACTAGATACAACGATACATGTACTTGTATAATCTATAACAAGTGGCCTGTACGTCTATCGGTGCTATCACTCTATGAAAAGTCTTTTATGAAACATTTTAAAGATTTCTTAGGAAAAGCAGGTTCTAACGTTTCCTATTTCAGTCTTTTAAGGATACAGTTACTCGTGGACATTATTGGATCTTGGTGACTCAGAGTGTTCACAATTTTCAGTTTACTTTATGTACTATGATAACAATTTTTATTTTATGTGCTTTTTAAATCTTTCCATTGTTATTAAACCTAACATTGGCTATAGCTTAAATCTATATGGTTTATAATTAGTAACAAAATTATGAACTTCTAACGGGTCCGGCGGACGTTGTCCCGCCCTGATAATAAAAAAGAGCTTGACAAATTATATACCTAAACATTCCTTGTGAATCTATTTATTAATAATCTGTCTTATCTACTGGTGAAAACCGCATGAAAATCCGTTGAGTAATTTTTGAGTAATATGTAGTGATACTAATAATAAAACCTTATAAACGTACAATTTATGGAATAAATTTCAGTCTTTATCCGGTATTACCTGGATAGCAAATCGTTGGACTGCAAGTTAGCTGTTGCTGATTTTGTGTAAAATAGTTTTTGTTTGAATTTCCCACGGCGCGGCCATCAGTGTGTAACCATCTTTCTTGTAATAGATGTGTTAATTTGGTAATGTCGACGGTGGAGAGACTAACTGATTAACATTAAAATCACGTTTTACCACTTAGTTAATTAGTGATACTACCGTTACTCTTCACTGTGCAAAGGTAAAGCAAATAGAAATGTTCAACTTAAAAGGGATAGTAAGTGGATACAATAGCTAGCATCGGTACGATTGTCATCAGAGATATTCGAGATGTTCTGCCAAACTAATAATAATAATAATAATATTGATAGGGCAACAAGAGTCAGTTATATAAATAAAAACAAATTACTAAACTACTTAGTTAAAATTACATTACATAAATCAGTTATCAAAACTACCACAAAATCTGTCTACTACGGATGCCGCTCTATTACGCATGATCGCATAAAAATCATCAACTGGCGCATATGAAATATCTGTGCAGCTATATATCTAAAAAAACTAACTGCTGACCGCGATTTCGTCTGTATGGAATAGTTACTTTGGGCTAATGCTGAAAAAACCCCGACTTTGAAACATTCTTTATTCGTGCTCCGCTCTTATGGGTCTTAGCGTGATGCTATATAGCCTATAGCCTTCCTCGATAAATTAGCTATCTAACACTGAAATCATTGGACCAGTAGATCCTGATATTAGCGCTTTCAAGCAAATAATCTATTCAGCGTTATATATAAAGTATAGATGATCCAAACATTATTTTAGTAAAATCAGCTACTCGCAGGAAGGGTTGAAGGAGAAATATTCGTTTTTATCGTTTGATCTGTTACGCGGCACATCGTCCGCGACCTATCCTCCCCCCTCCCACCTCTTATGATTGTGTCGGAAGTCGGGTCGGCTAACCCAACACGACGATGTGACGGACCATTTCCTCTACACTGTATAAGGAAAGCCTAAGTGGAGTTAACGTCACTCGTCGGATTGATTTTATATACAACTAGTTTCAAACTCGTGGCTCTGCTCGCGTAGATTGTTACATTTGTACATAATAAAATGTAGCCAATGACTAAAATAATTATTAGAATGTAATAAGTAGTCCCATATCACTTCATCCAAACATATTCACAAACTTCACCCCTTTTGGTATATTTATATACAAAATTCACACACGGTTTGATTAATTTAAATGATTTTTTTCTACTTATGGAGTCACTTGGACAAGTTTTGGCTATAGTAAGAGTCGGTACGTGTCAGGCGGTAACGGCGACCAGTTCATTGCCAGGGAGACCAGTGTAACATTTGAACGAAGTATTGAAAAGACGAGAAAATACGATTTAGAGTAAAATAAGTCTCAATAGATCTAATAGCTGAAACCATAGGGCAGCTAACATTGAGCTGGGTCCTCTCCCAGGTCTCTCTTAATTAAGTTATAGACTGTATATTAATTATCAGAATACACGCTATATGAAATTGATAGGCAATCACAGCTAGTTATAGAAAAAGAACATTCAAGATTTTTGTAAGTTATTTTAACTATAGTACGCGTCAATCTTTTTTACAGCTCTGAATATAGCCGCAAGTTTGGGTTTGCGTATAACACAATCAAGAGTTTCATACCAAACAAGGTCAAAATATTATTATACGATTGTAAAGTTTGCATTTATTTATCCTTAAGTTGTCTAGATATGTACGTTATGTATATAACACATATTTATTTGTATCTGCGCAGCTACATTTAGAGCGGTCAAAAAGTTTGGCGAGCTCTCTAGTTGGCTCCTGCCGTTTCCACGTCGAACAAATTGTATATTACACAAGGAAGTCTAAAATACTTTATGTAACATGTTTGTGGAATGACTCGCAAAAATATTGTTTTCAGATAAAAACACGTAAAAATAGACAGGGGTTTTATCCCAGTTTCAATTTACCTTCCATTAAAGACACTCCGTTCTAAATCCGCGCCCTATATTACAGTCGGCCGCCCAGCCCGCCCAGCCATGGCCGCCCCGGACATTTTCAATCATGGCCGCAGAGCACCCGGTTTTTTTTACACTCGTAATCAAAGGCGAACGGGACCGTTCAGTCTTTTGTCATGATTCGTCTGTGCCCGGTGACATTGTGACATAGATACTGGAAGTTTTTAATTTGGCAATGGATGCCTTTGTCGTGGACTGGGGAGAGCGGCCGGGAAGTCGCTTTCCAGCTACAATAAATCATTTCAAAACCTATATGAAGTAACGATACGATATTATTTAAAAAAAATATTCCTTTAGCATTAAACTTATCCAATAGCTTGTGTCAACAGCAGTCCGGTGAAGCTGTAAATACCTTGTCAGGTAAATAGCATAGTCATTTCTCGAAAAAAAAAATTGTATCAACAGCGATGCTCTATCCCCATACGGAATACAATATTGTAACTATCTAATCTATAGTCTAAACCCACGCTATTTTCACTTCTCTGAATTGAATTTGTATGGATAAGGCTCGTCTATTTTTGGCTATCAATCCGCTCTGTAGATGGCACTGTTATGTATTTTTTGGCAAGTTTGATAACAAAAAATGGTGGACGACATTTAATTTTGATATTTCAAACTGACAACTTTCAAATATTTGTTTTCATTCGCTTTGTTTACGTTTCTGTTACGTGAAAGTGCCCCCTTAAGTGTTCTTATTTCCCACAAATAATTTTCCCTATCTCCGGATCTACTTATAAACAATGACTCCTGCATACACTTGGATTTAGATTTGCCTTTCGATGAATATATTAATTACAAGTAAAAATGATCAAAAGCTTGTATACGCTTTACGCAGTACCGCTTTATGCATACATACATAGCTATAAATGTACATCTATAACCAACAGATATTAATTCGAAAACCGTATTATAGAGACGCTGATAGCAAGAACGAGTGCGACCTCTATTTATATATGGTACTCTGTATCTAAACCGTTCTATTCGATAGATGGCGCTGTATTAAAGTTTGTAAAATCGCAGCGTCAAGATTATTTCTTGATTATCCTCTCGACGAATTAGTGAATTAATTGTGTTGTATTGAAAAAGTCTTCTATTGTATACGGTAGACGGGAGATGTAGTCAAATGAATACTTGGAAATAGTAACTGGCCTGCGGATATATAATTTCCTTAACCATTGATCTAAACATTGAAATATATTCTTTTATAATTAAATAATATACCCATGGAAGACGATTGAGTAGGTCATGTGCTCTTCGTCCATGTGATTCGTCCACGTTGCAGTATCTTCATAATTCGCAGTACTCCATTGTCGTATGTTCTCGTATGTAACATAATTATATATAGAGTTAGGTTTATTATACTAGTTTTTATATCATATATCCATCATTCAATTTTTTTATACTTTAGCCGTGTTATTACAAAAAACTTAAATACGTATTAAATACTTGGTTTAAAAAGTTTCCTAATAAATGCACCGCGCTCGCCCGAGGCAAGTTCGCGTTATCCTTTTTTCGCAAGTCTAACCTAACGTAACAAAAACGAGATAAAAGAGCAAGATGGCGAACATTCAGCGACCGCGGTGCATTTAATATGAGGCCTTTTTAAAGCCAGGGTTCAATACGTATTTAACTTTTTTGTAATAACACCGTATAGGTTTTAGCGTGGTCCGAGACGGTAAACACGTTAAACCTAGAGGGAGCTGGCTCTCAAGTGTTGCTACCGGAACACACCAACAGGTGCTTGTCAACAGATTTAGAACATAAATGTCGTAGGTAGCGGACGGCGGAGTTAGAAAAAGCTCTACCACCATACTATCGTTTCATCACGACGTTTTCCTTCATGGAGAGTTCAGACTCAGTTCTCTACGTAAGTAACATACGTTATGTTCATCGACGCGTAACCCAGACACATTATCAACTAAGCTATCATCGCTTCAAAGTACATTTGTAATACTTATCATAGATAAAATACATTTTTAGTTGCAAAATGTGTGAACCGGAAATAAGGTTGATTCATTACTTTCTTTAATAATTACTGATAATTCAGAACGTAGGAATTGCGTAAATTTATCTAGACGTATTTTTATACCTTTAATAGGTTGGTGCATTAACTGCACGCGAGATGTGTAATCAAAGTGTTTAATTGTTTCCAGGTGGCGAGGAACAAGACCCAGGCGTCAGGTTCACGACGGAACCCGGCGACCTGGTGGTATCACCGGGGGAGGACGCGCTGTTACCGTGCGCCGCCTCCTCGCGACATCCTATCAGGCTATCGTGGAGGCACAGCGCCGCGGCACAACCGACCAGGGATCACGCCATCTCTACTAGCGATAAGTACAGGTCAGTTTAGGAACTTCGTCTTATATACAACTAGCGACCGAAGTATTTTTTGAACCGTTGATAACGTACCTTAAAAATTTGATGATTGGTTGAGCTGTAGAGGCGTGAAGAAATAAAAAACAAAAAAATACACACATTCGCATTTATAATATTAAATAGTATAATAGACATGTATTTAACATACAAATCTTCTTTAAGAAATTATGTTAGTGATGTTGAAAATCGTATCATAATCCGTTTTGAAGTTTTAATTAAGTAAGGAACTATAGAGGCAGACGCGAAAACCGAGTAGGTATTATAATATCTATATGCACAAATGTGACTTTAAATGAATATCGCAAAGTGAACACGATAAGTGAGTATAGCGTGGTTAACCGGTGCAATATCATTCCGATGTCCGCAGGTTCGAAGCCTGGCATGTACCAACGAATTTTTCACAATTACCGTATATTTTACTAATTTCAATTGGTAATACCGTCGGCTGATGGTTAAGGAAAACATCGTGACGAAACCGGAACCTGAGAAAAGTTTTTGTAGTACCATTGTGTGTGGGAAAATATTAAACTGTGGAACTCTTAGAGTTTGAAATCACCTATACGTCGTGGGCTGACGTGGTGATTATGCTCATACCTTCCTATGGGAAGTAGTCTATGGAGCTGTAGTGCGTCTCTAACAGGCTGATGATGATGATGATGTTGGAGTCGATGCGAGGTTATAACACCGTCTATGATCTGCTTGGCAACTGCCAGCTTCAAGTTGCAGATGTATGGAGAAACCCATTGCTTATACTATTTTTTTATTATATATTTTCCAGATTATTACTGCCATTGTTGAGTAGGTAAACACATTACAAACGTCTTGCGATAATTTCATTGTTCTAACAATATGGTGACACTCTTGTTTGAACTTTCCGGTGAGTTGTTGTGGCATCTCAGAATGCATGCTCCGTGGTAGGTACTATTTTGCACCCACCTCACTTGTGCACAATAACTGAACCATATTACGTAAAATGCCGCCAATAGTACAAAATATAGAGTCAAGTAAAATCCACTACATGACAGAATAGGATCGTACCAAAATAACCATGAATTTGTTCTGCTTACTTCCAGGAAGCAACTACTGAACGGCACGTTGTCGATAGAGAATATGTCGTCACAGCTCGCGGGGCAGTACCAGTGCGTCGCAACCGTCGACGGCATCGGGACTATCGTCTCCAGGATCGCCACCGTCTTCCTTGCTGGTCTGTACACCCTTCAATCAATTATACTAATTGAAGTACAAGATGCAGTAAAGCCATTTTATTCTGAGCCATCTCTCTTTAAGTTGTGATTTATAATTCTTGTTGTTAACTTGTATTCTCTGTTCCTTCCATGATATGCTTAGTTAGTATAAGTGTACATTGACTTTCTCCCCATATACTTATTCTTTTTTAAACTGGTTCGGCAAAATAACTGCTGATAGAAAGTACAGTACAATCCATAAATAACGGTGACTATCAATCTGTGGTCGCTATTATGCCGACTTGCAAGTGTTTTTTCACGCCTCGTTTGAAGGAACCCATGTCATAAGAGGAAGGGAACAGACTGGCTGGGAAGCAATTTGACATGTTGACAGTACGACAAAGATAAGAATTTTCGGCCTTCTTCGTTCTTGGGATGGTTGCTACTGTGAATATATGGAGACGCGTACCCGCTCGTGTAGTTCTGTAATGAAAAGGAGAAGATGGGATGAGGTTAAACAACTCAAAGAATAATTGAAAATATATAATTTTTGCTTAATAGAAAACGGCACACTATGTTTAATTTCAAACACACTTACGCAGTTCTTGTGTATGTATGACTAGTAACGATGAAATTAAAGGTACAATTTTTTGCATCAGTAGAGCTCTTTAAAAGATTAAAGTAGTCTCATCAATCCGACACTTTGCAAACCATGAGATGTCGGATTGTTCGGACTATTAGATTGCATACAATAATAAGTACCCGGTGCGCAAGCACGGAATGAAGGTTGGGAGGGTCAGAAAAGCGTGAGCGTAGGGTGACGGATTAGTGAGCGTCTACTGTATAAAGATTGACTTGAATCATAGGCCAGTTTATTTGCCTCGTATGAGAGACAGTGAGATGGATCTATCTCGTGGTGCTGGGGAAGTGTGTCAGATTGTCAGACTATTATGTGATCTGGCCAATGTCTTATTTATTACCTGTAGATTTCATATTAATTCGTAATCGATTTAAATAGGAGCTGCTCGTGAGCGTGTAACTGTTGCCTTGATACACATGTAAATGGTAGCTTGTTTATGGTATGGATGCAGAGGTGCCGGAGGTGAGCGGGACGCCACGCAGTGTGGTGTCGGTGGTGGAGGGCGTGGCGCTGCTGCCCTGCGGGATCCGAACCCCGGCGAGACTAGCGCTGCGCGTGATCCCTCCCGCCGCAGCGCCCGACCGCCGGCTATACGGACCCGCCAGGACTCACACCGGCCCGCCTATACTTAAACTCAACGTTAGTACTAACATCTTTTATTACGACGATCCCAAATTTGGTCCCAAACAATTATTATTTTATTTTATTTATTGAAAATTAAATTGTTTCTTGTTCCTCATATTCATATCGTGGCTTTAATGCATTTTCAAATAACTGCTCATATGTTACTGGATATGATATATCCATTTTACTTTATCGTGGAAAACTGCATCGAGTGCGATCTGTTATCTAACATATCAAAAAATTCATCCACTAGAACTCTTACACTAAATACTCCTGGTTATGAATGTTATAAAATACTAAAATACAGTTTAAAAAAATATTAAATTCACATATATGAATGTCTGTGTGTTTGTTTTTAACATTGTAGTATGACGAAACGATGATAAATCTTCTTGATGGTAAATAGAGTACAGTTTAAAAATAACAGCGAATATCGAGACATGTACAATTTACTGCTGCGATACCGTCTTATAAATTTCTCAGTGGCTGGATATATACCGGTCGGTTCCGAAACCTTTATTATAGAGCCGTTTCAATTGCGCAGAGACAATCACACTGGGCGTGTTCTACCGTCCGTAACATGGCGAGTGTTCTGAAGAGTTATTCAACCTGATCCCTTCCTCTTCTTTTCATAACCGCACCACACGTGCTGGTCTTCGGAGCCACAGCTTTACGGTAAATCATATCTGGGCACGAACTAAAAAGTTCACAACTCTTTGTCTCTGCCGTACCGTGAAGCTGTGGAACAATGTCCCAGCCAGTGTGTTCCCTCCTTCCCATAACATAGGATCCTTCAAACGTAACGTAAAGGGGCATGACAGCGATGACCCGCAAAGGATGGTGAGTCTCTCTGTGATCGCTGTTGTTTTTGGATTGTATTGTACTTACCATTAGGCTTATTGTAGTCACTTTGTCGTGCTACAATAAGATAGATTGTCTTTATGTGCATGAGGTAAACTTGATTTTAATTCGTTCACTGTATTTTGGTTGGGAAATTATCTTAGTATACGAGTGTGTATGTAAAATAGGAGATGGTGTTGTGTTGTTGAAGGTGACGTGGCTGAAGAACGGTTCTCCGGTACGCACGGAGAGCGCGCGCGTCTCTCTCACGCAGAGCGGCGCCCTCGAGCTCGACCCGCTGCGGCACCACGACGCGGCCACTTACCGTTGCCGGGTCTCTCTACCACATTACCATCATATATACAAGTACAAACAGTATATGTTAACAATACATCAACCTTATGTATGTAACGCAAGTTTTGATGGTTTTTATGTCTACACAAGACGATTTAAGCAGCGTTATGAAGACATTTTTTTTCGTGGCTATATAATCCAATTTTATTCCTTTGCCCAACTGGTATAGACTGGTTCAAAAAACATTCCACAAAATTTCCATATCCCACAATAAATAAATACCTTCGATACTTCTTTACGTAATGTGAACATTTTTCAGTGTGATCCAGATGTCCACATCTGTACTCTACACAATACTCTACGTTTTTTTTTCAATATCATAGAAGGCAAACGAGGGTATGGGTCACCTGATGTTAAGTGATCACCACAGTCCATAGACACTTGCAACTCCAGGGGAGTCGCAAGTGCGTTACCAGCTTGAGTTTGGGGAAGGGGAAGGGGAGGGGAGAGGGAAAGGGAAAGGGAGGTGTGCCCCTGTCGCACGTACTGACCGAAGGAAACGCAACAATGCAAGCACTGTTACTTCA
Organism: Antheraea pernyi; assembly: GCA_015888305.1. Lineage (NCBI taxonomy): Eukaryota > Metazoa > Arthropoda > Insecta > Lepidoptera > Saturniidae > Antheraea > Antheraea pernyi. The sequence continues at coordinate 361,297 of MU158975.1, forward strand.
CGTCGATTTTCTGTGGGTCGGGTGGTAGTACCCCGGACGAGCCGACACATTCATGCTGAAACCAGTAGTAGTATCAGCGTGGCTCTACCACCTACCAAAAGTTTAAATTAATCTACCTCCTAGATGTAGTAAAATGAGAGGAAGCCGAATGAAGTTGATCATCAGGTAGCAGATGCTCTCTTCATATGTCACGAGAGGAAAATAGATATATAATTGTTGAAAAAATATTAGAATTATAAAATGACACACGTAATTTTGTTTAAACGTATTGTTATTCGTATTGGGCAGACTGAGCGAAGAGATAGAGCTGCGAGTGAGCTCGGAGCCCTCCGGCGGGGAGTACCCGCCGCGGTTCGTTGCGACGCCGCAGCCCATCACTGTTCTAGAAGGTAAACTCTGCTCTTTCAATAGAGTGTGGAAAGGTCCAGAAGGAAGAGGCAGTACCCCAGATCTATCGGGCTAGTGTATTTAGAAAATAGCAACAATTGAAAATTTAAAAAAATCGGCACGAACTGAGAAATTCGAACGAGGACTTGAAAGTGAATTTTATTATAATTTTTTTTTCTCAAACTGATTATGCTATTGACTTAGCAAGGTCACCGGACGCAGCTTCACCGGACTACATAAGTTATCATAATATTAGGTGGATTTTATGCACCGGCCAGTCAGTTTAGTTTCGGCCAGTACACACTGTATGCGTTACATATAATAAATGATTTAATTTGGAAGTGACTATTAATTGAACTCGAACTGACTTAGTATAGAGGCTGATCCTCTATAGTATCAAGCAATGTAAATAAAATTGTTGTGTAAGTTGTCTCAATCTATTCAACTCTTTGTCTTTCTGTTGTTACTTATCTTTCGTGTATCATAATTCAGCCTTAAAATACTGAATGTGTTAGTATAGTAGATAATAAAGGGGATGTACTTACGTTTAGCAAATTTCAATCAAGACATAAACTATTGATTGTAAAATCATAACTTTATTGGCAGTATGGGTCAACTCTTTCGTCGGTTCAGAAGTGTATGTACGTGTGTTTAAATTATAAGGATTGTGTTTGTATTCTGTAGGTGCATCCGTGACGTTGGATTGCGCGGCGATAGGGAACCCCAAACCGGAGATCATATGGCTCAGCAATGGAATCGCGATAGACCTCAGGTATCATCTTCTATATTAAATCTGTAGGTGCTAACTACATTCACTAACTTTGCTTTTACGAAAGTTTCTTACAATTCTATAAACCATTAAATTCTTATTTCATATTTATGAAATGACATTGTCTTTTTTTTTCTTTTTTTTTTAACGTGGGGAAATCCCATATGGATTCGCCACCCTCCCGGGGGAGGGGGTGAGTTATGTCCGAGTCGCACGGACTAAAACCCCACGGTGTACGTCTGCCGCTATAGTTGGGGCGGCACGAGATCTCTATAGACTTCATCGTGCCGCCCCAGCGGTTGGCCCAGCAGCGAAAGCGCCGCCGCCGGGCCCCGCCTTGTTGGGAGACAGCCGTGTACACACCGGCCATCTCCTCCTTCCGCCGGACCTGTGCAATGGGAAGATGGGTCCCCCGACCCATCCTCCCCGGTCCAGTTGTCTTGACTACAATTACATAATAGCCACAATTTTAAGTTGTAAAAAAGCTATTTACATAGGTTTCAGAATTGCTAAAGTTAAACGGCGGTAGACATAGCACATTACTCGTATAGTAGGCAGGGGCGATGGCACAATGGGATAGTTTTTAATCGGATGTTTGTTGTTCCGCTACAATATGGACAGATTACCTGGTGTGGGTCGTAGGAACCAGGTCGAGGGTTGCACCACAAAATTGATAATTGTGACGTTCTTTGCGGGAAAATTATGACTAGCAGTGGACATCTTTTGGCTGCATGATTAGCAATATATATTTACTTGTATATCTGGGTATTCATAAAAAAGTTAGTGTCGAATAAGTAACTGTAAAAACATTACACCGCCTGAATGGTTAAAGAGCTGCAATATTCACAGAGGTTACTGAGTAGTCGTTTCTGGTTCCAAATCAATTAAAAAATAGGTGCTTAATATTTGACCTAATTATCTTGAGTAACGCAAAACTGATATTCACACAACATCAGATGATTTACGTTAAAACGAATTGGTATAATAAATACCGACGCGGTGAGTCACGCGCATTCAACGTGCGCCGTCTCCGTGCCGCGCCTCGCTTCGGTTTTGTTCCAACGTGCCCCATACAATGCAACGATTAACCTCACGACTAGTACAGACGTCAACGGGAGCTTAAATTGGTGTCGTCAGTGACATTTTAGTTTCGTGAATAATTGATGTATACGTTTTGGAGAATAAATTGTTATTATTGGTATCAAAAAACATGTAGAACTGATTTAGAATATGTTGTGATTCCCCAGCGACCTGGACTCGCGGCTGTACGTGGTGGGGTCGGGGTCGCTGCGCGTGCAGGCGGCGCGCGCGCACGACGCGGCCGCGTACACGTGCCGCGCGCACTCGCGCCTCGACTCCGCCGACACCACCGCGCATCTGCACGTGCTGGTACCCACCCACACACGCACACATACACGTACACGTGCACATACGCGCACACACGCATAGTATACACCCGAATAATGACAGCAAACATCTAACTTAAGAGGCGTGGCCACCGATTAAACTATGAGTGGCGAGTCGTATTCAACACCGAAATCTGTTTGATGATTGTGACGAGTTAAAGATTAAGATAAGAATTTAATTCGAGTGTTTTCATACATACATTGTTACAATGTTTAAAAGTTTAGTTATGTGTGTTTATGTAACACGAATGTGGTCGGTATGTGTGTGTGTGCAGTCGGCGCCGCGCGTTGTGGTCGGTGACGGCGGCGGAGGTGGGAGTGGGAGTGGGGCTGGTGGTGGGGGTGGGAGTGGGAGTGGGGGCGGCGTGGTGGTACGCGCGCTCGTGGCGACGTGACGCTGTCGTGCGAGGCGCAGGGCCGCCCGGCTCCGACGGTCTCGTGGCTCAAAGACGGGGATCCGCTCACTCCGAACGAGCACGACATCGCACTCCTAGACGGGTCAGTATTGATAATTTCTTGTACAATACCGTATCACTATATATCAATGGAATTACTATTGACCTGCGTCCGTGTTATTGACTATATCGAGAGAGTTACTAATGACCTGAGACACCATTGGTTGGAAGTATCAGCTGTTCGTGCCTCTTGATTATTATTGGCTGTCAGCTTTCACTGAATGCCTTAGAAGGCAACTGACAATTAGATACTGGGTAATCTCGCTCAGGCAGTGAGTCCAGTCACATTTATGGACAAAACGTCGTAACTACATTCAATGTTGCATTTCTGTATCGGCTCATGTTTATATTCGATTGGTCTTGTTGGTTAAATCGATCAAATCCTAAACACGACGACATACTTCGACATGGACGCCATTTTATCTCTACCCCGATAAATAATTTGATATAACCTTATTTGCCCGAGTTAATATTGTATATGCAATAATGTATGGCTCCGACTGATAAAAGCATATTTATGAGTTTAACTCTTCCGTTTCTCGCTTGTGTGCCCACTGCCGATAGTAAATATCGTTGACTTTTGGTCAAAAATCTCACATGTCTCGTTCACCATTACCCGCACATTGTGCCCGTCGGAGGAAGACAGGAGTACTCCCTGCTTCCGGTGTGGGCAGCTGGGCCACATGGCAGCGGCTTGCACAGTTATGAAACTGCATTGCGCTTTCTGTGCCGCCGCCGGAAGGAATGCCGAGCACTTCATGGGGGGCGCGACCTGTAGGCCGCCTCCCGTGAAAGGGCTCTTGTTTCCTCCGGCGACGCGACCTCCTTAGAGGTCAACGTAGACGTTGGGTGGACGTGGGGAGGTTCACCTCCTACGTTCGTCCTTAAGCCGGACCAAGGGGGATGGGTCGGGGGTCCGTCTCTCCATTGCGCTGGTTCGGCGGTCTGGGAGACAGTCTACGCCAGGCTGTCTCTCTTTAGCGGGAGGCTCAGGATCTTCTTTCTGAGCCGGCCGTCGGGGTGACATGCGGAATGCTCTCTCATCCCTTGTCCCCTATTAAGGCGGTTGCGGACACCCATGGGGTTTTAGTCCGTGCGAGTCGGACATAACCCACTCTCTCCCCCGGGAGAGTGGTGTATCCAGTAGGGTTTCCCCATGTAAAAAAAAAGTATGGCGCATCTGGAGTGATACCGTATTTTTGTTTCGTGCAATTGAAATACTTGCACAGACTTAACAGAGTTATGTCTATGTTGATGTTGCAGGTGGTCGCTGCGTATCCAGGGGGTGCTGCGCGTGGACGCGGGCATGTTCCAGTGCGCGGCCTCCTCCCCCGCGGGCTCCGCCACCTCCCCCCTGCGGCTCCTCGTGCTGCCCCCCGACGCACACACAGGTAATTGTCTACAAACCAACACCATACACACACATACTGTTAGCGCGCATTATGTACTTAGGTTTCCGAACGCACAAGCATGCCTTCCGCCCTTCCCTTACCGCGGACGCAACAAAAAACGATATCTCGCATAGTCATACGCAAGAATTGCTATCACCGATCACTAATATTGTAAAGTTTGGTGTAAAAAGCGCATAGACGCTAAACCCAATATAATGTATATTATATATCGCCGCGATTGAAGTGCATTGAAATCCGCATCATCAACACCGGTGAGTCTGCAATCCGTTATTCCGTAAACCTTCTGATAACAAAAATGCAATTTTTAAAATTTTTGTCTGTCTGTCTGTCTGTTTGTTCCGGGTAATCTCCGAAACGGCTGGACCGATTTTGACGGGAATTTCACTGGCAGGTAGCTGAAACTACAGCGGGTTACTTAGGCTACTCTAAATTAAACTAACTATTAACCGCGGCTTCGTCTGCAATACTATCTCCAAAATGGTTGGACCGATATTTACAGAACTTTCACCAGCAGATAGCGGACATCATAGCAAGTAATTTAGTTTATTTTAACTTAAACTAGCTGTTAACCGTGGCTTCGCCCGCAGTACTATCTCCAAAACGGTTACACTGGTCTTCACGAAACTTGCATTGACAGATATCTGATCTTATAAAAAGTAATTCAAACTATTTTAGTTTATACTAGCTGTTAACCGTGGCTTTGTCCGCAGTGTTTTCTCCAAAACGGTTAGACCGATTTACACGGGACTTTCACTGGCAGATAGCGGACCTTATAAAAAGTAATTTAATTTAGACTAGCTTTTAACCGTGGCTTTGCCCGCTGTGCCATCATCAAAATGGTTAGACCGATTTTCACGGGACTTTCATTGGTAGATAGCGAACGTTATAAAAAGTAATTGAGGTTATTCTATTATAGACTAGCTGTCTCCCGCGACTTTGCATGAAATTTATCCACTCTGCTATAATAGTTGTTGCTCTGTAATTAACCAACTTCAAAAACGAACAGATTCAATTCAATTCTTGTATCTTATTTTAATGTTTATTGTAAAATATAATCATTTATAAATCATTTTAAAAGATTACTTTTTCTTGGAATAGAGATGTTTTCAAAGGGGTCCCATTGTAATTTTATTTCATTAATATTTCAATTAATCGCCTGCATATTTTTTAATAAATTAAATTATTGTCAATTATGTTTATTGTTATTAATTATAAGTTTCATCAGTCTCGAAGAGATGACGCTTTAAATTAGTTTGTTGACAGATAACTGTAGGACCGACTGTTATAGATATAACTATATATATAATTGTTATATATATATAACGGAGCTAAAACAACGCGTGTTCGGGTCAGTATATATATATATACGAGTATATTTTTTGTTTTTTTAATAATTCTGCAGACTCTTGGTCCTTACCTTTTTTGCTTTCGTTTCATTTATTATATATGTCAAAAATGGTATCTGTGAGCAACTAGTGGTATTTTTATTATTTATTACGATTATTATGTTACTTAACTATTAACTATTTTAGGACGTATTTTTAATGAGGTCATTGTCTTTATGGCATTTGCGTTTTGGTCGTTCGTGGCCATTTACAGGTTATTATCCACGCAATCCCGCGCCGGAGCGTCCACGGTCCGATGGATAAACCTAATATGCACTACACCTTATATTTATTTTAACTTTGCACTTACAGAAGTATCAGACGGTTCCATAACGAGCGTGTATAAACAATCGAATGGTGTAGCGTCACAGACCCCCGCGAATTCGATTCAGGACGCGTTCAACAGCTTGGTATCGTCCGAGGGCGTGGAGGAGCCCCCGGAGCCGACCCCGGACGAGTCCGACTTCCTCGGGGAGACCTCCTCAGCGTTCGCGGGACCCTCGCTCCAGTACGACGAGTACGAGGATACTAACCCGGATAATTCTTTCCACGCTGCCGAAGGCGGGGGAGAGGGTCGGGTGGGGGGCAACGCGAGCGTGGGGTCCGCCCCCCGCGCGCTCCGCACCCTCCTCGTCAAGCACAGGTTCGTGACCCTCAGCTGGCAGGAGCCGGACCACCTCGCCGCTGACATCACCGGGTACGAGGTCATCTACAAGGTCAGCGGCAGTAAAAGGTTAGTACGTGACATTTGTACAAATGAGTTTGTTGTGATTTTATTTGCAATATGAGTAATTGACTACATTACACCTGATGGTTAAGTAAAGTATAATCCAAACATTCGATTTGAGGATTCTCAATTCATTAGTAGCTGTTGTAGACTGGCTGATCTTAGAATGCAGTAGGAAATATTACTTCCCGTGTACTGTGGTCGTGATGCCAATAAACATTTTAGCCACGTCTTACTATTAGTTATATTTGCAAATACTATAATATTGTTTCGATAATGAATGTAGTATTTCTGATTTAACTCTTTAGTCGTATTTGTTAAAGAACAGAGGAAAGAAAGGCCGTATATTGAGTGTTGAAGGAAAAATGCTCAAATGATAGTTGTCACGTCGTTAATGAATCCCTACAATACAAATGAGTATTTGTTAAAGGAAAACACCGTGAGGGAACCTCGACATGACAGTAGGATTATACTCGTATGGCTAGCTACCATTGTCGAGTGAGATCGGTAGATGTCCGGGTTTTGCTTGTAATTATCTTGATGTATAACCGCGCGTGTGTCCGTGCGTGTGGCGGTGCAGGGAGCGCGTGGCCCGCGGGGACCCGCACAGGCACGAGATGAACGTGGCGGGGCTGCAGCCCAACACCACCTACCTGTTCACCGTCGCCGCGCTCTCCCGCCTCGGCGCCTCCCCGCCCGCGCAGGTCAGCCGCACCCCCTCCCCCCACTCGCACAACCACTCCGGACAAACGACGGTTTCATTGACATCGTCTTATTTGCTTTTCTATACACTTTTAAATGACGTTTAAAAAAAAAAATCAGAAATGTAAACATAGAATTTATATGCAGCCGGCGTATTACACTGAAATTTTCACAGAAACATTCATGTCCTTATTTTTACTAATCATTCAACTAGATGAAATATTACTCAGAAGAACTATTATAAATAACTATAAATGTTCAATAGCGTCTAAATGTCAATAATCATTACCGTTATCCGTATACCGTAAGTTAGTAATCATACACCGTTACACTTTACTAAAGTCGGTTATAAATTGCTGTTAATTATTCTGATATTAAGTTTTTTTTTGTTTTCTATACTATTGCAATTTGCAATAAAGACACGGAAATAATATTTCGTATTTATCGTTAGTGTTCAGCGTCACACTCGCGCAACGTGGAATACGTTCTCTTTCACACGTAGTGCTTGTTTTACACGTTTTTCCATAGCACCGGCAGAACATTGTCAATGTGAATATTAATAATGAATGATTGATAGTAGGATAGTGACGACTATGTTATCTATTGGAAAGGAATAGTGTATTCCATTATTATTTGTTTATAGTAATAATAAGTACTTATAGAGTATAACAGTGAATAAAAAGCACAAAAACACAAGACATCTGTGAACATTTTTTTTCTCAATTGGTACAACCATTACCGAATAAGTGATAATATTACAATTGTTTTGCGATAATTTCAATACTTTAACAAGATGGCGGTTTGCTTCTTATATTTCTTTGTGAAAAATACCACAAAAAGTGACATCTCGGAATGCATTGTCTGTGGTTATACCTTCCATTCATTTCTGTTATGCACAATAACCGAACTATGTTGTGGTAAATACAACTAATATTACAAACTAATTCAAGATTATAAACAAACACAAAATTAATTACACGAGAAATTAAGATTGAGTTAAAAATGTAGTTTGTAAATAATAATGTGTTGTGTTGTGTTGTGTGGCAAGACGATAGAGGTGCGCACTCCGGCGGAGGAGCTGACGTACGGCCCCCCGACGCAGGTGCGCGCGGAGCCGGCGACCTCGCCTCCGCCCCCCTAGCGCCCACGCCCATCAAGTACACGCTGCACTACACGGAGGTACTCCCGCTATCATTATTCAAGTAAAATGTCCAGCGATACTCTCACACTGTTTTATGTAGCTACATACATAGACATCTATCATTCATTTTTTTTAATCCTCCTAAAAAGTTATTGGATAATTTCTTAAATACTAAAGTTACTGCATACCGTTTGAGTTTGTCGTTGCTTGTAATACTTGTAACTTTATCAATAAAAATTATTGAGGGCGACTCTCATTCACGCATGTATGTTGAGTGGTATGTCTGCAGGTGGAGTCCGGCCGCGAGCAGTTCCAGCTGGTGGAGGTGGGGGCGTGCGGGGTGGAGGGG
>MU158975.1:391060-441370 GCA_015888305.1 Antheraea pernyi
GGCGAGTACGAGCCGGCGCGCCACCCGCCCCCGCCCGCCTCCCTCGACCGCCGCCACTACGTGCCCACATACGTAGGTCTGTACGCACACACCCATCCACATTATACTACATTTGAATTCGCACGTCGCGTGAGGGGGGAAGCTTGGGGCGTCCGGCACAGATAAGCTTGCTTTACATTCCTAAAGCATTCGCTCTATTACGCAGTGCAGTAACTACGATTAATAAAGATAACGCTATACGACACTGAACTTAGGTCGTCCATTTTGGTTTTCTCACCGATGTAGTGATCCAAAAATGGTGTCATACAGTACATCTCTTCTTCATCTTCATACAGTAAAATAAAAAATAAAACATATTAAATTTCTCTTAGTACAACAACATAACGCTTTTTAATAATTATGTTATTTTTTTGTTATTATATTGATTTCATTTAGTTGGTTATTACATCTGTGTTATCTCCCCCCTTCCTGCCTTGCTCCCCCCCGGTTGTGCGCAGGCGGCGGCAGTGGGAGCGCTAGTGGTAGCGAGGAGACGTGCGTGGTGCGCGCCTCCCCCAGCTCGCTCGGCAGCTGCGGCTGCAGGCGCTGCGACCTCTGCGACTGCTACAAGCGTAAGTACACATGCCTCCCCCCACATAACCCACCCACTACCCCATCCGCCACCAAATTTATTTACTTATTTCATTTTTTTTTAAAGTAGTTATAATAATTTGCTTCTTTTGCACTGAGATTTTAGACAGTATTAACGGTTAAATAGATTTCTATGGAACATCTGATTCCACTAGTCTTGCTAAGATAGAAGCGTATATATAGTGAGAGCCGTGTGTCTGTTTGCGTGCGCAGCGATGACGGGCGTGGGAGTGGGATGCGCCGCCACCTGCGACCGCAGGAACCTGCGCGCCGCGCACCCCGACCAGGTAACACCGCCGACGCCATGTTCGCCTTCCACACTACTCTGTTAGCTTTGCTGCTACTCTACTATTGTATACTGCGTGAAAGTTTAAATAGTAGCAATATTCAACGAAATGATGCTCATGATGACATTTAACATATAAAATAATAATATAAAAACAAATACTAATAAACAACAAAGAACCTTAGTCAAAGTTTGTTCTACGACTTTTAAAAACATGGATACAACAGTGAAACGCTCAATGAACGAAAGTGAAGGTGAATCGCGAGGGCGCATCCGAGGTTAATAACCTTAACATTCGTAACGCATAAACTATCTCTTTCAGCGAACGATTAACTGAAGTACAGTTTATGTGTTTCTACTTATGCTGCTCACACCTTTACGTAAACTAGGCGTTAGGAGTGAATATTAGTTTTACTTTTCTCCCGATAATTAGGTCAAATAATAAGCATCTATTTTTTCATTGATTTAGAACCATTTTGTAGGTGGTAGAGCCACGCTAAATCTAATACTGGTTTTAGCATGAACGGGTCGACTCGCCCGGGGTACTACCACCCGACACACAGAAATACTCACGTGAACGAACAGTGCTTGCATTGTTGTGTTCCATTCGGTCAGTGTGAGCCGGCGGTCCACCTCCCCTTTCTTCCCTGTCCCTCCCACACTCTCTATCCCATCCCCCTCCCCTCAAACATAGGCTGGCAACGCACTTGTGACTCTTCTGACGTTGCTAGTGTCCGTAGACGATGGTGATCACTTAAAATCAGGTGACCTCCCTGTTCGTTTGCCTCCTATGACATAAAAAAAAAACGGAAACAAGTACTTAGTAACCTTAGTAAATTTTGCTATTCTTTAAACTTTCACGCCGTATAATATTCCATTTGAAGTTGATATCTTGAATAACCTCTAAATAATTTATGAAGTTGGTAGACAACACTAGAAAACGCCTTCTGAGCTAAAAAATATATATTGAAAATTTAGAAAAACATTATTAGTTGTTCAATGTGTTCGTGAAAGTGTTTATATATTCGATGTGTTCTCAGCATCGTATCAGAATGAGATAGTGCTTCGAATAAGTCGGTATGTTTGTACGTAATAATGTATGTGTTGTGGTGTGTACAGAGTATGCCGCTGCTGTCGGGCGTGGCGCCGCTGGTGTCGCCGCAGTCGTCGCTGGCGTCCCTCGCGCCGCTGCACGCCGCGCCCGCGCCCGCGCCCTGTCCGTAACACTGCTCGCTCCGTGTGCGTCACTGTGCCGTGCCTCCGCGCTTGTATATAACTGTGTGTGTGGTGGCAGGCGGTGCCGGCGCGTGCCCGCTCGGCGCTGCGTGCGGGGTCGGCGGTGTCGGCGGCGGCGGTGTCGGCGCGGAGGTGTACGCGTGCGCGTCGCGGGAGCGGGAACGCGGGCACTACGTGGCGTACGAGCCGCTCGGACACTACACGCAGTCAGTATATACCTTTATCTCGCTGTTGTATAATATTCACGACAGCTGATACACCGCAGTACATATACTGGTGTTGATTTCTTCGATCGGAAATCACCTGTGGTGCGAATCAAATGCGAGGTCAGCAAGAGAACTAGTTGCAAATTTTGTGATCACTCACCGGCCGGTGCGGGATTCGGTCGGTGCCGGAGGTCGACGCCGACGAATTGCGATGGTGAAAATAGGTTAATGCGAGACGAGGAGCGCGCGATTCCTTTTAGGCGCACGCCTTCGCATACGATGGGCGCGATCAAACTGGTCCGGGGACGCACGCGCCGGGAGCAATCAACAAACAAAATGCTCCCACCCTAGCTGATACAATTTTTCCTAATTGACTATTTACGCGGTCGCAACATACACACATACATAATACATGTTTAACAATTAAAATATCTAAAAGTTCTTATCAAATTTGAAACATTGAAATTAATTACTCAAAAAATAATTATATAAAATATCCCACATTTAAGATATGTGTAGTTAATGACGTCGTACCAAAAGAACTAATAATACAAATGTAACAATTATTTATTTCGTACTGTTTAAACTATTCCACATAATACCGCAATCCTTGATAAATGGCGCTGTATTAATAGTTCAAGTGTTTAATCATGCTATCATGATTATTTTCTGAACAGATTCAAAAATCAAGAAGAGATTGAAGAATAAATTGTCTTATTCTAAAAATAAAAACAACACGTACAATATATGTTATTTTAGGTGGTATTTATTAAACATGTGTTTAATAATGAGCACATTGTATAGTCTCAGGAAGCCGTCTCACCATGCTTACGCTGTTCCAGCCGCGACTCGCTGAGCAGCGAGCCGGGGGGGCCGGGCGGGCCGGGGGTCCCGGGCGGGGGGTCGCTGGGCCGGCGCGCGGCGGGACCCCCCGGCCCCCTGCACAGCTTCGCGCTGCCCGACCCCGCCTCCGACCACTCGACCCCCCAGCACTCGCACTCGGGACCCCCCGGCCCCCTGCCCAGCTTCGCGCTGCCCGACCCCGCCTCCGACCACTCGACCCCCCAGCACTCGCACTCACACTCGCACTCGCTGTCGCGCGGTAACCACATATTATTATTACTTTTATACGTTATTAACGGTCTTATACCACCATTTGGCGTGAAAACACTTTTATTGTTATATTATTCTTATACGTTGCTATAATAACTGAGTTATGTAGAAACAAACGCGGTAAATAAAACAATATAGCCGCGAAATTAACCAAAAAGATGATATAATTCATATTACATACAGATATATGACTTTCAATTATGTATATTTATTCTTGGATATAAGGCGTACGTCTCACGCGGTTGTAACATATTTTTGATGAATTTCACACGGACGAATGCACAGGTAGTAGTTAATCACTACATAGTGTACCAATTCAAATAAAAAAAGGAACCTTTAAAATCGGTTCACAATTGACGAAAATATCGGTTGACATACATAAAAAAAATACGTATAACCGAACAAGGTAACCTCCTCCTTTTTCGAAGTCGGTTAAAAAGAAAATCCTCTGTCAGTTTATCTGTTCGCGATAAAGTATAAAACGACCATTTTCATGCCATTGTCACCAGTAGATAGAATGATGATTCATGGGGAAGATTTAGGTATAATTTGTCAAGATTTTCATTTTATTATCGGGGCGGGACAACGTCCTCCGAGCCCGCTAGTTATCTGCCCGTAAAAGCCCCGTGAAAATCGGCCCAACCAATTAGGATATTACGGACGAAGTCTTGAGTAACAAAATAAAATAGTCTAAGTTACTTCGTATAAGGTGAGTTATCTGCCAGTGAAAGTCCCGTGAAAATCAGTTCAAGCATCATGGATATTCCACTGCAGCCGAAGGCGAATAAAAAATCTAAATTACTTTTTATGAGGTCTGCTATCTACCAGTGAATATCCCGTTAAAATCGGTCCAACCATTTTGGAAATAGCCATGCGGACGAAACCGCGGACAAATAAAATAGAATATGCTAACCGCTATAATTTCGGCTATCTGGCAGTAAAAAGTAAAATTCCCGTTAAAATAGGTCCAGCCAATTTGGAGATTACCCACAACAAACAAACAAACAGAGAAATATACTAATATAAAAATATAGACAAAGTATAAAGAAACATTTTTTTTTTGTCATTTGTAGCCATATCCATTCATCGAAAATTGTTATTTTAATTGTAGATACACAAATTTTATGTTTATAACACGTAATAGAGAACAAATAAAAAATTAGAAATAAAAGTAGTACAAACTTTTTGCATAGGAAAACAAAATAAACTTCGAAAATGTTTGCGATAGAAACTTACCACGTTACCATGGCAACGTATAAAATACTAACGCTAAAGAAATCTTTATTTGAACAATTTTGTTTTATGGTTATGAAGACTAAGAAGATAATAATGATGTATAAAATAATGTACGACATTATTATATAAAAGATTTGGCGTTTATGCCTTTATTGTAACTTGGACATGGAAGAAAATTGATTAAAGGATATATAAGAAACCTATATTGACAACTTCAGAATTGGCAGTATGGATTAATTCCTTCGCCTGTCCTATTAAACGAATATTATTACTACTACCTTAGAATAATAACGCATAGAATGATAGTTCGGTACTTTAGGTAACTACAAAAGTGAAGCATAAAATCGTACATGGGTGCAAGCGATTACACGAGTACACACGCACACCACGATAAAAAAGGGTTGCCTCTAAAATGTAGCTTGCCCACAACCGGGGAAAATGAAAAGCATTATTTCTTAAACCGACACGTGTTTTTTTATATTTTTTTTTGCTTACCTCGTCTTTCTAGTCATTATTTCGGCCTAAATTCAACACTTAAAGAAACAATTTTGATGTTATATACCATACATTCCATACAACAACGTAATCGAGGTCAAAGAAACGACTAAGTATATGGGGGTTAGTGTTGTAATTACTTAGGATCAGTAGGAATCCTTTGACCAACAAAACGCAATAAATGTTAAGATTTTATTAATATTATTATTGATTGAAGGTTAAAAATATATATATATAATGATAAAGTTCATTTAGACGTCAACTTTTAACGAACTCATTTTCAAGTATGTAATATTTGTAAACTACATAATGGCGTGCGTATTTTACTTATACATACAATACCTAATTAATTAAATATGTTCCTTTAATAAAAAATAATTAATCTCAACACTAACGTCAATTGAAATGGGAAAGTAATTTCGTTATCTGGTAACACTGAGCATGTACAAAACATGGAATAAAGCAATTGTTTTTATTAACGTAAATCGTTGAAATACTATAATATGTTGATAGCTTATATGCGAAAAATGATGTTAACACACTTCTTATGATTTTCAGATATATTGTGACAGCATTTAATTGCACAAACCGTCATAATTATTTATTTTCTGAGAGATGCGTTCGGAACGACGTGACCTTGTACACTATGGAACGGGCAGGCGTAGGGAGCCATTTCTGGCTCCAATTTAGTAGCGTCAAATTTTATGCGCGGATTTGGTTTCTATGCGTTATTATTCTAAGACTACTACTAACGAAATCTATCAAAAGGAAAAAAGTGCCCTATTTTGAAACATTCTTCATTGGTGCCCTGCTTCTATTGGTCTTAGCGTGATGATATATAACCTATAGCCTTCCTCGATAAATGAGTTATTTAAAACCGAAGGATTTTCTCAAATCGGACTGGTAGTTCCTGAGATCATAGCGTTCAACCAAACAAACAAACTCTTCAGCTTTATATATTACTATAGATTACTAGCCGTTGTGTATGATGATTGCGACGCACAGATTGACAACACCACACGATGCTAATTCGAACTGGTCGCCTTCGTGGCTATTGTACTAGAATGTAAAATTCCACTCTGGTTACTACCTGGTCTTGCCAAAAAAAATACTGTTCCCAAGAGATATATGAAATTTTCATTAACGCAAGTGAAGCCGTGGACAACGTTAGTTATCATATATATTAATACGTGAAGCCTGCCGTTGTGTATGATGATTGCGACGCACAGATTGACAACACCACACGATGCTAATTCGAACTGGTCGCCTTCGTGGCTATTGTACTAGAATGTAAAATTCCACTCTGGTTACTACCTGGTCTTGCCATAAATACTGAAACAGAAAAAAAAATCTTCTATTGCAAATAACTTTTATTACTTTTACAGTGTGTTAGTTTAATACACAACTATAAAACAATTTAAAATATAAAAAGCTTATTCGAAGTGGTCTCCATTGGCTGCAATACAGTCCTTTAAACATTGAGGCCAGGTATCAATAGAAGCACGCACTCTTTCTATGGGAAAATTCTTCACTGCCAATCGTACGCATTGTTTTAGGGACTCCAAATTATCATGGCGTTTAGAGCAAGCCGTACTCTCTAAAACTGAGACCATAAATCATAATCCAGCGGATTAAGATCGGGACTAGACGAGGGCCAGTCTTCAGCTCTGATGAAGTCCTAAACGTTCGTTTCCAATCAAGACTGTGTAGACCGAGCTTTATGACCCGGCGCCGAGTCTTGCTTGAAGGACCATTCTTGGTTATTGAACATGGTGTTGTTAAGGGGCTTCACTACCTTCTCAAGAATAGTATCTTGATTCACTTATGCCGATGTTTTGATGCCTTTCTCACAAAAGTATGGCTCAGTCACTCCTTCATAGCTAACACCCCACCAAACCATCACTGAAGTCGGATAGTGCCCCCGTTGCACTCTATCGACTAATTGGGAAGCTTCCTTAGAGCTTTTAGCATAAATACGATCACTTTGTTTGTTAAAATGTTGCTCAATTGTAAAAAAAATCTCATCCGTAAATAAAAAAAATCTGTGACCTCCCTTTGCGTACCGCTTCAGTAGTTGTTTCTATTTTACCACGCTATTATTTTTTAAATTATCAGTTCAGAAATGAACAGTACGTCTCTTCTAGACTGCAAGTTCTAAGTCATCTTTTAAAATACGTGACATGGTTCTAGGTGCTATCTTCATCTCGCGAGATAAAATCTTTTGCTTCCGTACAGGATTTCTTAGAATTCTTTCCCTTACTGCTTTGACCACCTTGTTCGTACGAACACTACGTGGACGGGCAGATCTTTTTCTGTCACAAACAGGAGGTCTCATTGTACCTATTAATATCCCGGTACACAAACATTTTACTAATACCAAGCGTATGGAAAGTATTAAATAGTGCATTTGGCTCCATATCTACTTTGTCTAATGTAATCACAGCGATTCGGTTCTCTTTATCACCCCACTCTCTTTTAATATCGCAAAATATTATACAATGTATTGCCGCCAAAATGAGAAAACTCAATGAATAATCATATAAAAATGACAGATTCCAAATTCATATGTAATATTTTGTTTATTTTTAATTGTAACAGTATTTATGGCCAGACTAAGTGTTTATCATGCTGTAAGCTGTAGTCACTCTTAAATATTAGGTGTGTATTCCCTCATACTTCGGGTGCTAGTGACGTATATTAGATTTACATATTCGATTAAATGTTAAGTGTACTATTTGGATGTTAGTGGGCTGGCTAGCCAGCTCGAACTGACTATGCTATTGACCATGCAAGGTCTTAACAGCTTCACCGGACTACTTTATTACGTTACATTTTAGGTTTAATATTAGGTGTACTATTAATTCACACTTCGGTACTAATGGCATTCAGAGTTGAACATTTGTCCTTAATCTTTGGTCTGGTATTAGTTTTGAGTAATGGCTATAAGAGGTATTATGTATTTAAATTTAAAGAACAAACAATGCAGTATGAAATTTAATTTGGTAATTTATCATATAGTGTATGTTTGTGTGTGTTCAGGGAGCGGCCGGGACACGTCTCCCTACAAGAAGAGTGCGAGCTCCTCCCCTGGACACATTCCTAATCGGTTGCAGCTTGGTGAGTACACACACATGCATACTCCTAGCACCCACTCCCACCAGCCACTCTCACAACCCACTCCCACCACCCACTCCCACCAACCACTCCCGCAACCACTCCCACAACCCACTTCCACTCATTCCACCCCGTTACCACTCCGTTCATTAATGATTACCTGATTCCAAGTCACTTCTATACATTACTTGTAGTTTTTTATCTCCTACTAAGAACAGAAAACGAATTAAAAGACAGCACATTATATTGTGCGGGTGGCGAAATTTTTTTATATGGAAAAATATATATTATGTTTCGCTTAGGTTATAATATATGTTTTACGAATTTAAATCGGCAACCACTATCAGTCACGATGAACGAAAACAATATAAAGAGACATCAATTCATTAATATATAAAAACTCAAGGTGCACAGTCTCGAATAAAAGTAACGCTCAAAACCGTCTCCGAAATTTCCCCGATATACCTATAAGTAGTTTCAGTTATACTATACACTGATGTTTTTACAAATTCAACCTTACGTGAATTATTTAGAATTGTTTTTACAAAGCTGTGTACAAAAAGTCCAAAGACGGGACGAGAAACTATTTGAAATGAGCTCAGAATTCTCAATTATGCACTCATTTTATGCGGACGGGTTTGAGGCGTTGACTGTGCATCTTGGGTTTTTATATATCAATCCATCAACTTCAAAATCATTATTATTCGTATTTGGAATCAATATAGATCTCGTGATGATTCTAATTATAATTATGTATTAAAATAGTGAGTCTACGTTCTTTTATGTGGGCCTATGTTTTTGAATCGACAATACAACTGTTACACGTAACGACGTATTTAGTTTTTACGCACAATATACATAAGTAATGTTGAGAGTAGTGTAGTGTAGAGTTGCCGTTTAATATTAGGAGTTTCGGTTAGATAAATGTCGATCCTATTGTATAGAAGCTATTTATTCACTCTTTACACTGAAGGAGCATGCTCACATATTATATCTAAGGGAAATAACACAAACAGTCGATAATATAGAGTAGTGTAGACACTGTGTCGGCTGTGAGTGTGGGTGTGGGTTGCAGGAGGCGCGGTGGGGCACTGCGCGGCCGAGCTGGAGCCCCTCACGCCCTCGCGCTCCACCGAGAGGCTGCACCGCGAGATGCAGAACCTCGAGGGGCTCATGAAGGACCTCTCCGCCATCACCCAGCACCAGTTCCACTGCTAGTGCCGGCACCTGCCTCGGCTCCATCACCACCACTATCACCACCACCGGAGCGGACACTCGCCCGCACCCGCGCTCCCGCACACACATCGCGGACTCCACACTCGCTGCCGACTCGACACTCCCACATGGTGGTGATTCATTTCATTGTTTCACACTCGATACTACCAAATGCAAGATGTGTGTTATTCTATACAGATGGAGCTGGTGTATTACGAAGTAAAACTTTACATCGTGCTAATGACATTTAATACTTTTATGTGGATGGTATTTAATAAAATAAGGTGTCACTCACTCCGCTTATATCTTAACAGCGCCACAATAACCGCGTTCTCCTCATTATCACTCTAAATTGACTTTCCCTTTCTTTCCGTTATCTCGCTCTGTCCCGCTCTAACAATCGCAACAACACCGCGTATAAAACACGCATAATTTATCAATAATATATGAGAACCGACAAGTGTTAGTTCAAACTCGTACGAGCCGGAAGTTCCAGAGTTTCCTGTTTCATTTTTTATATATAAATTAGCTTAAGCTGTAACTCCCATTGACTTTACCTCTCTGGTTAAACAATGACCAAATCTTCTGTTTTTTATTGTTTAATCATACATACAAGCTGATGTTAATATTTTTGTATATAAAATTGACAAACTACCAAAACTCACAATAAAGAAAAGTGTAGGAGTGTATTTTTTTTCATAGGCATAATTTTGTATTGTAATTTAACTACAATAATAATAACAAATTATACGAAACATATGCGAAGCTGTTAGTATAACTAGATATATATGAATACCATTTTAAGAGCAAAGGTCGGTGCACGTGCACGCAATGTGCGTGCGTGCGTGCGGACGTGCTGCGTACAATCTGTCAGTTTACATGTCGACTTGTACATATGTATTAATATTTATACGAGTATATATAATGAAATCATTGTAAATAAATACATTTCGGAGTTCGCACAAATATATTTACAAATAAAAGTACGAGCTCTACACTTATAGAAAGATCTCATCGGTATTGTTAATGCTTTTGTCCTAACCCCAATTTTATCATAGAAACTCAAGCTTATTACAATTCCTTTGAAAGGCCTAGTTTTTAGTTGAAACCACATAAAAAATATTTTAAAATATAAATATTGTATTACTACTACTTGAAGTAGTTTAATGAATTTTTAATGTTTAAACGTACTTTCTATTACACATTTTTTTATGAAATAGAAAAAATATGGCCTCTCCCTTTACTTACACATTATATAAATATAAGTTTAATTTGTAAAAAGCTAGTCATAGTGATTGTATACATTATAGTTAGGGTTCAAATAGCTCGCGACTCTCAATTGACTCAAATAGGTTGGTTCGAAAGCTTACGGACTATCGATAAAACTTTCTGGCCTAGATATTGTTTATCGAGTGACCAGCGTCTCTAGTTAATTGTAAGTTAATCGCTGACGCAGTTTGCTCGGCTCACGCGAGCCCGTGAGCACGCGCCGCGCTCGAGCCGAGCGTGATTGCTCGCTGCGGCCTCTTTGTAAATTGCATTGTTTCCACGATATACCTATACTTATAATATTGTTACGAGTATATATTAGTGTTAAGCATTTGTCTCACGAAATTTTTTGAATCGAATTTTTGTAAAAGTATTTTGTAATATATGCTATTTTATTATATCTAACTTGGACGGAACTTTATTGGACAAGTTTATGACAATATAATATTTTAATATTACGTTTTCAATAAAAAAGAACCGTGGCATTATAAGGACTACCGATAGAAATGATATCTCAAAACAATGGAATAACTAGTTTATTTAAAAAAAATTGAGCGTTACTGGACGTCTGGCAGATGTGAAGCATCGAAATTGTTTTGTATAAGTTATCTGCCTATGGCATAATCAAAAAATAAAGCATTACTAATTTGTTCCATAAAATAATGACTGTTTATTTATTTTATTAGATAAATATTCATTTTTATTAAATACAAAATACTAAAATTCAAAGACATCACAGGCGCGGTGTGTTTGGCGGCTTATTGTCAAAGGGCGCTAGGTCGTCGGCGCGTGCTGCGTAACACTAGTAGAACAAGTGGCCGACAAAACAATTTGAATCTTATGTTTATACAGATAGGGTTGTAAATGTTTGTGTTTTGCGTCGCCACGAGTCGCCACGCCAACAATCAGATTTACCCGCGCCTATAGATGTTTCGCATCAAAATAGTTTTTTATACTGTTTATTAATGAATCAAACATATGATGGGCTGCACAATCTCAATATTAGATGTCCATAGGACGCTATACTACGCGCCGCTAGTCTACACAAGCGTAATACGTCACGAGTATATCGAGTCATTGGTGACTCATAAGTTTTTCCCCTACCAAAATGCGCTCAGCTCGGCCAAAGCTTTTTCATTTCAAAAATATTCATACATAGAGAAATCCGAAAACGTTCACTATTATACGGTAATGTTATCATCATAAAGTCCTCTTGTAGAGTTCTTCCGTTTGTCTCTCTTCTCATTTTCTTTGATGTTCAGAATACAAGTGTATCATATGCGATGTAACGTGTTTATGTGCTTTATAAAACGAAGCAACGAGAAATGGACTAGGAAGCCGTTGCAATATATGTGTCGATACATTTCAAAATGTGTTAAATCCAATTTAATTTTTTTGTGTCATTTTTTTAACATTTCCATTTTAAATACACCGAAAACTAAGCTCAATATATGCCGGGTTTTCGTTTTTCTATGATCTTCATATTTTGCATATGAAAATCTCAAAAATAACGTAAAATCTAATATTTTACTGCTAACGGCTAAAGTTGGATTTAATTTATTTTGAAATGTAACGACTCATATATGTCAGTACATATCAGTATATGGTTACATATGTTTATATGTATTTTCCCGCGCATCAATGAATCATCACGATTCATTATATTTAATTCTTTGAGTTTGTTTGTTGAAAAGAAAAGAAAAGAATTCCAGAACACTTCAGATTTTTAGTATTGTGTAGATCACAACAATATAAATCATATTAATGAACATTTGTAAACTTGTCCAATAAATATTTCTTTTATAAAATTTGCTAATTCTAGTGTCGTATGTGAAACTTGTATGTAATATTCTTATGATTTAACAACACAAGTATAATTGATACTAGAGGGCAGCACTTTTCGATATGAAGATTCCAATGTAAATACGATGTTTTTTAAATATTTAATTATCATTAGGTGTATAATTGATGGGGGAACATGAGTTTGTCGCGCTGAAGCCGACACCAACTCACGTCCGAAAGCCTCGAGTGTCGCGCTTCTCAGTATAAAGTATCTTATCTATGGACGCGCTTCAACTGATTTATAAGCAAAATGAATATTATCGCTCGCTATCGACCAATCCGTGACCTCGGGTATGACGTGATCTGTTTACACTAGGGGTGTGCGAATATTCGCATTATTTGATAGCGAATTGAACCGAATAATTCGATCCGAGATTCCAATCGAACATTTCGAACTATTTGACTCATTCGAATAATTTCAACTATTCGGAGTATTCAAATAATTTCAATTATGTGGAATATATCAAACTATTTTAACTAATTAGATATTTACTAATACTAAATAATTAGTAATATACAAATTTAGTTTCATAGATTCAGTTCGAATTTTTCGATTTGTTCTAATATTCGTATCGAACATTATTCGCATACCCTTAGTTAAAACGAATGCGGACATGTATTGCTTGTCTGTGATTGGTTGACGAGCGATGTCGCGTAGAAGTCAACGAATCATGTACCTACATACAACCATGCTTTCTTTTTCTCTAATAATGAATGTAAATATAAACAATATTAGAGCAGGTCTAGGGCTTGTTGGTGGCGGTTCAGCGCACGACTCTCTATTTACTTTGAATAAAAACAACATTTTAGTTTTAGGAACTTTGGACTGATTCGTTTATTTGAATAAGGTGTAGGCGCAGCACGCAGCCCCCGGCACCAACCCGGGAACTTCCCGTCATAGACTAAATACATTTATTTGTATTATACATGCAATATCCAATTATCTGAGCATTCCTTGAATGTCACACTGACGAGAACACTTGGTGCCTAGAATCAACTGACTAAAGCATGCAATTACAAAAACTATTTTCTATAAGTATTTTCTGACGCCGCATTAATGTATTGGTTATTATATATTGTGTTATTATAAACGAATACAAGTTTGTAACGTTCTTATACTGGTCCAAATCATTTTCGAAAGAAAGACTAAACTTGATTACTACAAGAAGTGGGAAACTCGTAGTTTGTTTCCTGGAGTTTACTCTTTAGGAATTGATTAAAAATCAATTGTTCATAGAAAGTGGAGTGCCGGGCTGCGTGCTCGCGCCGCGTGTTCCCACCAAATAGAGACTGGTTTTAATTATTTATTCTAAATTTAACAAAATTATTTAATATGTAATTAAGTAGATGTATTAATGTGTTAATTTCAACATAATTTTGTAATTAATGTATTTGTATAAACTGTATCGCGATCGATCGATTCTTATTCTGTACATTTTCTATAATATACTTGTACTACTTATCTGTTGTTTTATTCAGTTTTCTTTTAAAACATCCGCTGGTCACGTTCCACCTATTCGTTATTTAGTTGTGACATCATTCAGCTACAGGTGCAGAGGTAAATCTAGCTAAATTACATAACTGTTATACCGGTGGGAAATCAAATGCTCCTTAGATGTGAAATAATATTCTTATAATTGATTTATACACAGTGTTTGCGTTTACGTCGAGATTTGATTGCTAATGTGATGTAAATGAAAGACGCGTGCACTCTCTATGATAGTTTAATGGACACTGAATAATAATACAATTCTCAACCGAACATGTCGCCCACCAAAAGGGCATTAAGACCTTTTACACTGATAGGAAAAACCTTATAAAAACACACAGTTGAAATTATAATTAAATTTAAGATTTACACAGAAACAAAGTTTGATTAATTTTAATATTGAAATATTAAAGTAACAGTGCAATTTGTTAAAGTAATAGACAAAGTTTACTTATAAATCTTTTAGTAATAGAATTACCACTCTTTACACTATACGCGTGTACAATTGTCCAATCCGGGGTGTTTTGCAACGATTCGCCCTAACATCCATTTACTTGGAGGAATGTTGCTATGTTTTATGACTACAGTGTCCCCAATATTAAAGTCTTCTCTTTTCTTAATCCATTTTGGACGCTGTTGTAGTCTTGTGAGGTATTCATTACTTCACCTTTGTCAAAAGTCGCCTAACAGTTTCTGAATATAATGCCATCTAGCTAACTGGCTCACATTTACTTCGCTAAGATTTGGTCCTGGTACAACAACTGGTGCTTCACCAATTAAAAAATGTCCAGGCGTTAGCGGGTTTATATTATTGACATCTGTGTCATCAATTGGAGTCAACGGTCGTGTATTTAGGCAAGATTCAATATGACACAAAAGTGTCGTGAGTTCGTCATATGTTAAGATGGTAGTCAATATCCTCTTCAAGTGATATATCATCTACTTTACGCCTGCTTCCCACAGGCCACCCATATTCGGGCTGTAGGCTGCTATGAAGTGCCATTGTGTTCCATCTTGCGCTAGAGAGTTTGCAATGTCCTCTTGAAAATTTAGTCGCGCTTCCGACCACGCCTCTACTAACTCTTTGTTGGCTGCTATGACATTTCTACCTTGATCACTCCATAGATGTGCACATCGTTCTCTCCGTACTACAAATCGTTTGAAAACTCCAATAAAAGCTTGTGATGTGAGGTCTCCAACCAATTCAATATGTATCACCTTAGTACACATACATATGAAGATAGCTATATATGTCTTTGTGGTTCTATTTCCTCTCGCTCGCGACATGAGTACATCAACAGGTCCAGAAAAATCTACGCCACTATGTAGAAAAGGTCGAGCAGGGGTAACTCTTTAGGTAATTCTCCCATAATTTGTGTTCTACACTTATCTCTAAGTTTAGCACATATCAGACATTTAAATATACATGATTTAACGGCTCCCTTCGCCCGTATATTAAAACATCGATTATTTGCTTTAATAAATTCATTTCTCTGATTCGGTGTTTGCTTACCAAATTATTTACAGTGGCTGAGAGTATGGTTTTCTTTACAAATTTGACATTTTTTGCTCCTTTCGACATTCGTTGTGACGTGAAATATTTTCTTTCGTAGATGAATAGAACTTGCCTTTGGTTTTGTTGTTTCAATTAATTCCAGTGTACGGAATTTAGATTTCAGAAATTGACGCAACATGCCCAACGTTGGGAGACTTTTGTAGATTACTTTTTGAAGAGTTTTGTAGATTATTACTAACATGTTCTTCCCACTCTTTATGTGTGTCTGAGTCCAGCTTCTGCACAACTATGAATATGATGAGTGGATCCCAAGTGTCTGTACTAATCTCCATATTGTTAAGCTGATGTAGACACTCAAAAGTCATATCTAATAATGTTTTGATTAAAGTTGAACTTAAGACTATCTTCTTCTAAGAAAATATTTTTTTCATAATAACGTTGATGGTTATTCTTTTGGTCCCATACCTTCGTTTCAGAGTATCCCATGCTTGCTCGTAGTTTATTTCTGATACTTGAATATGTTTAAGAACAGATGTGACTTCTCCTGTAAGACTAGTTTTCAAGTAATGTAATTTCTGTACGTTACTCAACGACACGTTTTTATGCACCAAAGTAGTAAATAAGTCATGGAACGATAGCCACTCCTCGTATAGACCGCTATAGGTAGGTAGTTGTATTTTAGGTAATATGACCTGTGTACTTTGTGATTCATTGGATGTTGTTAATGGGTCACTCACCTTTACTGGCTGCGATGTCAATAAATCGTTCAATTCGGTTTTTAAACTGATATATAGTTCTTCATGTTCATAATATTCGCCTTTCACGATATAAGGTATTAGATCTGTGTTTTCTTTCGTAGTGTTGCGTATTATTTCATCATAGGCTTGCTTATAGTCACTCCAATAGTCTTCTACACATACTAAGCGCGATTCAACATAATTTTTCGTTAATCTACTCTTCGGAGACTTCATTAATTTGAATTGGGTCTTTCTTATTTTTTCTGCAATGTTTTCTATGATGTTCAACGCCTTTTCAGCTTCTGTAGCCATTTTAAAACTTAAAAATTTTCAAACGTGGAAAAGTAATGAAATGAATTTGTATTTAAAACATCAATAACACGTGTAAACAAACACAGTCTTCGACGTCTTATCTCGAACTTTTATTCTCCGCCGGCCGGTGTATGAATACGTCGTGACTGGTATCCGGTTCGAATTTGGACCATAATAATAGGTTTTTACCTATGAAATTGCCGTTCTGCAGTACTGGCCATTTCAAATCAAAATAATTTTTGTTTGGCTAAGAATTCTAATTTCAAATTAATTTTATTTTAAAAACGTGGAATTTTTTCCTAAAGTAGTCATTTGTTTATTGATTAGTTTTACATTTTCATCGCATTTCAATCTTTTTTGTCATCCTCGATACGTTAAAAAATCTAGTAATTATGGAATATGAGTACCTTCGTGGCAGCAACGCGGGACAAGCGGCACGCAACATCAACGACGTTTACGGAGCTAATACTACAAACCAACGCACCACCTGTTGTTTGTATTGGTTTGCTCGCTTCCGATCTGGGAATTTCGACCGGAAAAATGAACCTCGCGGTCGTCCGAAGACTTTGGTCGACAATGACGAATTAAAGGCGATTGTGGAAGCTGATGATACACAATCTACTGAATCTACTGAATTAGCAGCAGCTTTCGACGTTGCGTCAAAATAATATTGGTCCATTTGCGTAATATTGGCAAGGTAAAAAACTTGACAAATGGGTGCCCCACGAACGCAATGATCGCCAGCGCGAAGTACGCGTCGAGACGTGCCTTGTAGTGCTCAACAGACACACAAATGAAGGAATTTTGAACCGCATTATTACCTGCGATGAAAAATGGATTCTGTTTGATAACCGCAAGCGCTCAGCAAGTTGGTTGGATCCTGGTTCAGCACCTAAACAATGCCCTAAACGAAAACTTACCCCTAGAAAAGTGATGGTCACTGTTTGGTGGTCTAGCGCCGGTGTGATTCATCACAGCTTCTTACCAAACGGGGTGAGCATTACTGCAGATGTGTACTGTGAAGAATTGAACACAATGATGGAGAAGCTGGCACATCTCCAACCAGCATTGGTCAATCGCTCGTCTCCGCTGCTCCTGCACGACAACGCGCGACCTCATACTGCACAGCAGACGGTCTCCAAGTTGCAAGAACTGGGGTTGGAAGTTCTCCGTCAACCGCCCTACTCACCAGACCTTGCGCCTACAGACTACTACTTTTTGCAGAATTTGGATAACTCCTTGGCGGGAAAAAAATTCAATACCCGAGAGGCAGTACAAAATGCCTTTGAAGAATTTGTTGCCTCCCGTCCAGCTGATTTCTTTAAGAAGGGCATCAATAAACTGTCACTGCGTTGGCAAAGATGCATTGATTGCATGGGTGATTACTTCGATTAATACAAATAAAAAATACATGAAAAAAATTCGTTTAATTTTTTTTATATATAACGGAAATTTCACAGGTAAAGACCTAATATGTTTGTATTTAGGTCGAGATTTGATAGCTAATGTGTTTTAAATGAAAGACGCGTGCAATCTCTATGATAGTTTAATGGACACTGAATAACAATACAATTCTCAACCGAACTCACAGACACTGTAACAAACTATTACAGAGACATTATATGTATGTAAATTTTATTAAAAACTTCTGATGTAATTATTTCTACACTTTATCATAGTCATTTCAAAAATATGTGACGATCAATCCAACCGTTTTGTATAACAACTAGTATAAATTAAAATTGGTTGAATTACTTTTTATAAGGTCAGCTAACTGCCAGTTTTGTGAAGATTAGTCTAACCGTTTTGGAGATAGCACTGCAAACGAAGCCGCGGTTAACGTCTAGTCTAAATTAGAGTAACCTAAGTAGCCTGCTTTAATTTTAACTACCTCCCAGTGAAATTCCCGTTAAAATCGGTCCAGTCGTTTAGGAGATTACCCGGAACAAACAGACAGACAGACCGACAAAAATTTTAAAAATTGCATTTTTGCTATCAGTACGTATATACTTTCATACTCAGTGAAAAGTGTGGGACCGTGCGGAATAGCGATACACATCCAGGGAACAAAATGGATAATAACGGTCTCGTCAGGGAAATGGACGAACCCTGATGTACTAGTTGATGTAGTGATGGAAAGGTCTAATTATGGAATGCGGAAAAGGCATCTGCCCGGGGGTTATCGCCGGGGCGCGTCTGGAGCTGGCGCTGGACGTGGCAGTATGCGGGACGCCAGCCACCCTACACATCTGACCCAAACACCTGGTCAGATGAACAGACCACCATCCCCATCAGTTGGCTTGGCACCGGCAGGGTCTCCAATGATTCAGCAATCAGTGCCCGCCTCTGGTGGCTCACGCCGCATGCGATGGACTCATGTACAAAATACCAACGTCATGCGAGCATATTACAGTGCAGTAGGGGGAGAAACACGTCGAACTGGCTATCGAGCTAGAATGCACAGGCTCTTCCAATCGTTGGAGCCATTGCTAAACGTCACAGAACAAAATCTATCAGATCGAGTTCGCTTTATTTTGCGCTCTAATATCTTTAGTGCAAATGAGCCCGAGACACTGCTAAATGAAGCAGTCTCAGTTTCATCGTCAACATCACCATCTACAACGTGTGCTCCTTTTGAACAATTAATAGAAGCAAAGGGGTACGTCTCTTGTAGAGGTAGCTGACTCCACCGTAGAGCCAGAGAATTTCGATAATGCGCACGGGGCGGAAATACCAGATTTAGAACAGATTAGTAGAATGCTTCATGAGATTATTTTAAATATTCGTGCTACCACTCTTGAAGAAAGACCCCGTATTCCACGAATACGCTAAGGGGTACTTAACCGAAGGAATCAAAATGCAGTCGAGGCTATAAATAAGTTGTTTCCTGAGTATTTGGCATCCAGTAATAACTTGAGCGATACAAACTTGGTAATTCATGGGGCAGCTCAAGTAGTGTGCCTGATGATTGGTGTGAAACTACCAAATAAAGCAGATACGACAAGGCCTAGTTCCATAGTATCTAGATGGTAACAGAGAATTGAGCGTCGCATCATCCAGGCTAGAGTCCTCATTGGCAAATTGATGAGCTGCAACTTGGGTAATCAAAGACCGAGAGTTATGCGTTTTGTCAAAGATGCGTTGAGGGTATCAAGTACTACTCCTGCATATGACATTGATAGGCGAAGTGTGACGGAATGAATAGATAACCTCAAGCAAAAGATTTAGGGAAAGCGAATCCGAATGTTATAGGCTAACTTGTTAAACGTAGACGGCGTAATTTCTCTGCAGCCTGGATTGACTATAAAAAAGCGTTTGACTTGGCAGAGTTCTTGAATTGTACAAAGTCGATAATGTATTAAGACGTTTCCTTGCAGTCTGTATGGGACAATGGAGTACAATGCTTTGTCTGTCCGGGCGGATTATATCAGAAGCGAGTGATCGAATATTATTTAAAAGGGGAATAATTTAGGGTGTTTGTCTGAGCTCACTCTGGTTTTGTCTGGCCTTGAATCCCCTTAGTACACTACTGGAGAAAGCGGGTATGGGTTTCCAGTTTCAGAGAGGAGGTCATTGTATGTCCCATCTTCTCTACATGGATGATTTGTAATTGTTAGCTCCAAATTCATTATGGCTGGAAGAGTTATTACAAATCACGAGTGATTTTAGTGAATCTATTAACATGGATCTGGGAGTTGACAAGTGCGCGAAGCTTCATGTGGAGAGGGGGAAAGTGGTGCAAGCCGATCACACTAACTATAATAATGTAGCTATAAGAACTCTAACTGAATCCGAAACTTATCGATATTTGGGCATAGCGCAAAATATAGGTGTAATGGGAGCGGACGTAAAACAGGCTGTTAGTGAGAATTTTTTTGAGCGTCTTACAACAATCCTCAAAAGTTACTTGTCTGGTGCGAACAGAATTCGTGGATCATGCCAGTTCTGACATATACATTTGGATTGCTCAGAGGACCCAAACCGAACTAGATGCTCTAAATAGAAAAGTCCGCACGACAATGACAATACACAGAATGCACCATTCAAGATCATCGGTGATGAGGCTGTATATCCAGCGCAAGCGCGGAGGCCGTGGCATTCTTAACGCTAAAACTATACATAATCGTGATATTTGTAACCTCAGAAGTTTCTTTTGTTCGATCACTGAGAGCCCAATTCATTCAGAGGTTATTAAATGGGACAACAGACTCACCCCCCTATCTTTGGCCGATGAGCAATGGAACGCAACGCCTGTATTGACCGCTTGCGATCGCGAATCCGTATGGAAAACGAAAGAGTTGCATGGACACTTTTTCAAGACTTTACATGAGCAGCACATCGATGAGAGAACCTCTATACACTGGCTGCGCTTCGGAGATCGGTATGGGGAAATCGACGGGTTTATATGTGCAATACAGGATCAGGTTATTAAGACAAATAACCATCGTAAATATATTCTGAAGGATGGTACCATTGATCCTTGCCGCTTGTGTCACCATCCGGGAGAAACACTTAGGCATATCACATCAGGCTGTTCGATGCTTGCCAACACAGAGTATCTGCACAGATATAACCAGGCAGCTAAAATATTGCACCAGGAACTCGCTTTGAAGTACAGACTCATAGATCGCAGATTGCCATACAATCAGTATGCTCCAGAATCTGTGCTTGAAAATGACCGCGCACTGCTTTACTGAGACCGAAACATCATCACTAATAGAACCATTGCAGCAAATAAGCCCGATATAGTATTAACGGATCGCGCGCAATCAAAGGTATTTCCCGTGGATGTCAGTATCCCCTTTGATGAAAACCTCTCCAAAGCCGTAGCAGATAAGCAAACGAAATATCTTAATCTGGCTCATGAGGTTACGGAGATGTGGAGAGTGACATCCACGGAAATAGTCCCAGTAATAATATCCGTTAACGGGTTAATCCCAGATAATCTTGATAAACATCTGAGAAGACTGGGATTACGAGGAAGATCGACAATGGCAAATCTCCAACGCGCCATCCTGCTTGATAATGCTAGGATTGTTCCACGGTTTCTCTCCGTGGAGCATTGAACTCCAGCCACTTGGCCATTTCTGTTGTAGGTAACTCCTGCTGCTTAACAAAAGCCTATAAGTAACAGAGATGTTGAAAAACATACTAATATCATAAAGAGGTAAAGTTTGTGACGATGTAGGGGGTAATCTCAGGAAGTACTATACCGATTTAGAAAATTCTTTTACCAATAGAAAGCCACGTTATTTGTGAATGTCATATTATATATGAAGGTTATATATCATCACGCTAAGACCAATAGGAGCGGAGCAACAAAGAAGAATGTTTTAAAATCGAGGTTTTTTTTCTTTTTGAGAGCTTCCGCTGCGTTTTAGCCCAAAATAACTATTCCACGCGTACGAAGTCGTGGGCAGAAGCTATTAATTAATTATATTACAAAGTGGTAAATTTTGTGAAGTTGTAGGGGGTATCTGGGGAGTCGGAGAAAAAATGGTCGAACGAAAACGTTTCTTAAGAACGCTGCCTTAACGATGAGAGATATATGATTGAGTTCTAGAAAAAAGTTATAGCTTGATAATGCCCATTACCGCCCAACGAAGTGGGCACGGGTCGGCTAGTAATATATTTATGTATAGATGTGTTTATGTAAGGTATGTCATAGGCAATATATATAAAAACATGTGGGTAGTTTATATACTTTCGTGATTTTGACACTTTCGTAATAAACGGATTTACAAACAAGCTGCCGTGTTTTTTTTTATCTGGGATCTTATTTATTCAATAAGATTAGAAACCCATCCATAATCTCGGAATACGTCAGTTTAAAATCTGCCAAGTAGTTTTTGCTCAAAATTCTTCTTTTGAGCTATGGAAGTAACTGAAGTAAACCAACCTACTAGTGACAATACCTGAAAGCTGGCGAATCTTATGAACTTTCGTTAATATCCATTCAGTAGTTCTTACGTAATTTTCTTCTCTTTTGTGTTTTCTTATAAGATAAACATATATACGAATTTGATATATGTATAAAACGTATCTTTTACGGGTGTATAAACTATTATCACACCAAATTTCGTCAATATCCGTCCAGTAGTTTTTGAGTGAATCCCGTACAAACGACAGACAGACAAAAAAATTTAAATACTATGGAAATGTGTTCTGTTATTGATTCTCTATCAAGCCAGAGTATTTTTCTATAAATATATTTAATGTACAGATTTTGTCCTTACTCTTTATCATATGTATAGATTATTTATATTGTTCAATGGTCTTCCCAGTGTGAATACATACTCTTAATCGACGCGCCCAGTCACCCCTCGCAGCAGCACTACATTCATATACATTTCTGCTACTGCATTAACCAGAGATGTTCGTAGTATGTCCAAATTCTGATAAGGTTTAGCGCAGACTTTCTTTACATGACAAATAAAACACTCTTTATAATTTGATAACTATATATTTGATTACTTATTGTGAGATACCTTTTAAATAAAAATTAGTAGTCATAACTCACGACCACATTGTCAGTGCGATTTAAAATTATATTGTTATATTATGAACCTTCAGGGTTCATAATTATAGTACATAGTTTGAGCACTCGCCGAGGGAGATTATCGTACATAAATACATTATTATAATAGGTAGGACTCTGTTAGAGTGCTTCTCCAATAAATAAATACATTCGAGTTGCAAACAGATGGGTTTTGGCAAAATATACAAGCAAAGAGAGCCTTCTGGCTATGTTTAATTAAAGAATATGTGAATCCAGGTATGATTTGTATTAACGATAAAAGTTTTGATAAATTTCAACCCTCGCGAATGCTTAATTATGTATCATAATAAATAAAATCAATGATCACTCTAATTAAAATAAAAACTTAATACCTACAACACAAAATACGCACACAAGAAATAAAACATACGTATATACAACTATATATATAAAAACACATACATTTCATTCGATTTATTATAAAATTACTTAATTTAAAATCAGTGATCATATTGAGTACATGTCGGGAGTGACATTAAGCGTTACACTTTCGGTGCACATCTCAGCTAACCGTGTGTTAACACGCTGCCGTTGTATTGACAAAAAATACGATAAATGTTCTAAAAAATAATCTAGATGGCGTTAAAATACATTTGGTAGTTACGTCATTCACAACGGTAATATAGTACGTAATAGGTATATAGATGGCTTCTTTAAATAAAACAAACCCGCTTCAAACTGAACCTTTGCTTTTGAAACGTATTCTGATAAAGACTCGGGATACAGAGATACACATTTCTACTTGTTAATATCAAACGGGTCATAGAATGTATAAGACACCATGCCGTTTGATCGCTAGTGAACGCTATAGGATAGCGAACAATGGGGAGAGACGGTATTTAATTCGCTATTTGTGGCCGACTTTATCTCTCAAGGAACGGCTGCTGTAACCAGTTTATTTGTATCGATACTTCCATTTCACGGAAACAAAAGCCACAATACACACCAACACGGTACAGTTTCAGATACTACTTCGAAAATATCATTCACTAGAATGGATTCGTATTAACCAAGATGTAATGAGGCGACGCGAACCATTTTTTTTTATAGCAGCACGGCAAAGTGACTGCGCTATGCCTGATGGTAAGCACAGTACAATCCAAAAACAATGGCGACCACCGAGTGACACACTATCCATCGCTGGTCCCCGTTGTCATGCCGGCCTGCGAACAGCTGGATATGCACAGGCTGATCCCGAAACGCGACCCGCAGAAGCGAATCACTATGACGGGCTTTTTCGCCATATGTATGGTGGTTGCGACCCCGTCAGGCTGTAGAACCCTACCACCCCTTATATATATTGCTCATCACTCGACTATTAAAGTGTTCATTTTGTATACATAATTATTAAAACTTCACTTATATACTAGCTGATGTCCGCGGATCGCTTATTAAATAGTAGTTATAAGAAATTTAAAACTGCAACATGTAGATTTGCAGAAATGCTCTTTCTAGTACATCTGTAGGTTCTACGCGCGCGCCATCTTCTGTAAGTTCAATTTATTACGCGTATAAACTTCGCATAAATGTACCAATAAGTTAGCGAAGCTCTACTAAGGCAGTTTCTAAAAAAACAACATTAATTTTGATACATTAAATAAGCGAACACTAAAAGTATGTCGCGTGGGATTATTTATCAGCTACATATTTGGAACTTTAAATCCGGTATCTACACCCCTCAGTACTCATCTAGACTAGTCGAAGCTTAATATTTTGAATTCTGTCAGGTACCAGTCTACCTAAGCTTCATTCAAAACGAATATAGACCTCATGAGGCACAGGTCAATGGCAGTATAAACTTAAAAATATAATTAATTAAAATAATTTTATTTTTTAAATCATATTCTTTATGTAAAATGTATTTCATTTGTAAATTATTATTTTTTTAAACCATTTAATTTATGTCGTAAAATAATAATTAATAACATGATTCCCAGTTTTGAGATTTGAACCTTGAAAAATTAGCCAAGGTGTTATCAGTTTTCAACCAGTCGTGTTTATATCCGTCAAATTACCCATCAGAATACATAATATATGCAGTGCGATGAACGCTGGTTTATTCGTTCCAAGTCTTATTACTACATTTCTGAAGTAAAGCTTCTTTACGCACGCTCGACTTGGGGCGTAACAGGTGAATGCGTCACAAGAGCGTTACGGAAACATGTGATCGGGCGACGCGAACGGAACTTGAGAAGGAGATATAACGTTAGTGAAGATAAAAATAGAGAGTTACGTTTCGTATTACAATGGATACCCATAGTAAACTTAATATTTTTACAAAATGAATGTATGTATATACATACATATAGATGGAGCTAAAGAAGTTTTACTTCAGTCGTGTGGGCTCACGCACACTCGGTTTTTTTTTAAATTATTACGTTTGTCTAAGTTTTAGTATATTACTTGAGACAAGTCAGTGTTCACCGTCAGAGTCCAGTTCGACGACTTGAGCCTTATTGGTGTTGAGGCAAGTCACTAGCAGCGCCAGGTCTGCGCGCTTGTTCACTGTCGCCTGCACCTTCCTCTTGTTCCTCTTACTCCTGGCGTTGCTGGTGCTGGTGCTGCCGGTGCTGGTGGTGGCGGTGGAGCTGGTGGAAGTGCTCGAGCTCGAGGCGACGATCTTCTGTGGCGCCGGGAAACTGTTGAACAGGTAGACCAGCTCCTGCGAACGGAGATACATCGGTTATAATGAGGTGAGATGCAACGAGGGAGGCTAATACCTGGCAGTCAATACTCATAATCGTAATAGGTACGTACGTTTAGACATGTTGCATTCTGAGATCAGCCAGCGGCGGATTTATAGTAATACTTTTGATAGTAAAGGATGTCCAGTGTAGTGTAGTGGCGAATAGCGAGTTGTGTATAGCAAGTTGTAAGTAGTGAGTACTGAGGTGTGAGTAGTATATGCTGTTACTGTTGGAGTGCAGTTTACCCACCTACTCACCTAGTGTACTCCGCCTAAGATCTAAGCTTTGACGACCGACATTCTAGAGGTGGTAAAGTCTCAAGAGAAATAGCTGATGTTCAATAAAGTCTTATCAGTGTTCGAGTTTATGCGGTTACTCCCCGCATCAGTGCAGGTCTATTTCGGTAGCAAAGCAATGCAATACACTTTCGATAGAGAGACAGCCCGCCATCTGGTGACGAGAGGAGCTGATGTGCCACTCACCAAACACTGCATCCAATACTATTATTCTGTTTGCCGTTTACGGGAGGGTTTGGAATGCATTTATTGTACATTTATATAATATACAGTGGTGGTCGTATAATTACGAACACTACCAACGGTTCTTGACATAATGTAAGATACTTCACCACAATCGTTTTTATTATGAAATTAAACAATAAATAGGACACCAATAAGTTCAACGATTTATCATTTATTTAGAAAAACTATATAAATCCCACTACGCAAATGCAGTTTCAATATTACAGTACGGACAAACATTTAAATCAGTTTTAAGGTATGAACAATAATGGTCAACTAATTAGAAACAACAACAAAATGTATATATTTTTGAAGTATTAGTAATTAGTATTGTTACTTACGAAATAGCTACTATCCACAACCTACCAATAGTTATAATTTATATTTAGTGGCGTATCCCTTATTTTCAATAACAGCACTGCAACGTGGCATTAATTCAATAAATTTCATACATTCTTCTAGGGGGATTGAAATCCATGCTTGATATAGTTAATTTTGACTGGTGTTACGTTTGTTTGAGACTTTCTTTTTAACAATATACCAGAGATTTTCTATCGGGTTTATAACCAAAAGCATTGTTTACAGGACGTCTAACATAGCGCTTTCTATCGGAATTTACCATATTTATTTTTGATTCATCTGTAAAATAAAACTTTTTTCCATTCTCGTACCGTCCAATTAAGATATATTTTAGCGAATAATAATCGCTTCTCTCGGTGATGCTTGGTAAGAAGCGGTACCTTTCGAGAGATTCTTCCAAACAATTTAGCTTCCACTAATCTTCGGCATATCAGTCTTGACGAGATGTTTCTCGGGTCATAAGGTGAAAAAACTTCATTTTTAATCTGGTTGGAGCCTTTAATTGGGTCTTCTTTAGCAACACGAACGTATCTTCTCTGGGAGAGGTTTTTCTTGGTCGAGCCTTTCTAAGAACATTTTCAACAGTTCTATGTGTTTTATAGTGATCAATAGCATTAAAAACTTTCCTAACAAAACAATTTAAATGCTCAGCTATTCTTCTGTACGCCCACTAATGATCTATATGTAAACTAACAATTATTTGCCTAGTTGACGCGTATATCAAATTCAGATTAAATTTTGAATAGTCGCCAAAATAACAGAAAAAGGCAAGAAAGAAATGTTATTCTCCAATTTCAAGGAAAGAACGAGTTTTGGTTGCTTTTTAAAATGTTTCCAATTAGGCGTCCAAGCGGCCAGTAACAGAAAATAAACTCCTACATGACATGTAAGACTCATTTTGTAATTAAAAGTAAGATGTTTTATATTTTACGCATTTATTGAATTTTTATTTGAGTGGCTATATTATTGCATGATTATTAATTATTGAATGTATACACATTTTTTACGAACATTTGTAGGTTGAAGTTAAATTTTCTTTATCCATAAGAAGTGTTTCTAATTATATGACCACCACCGTATCCTTCGTAACAGACTAGTCGAAATGGGCTAACTGTGAGTATTGAGGTGTCCGTAGTGTATAGCGAGTTGTGTGTAGCGAGCCGTGTGTAGCGAGTCGTGTGTAGCGAGTGGTGCGTAGGTAGTTGTGCGCGTACCGCGTACCTCGAGGGGTCGCAGCGCGGTGCAGTGCAGGCCGACGAGCTTGCGGCAGGCGGTGCGGCGCGGCTGCAGGGGGGTGAGGCTCGCGCTCTCGCAGCAGAACATGTGCAGGCTGCGGTCCGCCAGCACCAGCCGCCTGCACTCGTGCATGTCCGCCACCACGAAGTACACCTGCACACGCACACACATACACCTCCTGGATCCATCGTCTGGCACGATAATACCGTTCCAGCTGTAACATCTGCTGAAGCGCTTTTTGTTGAACATGTTCTGCTTAATTCAGAAACTATTATGAAAACGCGTACAATTTAAATGCCCGCACAGTGCGGGTAAAATTCAACACCAGATTTAAATCTGGTAAACTGACTTTCGATGTGGAAAAAATATCGATCACTTGCTCGCAACTCGATTTTATCCGGATTCACTACCGAAACGGCGGTTCGGAACTTTGTTTATCGAGTACTTTTTTGAAAACTGGTGATCTCACCATCGGCAACAGCGCCGGAGAAGACGTATCAGGTTATGAGCTCTTACTCCGATTATAAGAAAATACTTTCGGCGTAAATCTTCAAGGGATATCTACCTCCAGCCAAATTACATACAGTCCACTGCCTAGGTGTCCCGGCCCGTGTGGGAATAAGAAAATTAAAGACTACCCACAAATTATAGAGATAAAACATTTTCCCAATAAGGGGCATGCATTGAAATATTATAAATAGTGTGTCGGTGGTGAAGTGTAGAGATACCTGTGCATATCTAAGAGGGGTCTCGCTCATCTTCTTGTAGCTCTTGTTGGCGATAGTGAGGTTGTCCGGGGCCAGCAGGCCGCCGCCCTGTCCCGGGAACACGAGCTTGGCCGCCCTCTCGATCGGGTCAAACGTATAGTATTGCGGAGATGCAAACTCCTGGAAGACAAACATCTTTATATAAATACGTGAAGCGAAAACTCTTTACCCCTTTTTAAACGAATTTCGCAAACAGATGAACATCAAATTTGGCATAGTAAAGTTCATATGGAGGGGAAGGCCACAAAGCAATTTTTTTAAATAAAATGAAATTTATTGAAATATACATTACACGCACTGCTGTTTCAATAATAAACATGTAAACGTAAAAAACGTTTCGTTATCCTTCATTTTACTATTATGTTCCAATTACCTTTTTTCATCCCATATTCAATATTTTTAACATGACTTACGTTTCATACCTCACATGCTCTTTGAAATCAACTGATGAAAATTATTATACGATCACTTTTCTTTTTTATATGCAACATAATTTATGCTGGGTATGTTTTTTTTAGTCCCCCATAATCTTCTCGGACCTTTGTTAGTGTTTCTGTTTTTTCTCTGTTCCTTTATTTGGTGATGTGCTTTTATAGTGTTAATCATGAGATATGGCTAATATTGTATTCGATTGTGTAGTCCGGTGAAGCTGTGAAGACCCTGCCAGGTCAATAGAGTAATCAGTTCGAGAAAAAAAAAATTGTATTCGATTGTTGTCGGTGGACTCGATTTGACATGTCTCAATATGTCGAAGGAGCTGGCCTGCGAAGATCGTAGAGAAGTGGGAGTTATTCGCACCTTTGACGGTGGTATATAACTGAGTTCATTAGTGTGTTACTGAATCATCAGCTTGAGATTAATCGTATTTTTATTATTTATCCTTAAGATCGATTAATGGCTAATAGTAGTAATAAGATGGTGATCGACCTTCTCGTAGGGCGAGGAGGTGAGCACGATGTAGTGCCGCGCGAGCACCCAGAAGGGCGTGGAGGCCTCCTTGCAGAGCACGCGCAGGTCGGTGGGGTCGTGCCCCTCGATGTAGTCCGCCGCCTTCACCAGCCCCCCCATCGGCTGCAGCGCGCGCTCCCCCTCCCCCTTTTCCCCCTCGACCACCCCCTCCCCCCTCGCCGCGGGAGGCGCCAGGTTCCCCGGCCGCAGGAGGGATCGCGAGAACACCTCTGAAATTTATTACATAGGGGTATTTTTTGGTACTTAGTTCCTTAACGCAGCTTACGGGTAGTGAGATTTATTAGAAATCGTTACGTAACGAATATGCTGTGCGTATCGAGCCTACTACAAGCAGGTGAGCACACGAGCGAGCGAGTGCGCAGCCACCGGCACTACTCTCTCTGTCCCTGTTTCTTTTATCATAACCTCAACACACGATTGTAAAGATGCGTGTAAATTTATTCGTATTTGTTATTTGTATTTTTGTGTTACATAGGTAATCCATACGTGAATATTTTATCATTGCAATTGAATTTTGAAAAAAGGTAAGATACTTAGTTCTTGGCGGGGGCCCTCCGACAGCACTATTTTTTATATTATAAGGGGTAAACGAAAACGTGGGTCACCCGATGGTAAGTGATCACCGTCGTCTATAGACGATAGCGACACCAGGGACATTCACAAGTACATTGTCGGCCTTTCAAGATGCGGTGAGCGAATAATGCCCGAATTGCATTGAATAATGAAGTTCGATTTAAATTTCAATTAAAATATTCGAATCCTTCGAAAAAATAGTTATAGGAAAACATACAACAAACCCCAATTATTATTTTTTTGCATAAAAAGTTAAATTAAATAGTTTTATGGAATAAAAAATCTTATGGTGGTAGAGCCACGCTGAAACTATTACTGGTTTCAGCATGAATGGGTCGGCTCGTCCGGGGCACTACCACCCGACCCATAGAAACACCGACGTGAAGTAACAGTGCTTGCATTGTTGCGTTCCGTTCGGTCAGTAAGAGCGCCGAGAGGCCCACCTCTCCTCGCCTCTCCTCTCCCTTCCCCCAAAGGGTAGCAACGCACTTGCGACTCCTCTGGTGTTGTTAGTGTCCATGGACGGTGGTGATCACTTAACATCAGGTTACCCACCTGTTCGATTGCAACCTATGACATAAAACTAAAATAAAAAACAAACAATGAACTTTGTTATTTGTTATAAACATTTGTGACAGACGAATCTACCGACATAATTTTGTATGTACACAAATATCTAATCAATTAAAATAGTTTGAATTATTCGCATAATTGAAATCATTTGAATAATTGGAATAGTTGGAATTATTCGATTTGAATTGTGAATCGAATTACCCAGTTCGATTTGCTATGGCATAATTATTTAATTGGAATATTCACACACACCTAATTGAATGTTATAAGAGAGAGAATGATGAGATGCTCACCGCGGCCGGACACGATCGGGTTCGGCAGTATCCTCGTCTCCGGCCGCTGCGACCGCACGCGCGCCACCTTCAGTATCGCCCGCAGCGGAACCTTGCCTCCTCTTGCACCTCTCGAGGACGACTCTTTCTTACACTTCCTCGCTGTACTCGTTGTGGGAGGCGCAACAGAGCACAAGGCCACGATGGTCTTGGGGACGACACTACCGATAGTAACGTTGTTCACCGTGGAAGTGACAGCGGTGCCGGTGGGGGCGACACTGACGCCCGTCGTGTCAGTACTTGATGAGGTGACACCAGTGTCAGCAACTTCAGTATCGGTAGCGATCAAATCAGTATCAACGACGTTAGCAGAAATGGTGGCTTGGGCGGTTCCAATTATAATGGGACCGGTAGAGATGCGGTCACTTTTCGCGATATCATTCGCACTGACACTGTCCGCAGTAGGAAAACTCGCATCAGCAGTAGCAAGATCTGCAGTGGAATCCGTAGTAGAGGCGGTGTCGGTGTCGGAGCCTCCGGCCGAGCTCGCGTGATCGTCGCGCGCGTCTGCGGTGGAGTAGGGGGAGGCGTCGGCAATGGGTTTGTCGGGAGTGGTGGCGGAGTGGCGACGGAGGAACCCTCTCAGCGCCGCACAAGCCTTGCCGTCGTCGGGGAGGGGGAGGAGGGGGGTGACGGAGGTGAGGCGGGGGATGTGGGGGAGCTGCACGACGAGACGGCGCGACGCTTTCCCGCCCCGTTTCGTGTCCCTTTCCACTGCAGCGGGTTCTAGAACTAGCTTGTAGGCGCTGACAGATGAACACTTCCGCAATGTCTTCACATTGTTGAGATGTAATTTATCTGGAAGCGATTGCTCCTTGTCTGGTTCATCTTCAATAACAATTGGTTCACAGTTGGCTGCAGGTGGAGCGCGAGGTACGGTGGGTGGACACTTCTCGTGTACATTTTTATCGTTTGCATGAGTGGTCAACAGACTCTGGCTATTCACTTCGTTACTGAGAGGAGTTGAAGGTTTAAAGGTCTGTTGAGAAGATTTCTGGTTATACTGGTGGTCAAGTTCTATGTTAGAAGGTTCTTGTCCATTACTCAATACATTTTGAGATATCAAAGTGGCAGTATTACTTGGAACATTATTTATTGAGGCGTTACTCAATACATTCTGAGATATTAAAGTGGCTGTATTACTTGGAAGGTTATTTATTGAGCCGTTTCTCAATACATTCTGATATACTAAAGTGGCCGTAGTAGTTGGAAGGTTATTTATTGAGCCATTGGTCAAAACATTCTGAGACATCAAAGTGGCTATATTACTAGGAAGGTTATTTAGTGCGCCATTACTCAGTACATTCTGAGATATTAAAGTGATTGTACCACTTGGAAGATTATTCATTGGGCCGTTACTCAATACATTCTGAGATACCGAAGTGGCTGTATTACTTGAAAGGTTATTCTTTAGGCCATTACTCAATACATTCTGAGATACCAAAGTAACTGTACTACTTGGAAGGTTATTCATTGGGCCATTACTCAATACATTCTGAGATACCAAAGTAGCTGTATTACTTTGAAGGTTATTCATTGGGCCGTTACTCAATACATTCTGTGGTACCAAAGTGGCTGTATTACTTGGAAGATTATTTATTGGAATGTTGCCTTGCACTATTGGAGTCATTGAAATTACTGGCGTCACTGTCTGAGTGTTTTGGATCTGTTTGTCAGTAGGTTTGTTGGTCTTAGTGCTAGAGGACCCGCGGAGCTCGAAGTACTTAGCACAGAGATTCCTCTGCTGCATCCACTCTGCATACCCTCCGTCCTCTTTGGGAGACTGCCTTTTGAACACACTGTCTTGCTGTTTCGATTGCGAAGATTTTTTTTCCGGTTTTTCTTTACTATTACTAGACTTTTGTAATTTTTCTG
Organism: Antheraea pernyi; assembly: GCA_015888305.1. Taxonomy (NCBI): domain Eukaryota; kingdom Metazoa; phylum Arthropoda; class Insecta; order Lepidoptera; family Saturniidae; genus Antheraea; species Antheraea pernyi. Next base: position 424,209 of record MU158975.1, read on the forward strand.
TAAAATAGGAATGAAATATTAATATCACACAGTATATTACTGTATATGACTACAGCCGTGTGAAAAGGCAGATGCGCAGTGGAGAACACCATGGTACCATAATTTTAACAAAGACATGCATTTATATACCTACTATAATGAAAAAAAGGGATAGAAAAACGTATATATGTACCTGTGTTACACACATGAGAAGTCATCAGCTTAAAAAATACATTAAATGCATTTGGTAACAGTTTAATTTTAAAAATCATAATACAACTTAAAAAGCTTTAAAATTAATTTTCCAAAAGTGACCAATAATTCCTTGTGCAATCATTGCTTACTGAGATATCGATGATGAAAGTCAAAATGATAATTTGTTATTCAAAATCCAATATCTCAATGAGAAATAGAAGAATTAAGGATTAAAAAAAAAACAAATTGACGACACGTTAACAAACCATCTGGTCAATATAGTGACTATATTGATTTTTTTATTCCAAATCCAACAAAAAAAACAAAACAAAATCGTTTTTTCTACGGTATTTATTGAGTTTTAGCAATACACGTTGCTTTGAATATTTTTTCATCACAAAAACTCAAAAACGACAACCTTCAAATTGCTTTTTTCAATCTGATAGCATGTGATAGCATTTTATAGAAAATACAGCCATTAGAAAAATAACTAAAAATTTGATTTTTTTTTATCCCATATTTTTTTCCACTACAGTATTCTTATGCGATGTTCTTACGAGCGTCATAGCCGATATGCGACAAAGCCCATATTAAAGAGAAACAAAAAAAATGTTACTTTAAATTATTATATGTGACTAATTATCAATTCCTGATAACTAATTTGATAAACAGTATTTCACTGTTAAATCCAGATCTCGATTTTTTAAAGTGAAATCTTCTTTAAGCGCTTTGAGCGGTAGTTTTGGTATGACATAAGCTTTTGGTTTCGCGTCAGCGACATGCTAGTAAGCGTGAACGATAGTCCTACGCTTGCGTCAGTCTAACCACGCCTAGTATAGCAATAGCCTGTGTACATCTAATATTTATAGTAAAATTGTACAGTCCATGTTTCACATGTTTGATTGCCAACAGATGTATAATAATTATGAAATTTAAATATTGTAATTCACGCTATAATTAATTACAAAAAAGAACACATTTATTTCATTGTTTTCAGTTTTCACTTATGTCAGCAGTCCTTAAGACTGGCTCGCCTTTTTTATTTTTAATGGAGAATTCAACATAGCAATGTCTTTAATACGCACTCTCAATCACACGGCCGTAGTATAACGTGGATATAGCGTTTATAAGCACATACCTGAAATAATATCCGTAGATATTTCGCTCATCAAGTCGAGTACGTCCTGTAAAGGAAAACTCTATAAGAGAACGCGTCGACGATCAGTTATCACATAATAAGAATGTAAATGTCTGCCTGTTTGTTTGCACACGCAACACTGGTAAGGTGTTTATAATAAAACACAAAGAATTCATAAAGCATATCATCGAGTAACATTTAGCCTTCGTTTCATTAAAATCGGTTCACTCTATCAAAAGTTTTTTTTTAATGATGACATTATTAAGACATAGTAAATGAAAGAAAAACGTTTAATATTTTATTTTCACACAAAATAAATAAAAATTAGGACTAATCATTGCTTTACAAAAACCCAATATGCACACTTCTCTGTTGGCGACGCAGCTAAAATATAAACAACATCAACATGTTATTGTTTAACTATACGGGGTACGCGAGAACAAACTCAAGTCTTCGAATCGTGGCAGGTTCATAGGAATCAGACCATCTACAACAGAGTGTCAATCGTGTCTTCGAGTGTTCAAGAGTCTTCAGGAAGATCTTCGGAAGTTCATCGTGGTTCGTGGTTAATCCATCGCGTTCAAGCCATCGCTACGCATCGAAGCGCTGCACCTCGTCAAGAAGAACCGTCGCGTTTTTTCGGTCTGATTCGTGCTACTGGGCTGCCTATTCTGCGACCTGTACCCGAGTACAGAGACCGCTGTATCCGCGAGCGATCGTATGGTTCTAAGTACGATTGTAAGTGTAAATTGTGTGTGAAATAAAGTCAGAGTCCCGGATCCATTTCTCTTCACCCTCTACCCTTCCCCTCTCCCTACTCTCCTACCCCCTAGCACCTGTGACTGAGCCCGGTCGTAGGTATTCGGGGGTCCCGTCCCTTTTAACCATTTTACATCCAATGTGCACAACTTCGATTTGGTCACGAAAGAACAATTTACTAAATTTGTCAAAACCGTTTTATGGTAGCTTCTTCATTAATCAAGTTTCTGATAAAGAGGTAGAAAATAGTATTAAAGCTCCTAATAATAGTATTAAAAATCCTCTAATGCAGTTGGAATTGATGACAACAGTCGTAAAATGATTCTTCCAATTTTAAATATTGTCCTACCTACTATCACATTTATTTTCAATACGTCTTTATTCTCTTCTACTTTTCCAGCAATCTGGAAACAAGCTACCGTTGTACCGCTTCCCAAGTGTAGTAGTCCTGCTGACTTTTCCCAATACAGACCTGTTTCCATACTTCCTTTTTTATCAAAAGCATTAGAACAACTTCTGCATAAACAACTCTCATCATTTTTGCTCATTAATGATATTTTAAATCCGTTGCCGGCCGATGAAGATAGCACCTAGAACCATGTCGCGTATTTTAAAAGATGACTTAGAAATTGCATCTTATAAGAGACATACTGGTAATTTCTTAACTGATAATTTAAAAAAGATTAGGGTGGACAAAATCGAAACAACTACTGAAGCGGTATACAAAGGGAGGTCAAAGAAACATTTTGTTCACGAATGAGAAGATTTTTATAATTGAGCAACATTTTAACAAACAAAATGACCGTATTTATGCTCAAAGTTCTAAGGAAGCTACCCAATTAGTCGACAGTAGTGCAACGTGGGCACTATCCAACTTCAGTGTTGGTTTGGTGGGGTATTAGCTATGAAGGAGTGACTGAGCCATACTTTTGTGAGAATGGTATCAAAACATCGGCACAAGTGTATCAAGATACCATTGTTGAGAAGGTAGTGAAGCCCCTTAACAACACCATGTTCAATAACCAAGCATGGTCCTTCCAGCAAGACTCGGCGCCGGGTCATAAAGCTCGGTCTACAGTCTTGGTTGGAAGCGAACGTTTCGGACTTCATCAGAGCTGAAGACTGGCCGTCGTTTAGTCCCGATCTTAATCCACTGGATTATGATTTATGGACAGTTTTAGAGAATACGGCTTGCTCTAAACGCCATGATAATTTGGAGTCCCTAAAACAATGCGTACGATTGGCAGTGAAGAATTTTCCTATAGAAAGAGTGCGTGCTTCTATTGATAACTGGCCTCAACGTTTAAAGGACAATGGAGACCACTTCGAATAAGCTTTTTATATTTTAAATTGTTTTATATTTATGTATTAAACAACACACTGTAAAAGTTATAAATGTTATTTTTAATAGATTATTTTTGTTTCAGTATTTATGGCATGATTAGGTCCACATACTAGCTGATCCAGCCACACGTTGCTGTGGCTCAGTTATTATATCTTAAATTTTAAAAAAGATAAACAATTTTCAAAATTAAAACATAGCGCCATTTACGAGATATCTATAACAGTCGGTCCTACAGTTTACTGTTAACAAACTAATTTAAAGCGCCAACTGTTCGAAACTGATGAAACTTACAATTAATAACAATAATCAACATTGACGATCATTTCATTTATAATTAAAAATATTAAGGCCCTTAATCGAAATATAAATTATCCTATCTCTCAAGTTGGCCCAAATTAGACATAAATGTCATATTTCATGAAGATCGGTTGAGTAATTCAGACTGTATTATGGACAAAGATCATGACACTGGATTTCTATACAGTAAGAAATACGAGTATATGAATGTAAATTATATCACATGTTACTACGATCTTTAAACAATTATCATACAAAGTTTCGTCGAAATCCATCACATAGTATATATATATATATATATATATTCTTCGCGTACAAAAAACAGACAGTAAAAATTATAAAACCCATGAATATGTAGTTTGTTATTGCTTCTAAATTCGATATTAATATATTCAATATAAAATTATAAAACCCATGAATATGTATTTTGTTATTGCTTCTAAATTCGATATTAATATATTCAATATAAAATTTTTGGCTCTTTACTCTTATATTATAAAAAAAGGTATAATTATTCTAAAGGATTTAATAAATTGCAATATTTCCAACACAAAATTAATTAGAAATTTAAGCATAAACCTTATGGGATCGAAAATAAAAAATATATTTTACGTACACAAAGTAATCTTTCAATTTAGAAAAATAACTAATTGTAATTTGCAAACAATTTATACTACAGTCTACACCTAAAACTATATTATATGTTATTTATTAGTTGTTTATCAAATTTGGATTAAATTTCAAAGTTTTTCAACTACCATTCTAAATTTTCTGTTTTTATACATTTATTACTTGTTTTCTTTTTTAAACTACGATGGTGGCAAACAAGTATCCGGGCCGCCTGACGCTAAGCAGTCACCGCAGCCTATGGACGCTTGCAACATCAGATGTGTCACATGCGCGTTGCCGACCCTTCATTATCCTATATACTCATTATGACACTCACCACATGACACCGGCTAGAGTGTTGATAAGTCATCACAGGTACCAAATATAAAAGAAAATGTAACAAAACTTAAATTTAGAATAAACATAAGCTTGACGAACACTACACTATGATTGATTAAATACATAATTTTATACTGATTTTTATTTATTTTTCTTTGTCCATGTAAAACGCTTGTATAATATGTCAACGTATATGGGTGCCTGTTCGCGTTCGTGTGCGAGTTCGCGCGAGTGCGTGTTCGCGTTAGTCCGAGTTCGAGTTCGCGCGCGTGTGTGTTAGTTTATGGATTTACGTTTGTGCGTGTTCGCGTTTGTGCGTGTTCGCGTTAGTCCAAGTTCGAGTTCGCGCGCGTGTGTGTTCGCGTTAGTCCGAGTTCGAGTTCGCGCGAGTGCGTGTTCGCGTTAGTCCAAGTTCGAGTTCGCGCGCGCGTGTGTGTTAGTTTATGGATTTACGTTTGTGCGTGTTCGCGTTTGTGCGTGTTCGCGTTAGTCCAAGTTCGAGTTCGCGCGCGTGTGTGTTCGCGTTAGTCCGAGTTCGAGTTCGCGCGAGTGCGTGTTCGCGTTAGTCCAAGTTCGAGTTCGCGCGCGCGTGTGTGTTAGTTTATGGATTTACGTTTGTGCGTGTTCGCGTTTGTGCGTGTTCGCGTTAGTCCAAGTTCGAGTTCGCGCGCGTGTGTGTTCGCGTTAGTCCGAGTTCGAGTTCGCGCGAGTGCGTGTTCGCGTTAGTCCAAGTTCGAGTTCGCGCGCGCGTGTGTGTTAGTTTATGGATTTACGTTTGTGCGTGTTCGCGTTTGTGCGTGTTCGCGTTAGTCCAAGTTCGAGTTCGCGCGCGTGTGTGTTCGCGTTAGTCCGAGTTCGAGTTCGCGCGAGTGCGTGTTCGCGTTAGTCCAAGTTCGAGTTCGCGCGCGCGTGTGTGTTCGTTTATGGATTTACGTTTGTGCGTGTTCGCGTCACTCACCACATGACACCGGCTAGAGTGTTGATAAGTCATCACAGGTACCAAATATAAAAGAAAATGTAACAAAACTTAAATTTAGAATAAACATAAGCTTGACGAACACTACACTATGATTGATTAAATACATAATTTTATACTGATTTTTATTTATTTTTCTTTGTCCATGTAAAACGCTTGTATAATATGTCAACGTATATGGGTGCCTGTTCGCGTTCGTGTGCGAGTTCGCGCGAGTGCGTGTTCGCGTTAGTCCGAGTTCGAGTTCGCGCGCGTGCGTGTTCGCGTTAGTACGAGTTCGAGTTCGCGTTTGTGCGTGTTCGCGTTAGTCCGAGTTCGAGTTCGCGCGCGTGCGTGTTCGCGTTAGTACGAGTTCGAGTTCGCGTTTGTGCGTGTTCGCGTTAGTCCGAGTTCGAGTTCGCGCGCGTGTGTGTTCGTTTATGGATTTACGTTTGTGCGTGTTCGCGTTAGTGCGAACTCGCGCGCGTGCGTGTTCGTGTGCGAGTTCGCGTGCGGTGAGAAGGTGCAGGCCCCGCGGTGCTTGTGTATGTGTGGGGGTCGCGTACCTGGTAGTGCGGGTTGTCGGGTCGCAGCAGGTCTCGGACGGCGTGCGAGAGACGAGTGAGGTCGGTGGAGAGGCGCGAGCTAGTGTCGGCGGTGAGGAGGTGCAGGCAGCAGCAGGTGCAGGCGCCGCGGTGCTTGTGTATGGGGGTCGCGAGGAAGGCGCGTCCGGCCCGCTCCGCCATGCGGCGCCGCGCGTCGTTGATGGCGCGGTCGCGTCTCGCGGAGCAGCAGTACTGGCCCCGGTAGGGACCCCGCGGCCCCGACAGCCCCAGCATAGCTCCTCGCACCGCGGTCTGCCGCTTGCGCTCGCGGTTCTGCGAACCCACGAAGCCTCTCTCACTACCACGTCACCACCACACCACCACAACATCACACCACTATGTTACTCACCGACAAATCCTTTAGCAGGATGTCCAACACCCGCTGTGTGGGTAGCTTCTCACCAGTTAGAGCGTCGTGATCTGCACATACACAAAAAATCGAATAAAGTTCACGAATCACAGATATTTTTGCAAAGACATTAATGCAAAGGCCGTCAAATAGGTGAAATAGGAGAGTTTGAAGGTGTAGGCGAGGACTACACCAATACGAGGCAGGCAATTGCCATGTCCGCCGAGGCATATATAGTGCTTTTCTCAAAAGAATGCAGACAAATAATGTTTTAACTTTTTATATTGATGTGAAACATCTATAGCCCAGGGTAAAACTGATTGTTGGCGTGGCGAGACGTGTCGACGCGATGCCATGCGCAATCTCTCTTGCCGCACTGAGCTCGCATACCTATAATGTATACAGTGTTGTTTACTACGTTACACATGTGTTTCACATCTGCCAGGCGTCCCGTGAAGGCTCAATTTTTATACGTTGAATTTATTTAATATTAAATGTTACATTACTCATATTAGGGCAATTACTAAAAGAGAACGATGTTGATTTTCCTGGTACATTTATGTTTGTTTGTTGAACTTCTGATGAGGTTTGCAGGTAGGCATTGGATGTAGTGGTAGATGTGTGAATATGCTGTGTTGAGGGGGTGGCTGTGACTTAGATGTTGGCAAGTGGCCAGCGGGTCAAATTCTGTTTCCAAAATAGGTTGCAACGTGATGTTTTTATTTAGTTTTGATTTCGACTAAGTCCTTAAAGTAGCCTTCAACCACTTCATTAGACTTCCAGCCACCGAGTTTTTTCAGAGTCATCAAATTCGCTCCAGACTCAGCCAGAAGAGTGGCTGAAAACCTACATAAACAATGTCAAGTGTAACATTTAGGATTTGTGAAGTTTAAATAAGTTGCTATATCTTTAGGTATTTTAGCTATTTTGTGTCTTCGAATGACCTGCTTCGTGCACTTCCCTTTCTGAAAGTTAACGTAAAACCTATTTGATGTTATGTTCGATTGATGAAGATAATAATATTTTTTTACATATGTTAGGAACTCTGCTCAGATTACAAATATTCGGTCAATATTTATTTTAGTGTCCTGGAATGTTATTATTGCTTTGTCATCAAGAAATTCTGTCTTTTGTGGTAATATTATAGAGTTCGATACTCCGGCATGCTCTGTTAACGCCTAATATAACAACCTGTAACACACAAAACTAAATATCAAGCTACAGCCACGGACAGTATATTTAATAAGACTTCTAAATCCTGTGTATCAAAATTCATCCAAATCCATCCAGCCATTTTAGCTTAACTGTTTCTCAAGTAAATAATGAATAATTATGTTTACCTTTGTCGCTAAATATATATCACCTGGGACATAAATTTAAAAAATTGAGCTGTCACGGGACACCTGGCCTATGTGAAATACATGGGTAACGTACAGTGTTGTTAAAACTGTATACACTATAGGTATGCGAGCTCAGTGCGGCAAGAGAGATTGCGCACACGTCATTGCGTTTAGATGTGTTACGGAAAAATTGCTTTATGTTTTCGCCAGTAAGCCTCTTCGATTTTATGCTTTTGAATCCGGTCGATTGGCGTTTAAGTAGTTAAATTTACATAATTTTCAAATTAATGCCGTTTTTAACATGAACTAGTGACAAAGAAATGATAAAAATACTGATATCAGGAGGCCTTTTTTTTAGTTTTTTTAAAACTATTATTTATTTAACATTTTCTAGTTAATTTTTTTTTATTTTTTTAACTTTTTTTTCGGATTATTGCATTGTCATCGACTTTTGACAGGTGTGCAAAGTTTGAATTAAATCTGATCGTTCAAAGTAGGACAAAATCGAGTTCAAAGGGTCGGTTACATACATACATACAGGTGAAGCTAATAAAAGCGTGATTAAACGCTCCTGCAATGGATTTAATTTTCTTTGTCCGTAAATTCGATACTTCGCGTATTCTGTTTCGAACATAATGATAATATTTGCAATGCATGCATGGTTGAGAAAATATGATTTATATGTTTCTGTTTCTATGGTAAGTGTAGCTCACAGCTGTGAAGTCTAGGTGCGATCTTGTAATTCTTGAATAAATGTTTCTTTTTTAAAGTGAAACTTCTTTACGCACGCTTGACTTGGGGAGTAAGCTGGTGAATGCGTCACGAGACCGTTACGAAAACGTGTGATCGGGCGACGCGAACGGAACGTTGAGACGGAGATATAAAGTTAGTTAAGATAGAAAGAGAGAAAGTTACGTATCGTATCATCAATTAAAACCCATAATAAATTTAAATATTTGTAGAAAAGTCTATATATGTACATGTATATGTATACAGGGTGTCCCGAAACTCAACATCAAGCGGTTACTAGGCGATATAAAGTTAAGGTAAAAAAATTATAAAGGTTAGACGTCACTCACAGATGACTCTCCTTTCTTTTAACAACCAGTCAATAGATACATAGACGTAGTTCTTTCAGAGATGTGAACGGTTTGACGATCCGGGCGAGACTGAACCCCGCTTTTTTTTTCGAACTGACTACGCTGTTGACCTAGACCTGTCTTTACAGCTCCACCGAACTACTAAGGCGAGCGCTTAAGGCACTTAGCCGATTTTATTTGGGCAACTAGCTCAAGAGTGCGCGGCACACCTCGGCTTGGGCTGTCGCCTGTTGTATGCAATTCGCGACCTATCTGACCTTTTTTTTTAACGTGGGGATATCCCTTATGGATACGCCACCCTCCCGGGTGAGAGGGTGGGTTATGTCCGACTCGCACGGACTAAAACCCCACGGTGTACCGACAGACCGTTATTGTGGGAGCGGCAAGGGATCGAACAAGCTAATCAACCTTGTAGAGCCGCCCCCACGGTCCTACCTATAGAGGGGCAGACCCCCCCGAGCCATCCCCTCGGGTCCGGCTACGGTGGCGGGAGGAGTTGGGTAAAGCGCCGCCTCTCCCTCTCGGGCCCTCTCCGCCGCCTCCTTCTGCGAGATGACGTACGTCCAGATAGAAGGCATCTCCAGGTCCTTGTGGAGATCCTTACTCCGAACGTACGGTGGGGCACCGGGGGCTTAACGTAAACTTGATTTTCAGGCGATGTGACATAGCATGTACTAATCAAATAATAAAAATGGTAGACTCACAGGTATGATCCATAAAGTCCTGACCAGCTAAGTTATGTGGCACCTCCTCCGTAGGTATACATCCGTCGTTTGGTTGCTGCAAATATTACATACACTCATATACTACACAATCCCTGGTAATATTTTTCCTGTGTGTGGAAAGATCACATATCCATATGGACAATTTGTATATGTAGTCAAATAAGTCCGCAACTTTCCTATTTTTCATTATACATAATATTCACTGTCTGAATGTATAACACACATTATTCTAAATATAGACATCAGCAACTACCTGCCAAGAGTAATTTCTCAACTATATCCCAGAATCCTTTACACATCCAGTCATCAATACATACTTCATATGGGACAGGTTTGTCTGTCCATGGAACATTGAACACATTTCTGGACCACATATGATAACTGTCTTTGCAAAGCCTTCGAGAGATTATAGAAATTGGCATTACTAGTTTCAGATTAACTATTTTAGGTTCATCTCGTAGTAATAAAATCGAACGTTTTTTGGTGAAAGAAAGAAAGAAATATTTTATTCATAAAGCACAACGTAAAATACAAGTATACAAGAATGGACAAAAATATGCATATCTGTGCACTATGAAATGGTGTCCAGCTCAGCATATGCTAGCGTTATGAGAAACACTAAGTGCTGGTTTCCAGCTGGAACCCAATGCAAGTCACGGTGCGTAAAAAACTAATTAAAATATGAATTAAAATTATATAATATATTTATAGGGAAAGTAAGTAATGTACAAAAAATAATATGGTACATGAAGAGATAATAATATATATAGGAGAAATTAATGAAATAAAAAAGTAGGATACATAAAACAACATACAAGAGAAGCAATTGCAGGCGTCTAAAATATATTTGCAACTCAAATCGGATGCAAAACCTTTAGTTTACAAGCATTGCGATAGTAATAAGAACTTTTTATAATTAATTTTAAATGTAAGTAATGCGTTGATATTGCGTATTGGAGGGGGTAGGTCGTTCCAGCATTTGGTAGCAGCAAACTTAAAACTGCCTCGAAATGAGGTGGTAACATGGCGATGAGTACATAACATATACCTAGAAGCTCTAGTTCTGTAACTATTCAGATCTCTTGCCCAAACTAGTTTCTCATAAAGATATTCAGGCTTCCCGGTTTTTATCACACCGAATAATAGTGTGGCTAGGTGTAACTGCCTCCTATTTTCCATTTTTAGGAGTTGTCCTTGGTGCAGTGACACCTGGTAGCTGTCAATCAATGCCAGGCGGAAGTGCAAGGTAAATTACACTATATATATTTTATATACTTTTTATAGCCTTTAGGCAGAATCTCATCTGATGTTAAATGATGATGTAGCCTGACGATGATGGTAAACACGATAAGCCTAGAGGCGACCTGCCCTCGAGTGCGTGTGCCGGGACACACCAACAGGTGCTTGGCGACAGACTTACAACTTGAGAGTGGTACCTATTCGGCGGCGGACTTACAGAAAACCCTACCACCATGCTCTAATATTTACAAAGGGAGCAACTATATAACCACGGGAAACATTCTAAAGAGACTACTTATTAATTAGAGTAAAACTCCAGCGACAGTAAGTGTGTAAGTGAGAGCCGGAGACGTACCTCCTGTCCGTCGGCGAGCAGCGGCGCCACCTGCGCTGTGAGGATGTTGCTGTTGATCCTCCTCACTTCCTCTATATCTGGCAGCTCCACTCTCTTTGTCACTCTCTTTACTCCGGTGTTGGTATCCGTCTCTTTTTCGATTTTCACATCACTTCTTTTATCATTTTCACTTGTTCCACATAACTTCTCGTCGCTTTCTTTGAAAATCATCCAGCGAGATGCGCGACTGCCCTTCCTTTTATTAAAATCATCTCGTGGTCTCTGCTTTAAAAATTTCAATACTACTTCATCCTCAAAGTCAGAATTGTCAGATGAATTGTCACTCAGCAGCTTTAAGGGTTCTTCTGCTTTTCTCCTCTTTGACTCCTCCTCGGCGTGTTGCACAAACGCAGGATCCAACTCAGTATAGTCGATTTTCATAACATTAATAGATCTCTTTCTGTTGTACCTCTTCCAGGATTCGGTGTGGTCTAACTTGACAAGGTGCACCATAGTATCCATTAAGAGTTTCCCATCTGGAATTTAACAGCAACCTATTAAACTTAATGTTTACCTTATGTTGTTGTGCACTTTCTGATCAAATTAGTATAATAACTAGGTGTGTGCAAATATTCAAATTAACCGATTATTTGATAGCAAACTGAACCAAATAATTCGTTTCAAATATCAGATTGAACATTCGAACCATTTGGATTAGTCAAACCATTTCAATAATTCAAACTATTTTATTTAATTCAACTAATAAGATTTATAATAAATAAGAAATTCACTGTTTATCTTAAAAAAATATTTATTGTTTGATAATTCTTAATTTAAAAATATTTGAATTCGAATGATTCTAGTATTCTATTCGAAATTCGGAAACATCATTATTTGATTCGATTTGAGCACTGTAGGCACATCCTTAGGAATAACCATCTGCTGTACTGAATTTTTACTTAAATTTATATATATTTGCATATGTTGGATAATAGGAATTTAATAATTAAAAAAAGACGCGCTCTCAATTTTTCGCGGTTCAATTTTGGCATCGAGTTCTAGATATAGCAATTAAATGTGTCGACGCTTATTGGCAGCGTATTCGTGCATGTTTCACATCTTCCAGGCGTCCCGTGACAGCTAATTTTTTTTTAAATAGTTAAATATCTATACTAATATAAATTACTTTACTGAGTTAAGCTTTAATATATGACATGTACTACCAACTCCATTAGAGATCATCCATAAATAACTCACACTTAAGGGGTCCTAAATTTCGTGAAGTCAAATTTCCAAATCTACATGTTAAAACACGAACTTTGCACTATTAACGAAATACTCAAAAACATTTACAACCATATCTGTATAATCATAAGATTCAAACTGTTTTTAATTTTTGAGAATCATCAAATCGACATATTTTATCCTTGCTACCACAACTGAACAAATTTTATATCCATGACCATTTCAACTGCAGCTAGTAAGTATATCATATTTAAATATTTTCAATTATATTTGCTATCTTGTCTTTTTCCAATATCCTAATTTTAGTTTTCATGAATTAGTTCATTTTCACTTTTGTTCGTTTATTCTTATTCTATTTTTTTTTTCTCTAAGTTTAATGTTTTGCGGTATTTACTATTATATAATTTAATTATTTTTATTATTATTAATAGTGTAAGTTAAGTTAAGTTTCTATGTGATAAAGCGTTTTAGGTCTTTAGTGTAGTTTACATTTTTTTTATTATTGTTATTGTATTATCGTTCTTGACTGTTGACTGTTGCTATATCCACAATAAATAAATTGAGAATATTCGCACAGGAAATTGTTGGGTGTCTCATCGAAACGAAGCTATTAAGAAAATTAGCCTGATAGTGATTAGCCTGATCAAGTGCAAGAATGGACCATGGATCCTGGACTATAGACTTTTCACCAAATGATTCCTTTTATTATAAACAAGGCTTGAGAGACCATGTTTGATAAACAATAACCATACTCGATTCTTTTGAAAGATTACATTTGTTTGTAAATGCTGCAGCATGTTTATGATATTATCTATGCTAATATATAAAGCTGAAGAGTTTGTTTGTTTGTTTGGTTGAATGCTATGATCTCAGGAACTACCAGTCCGAATTGACAAAATCTTTCAGTTTTAGATAGGCTATATATAATCACGCTAAGACTAATAGAAGCAGAGCACCAATGAATAATGTTTCAAAATCGGGCACTTTTTTTGCTTTTGAGAGATACCTTATTATTATATACGTTGCCATGGTAACGTGGTAAGTAGTAGTAATAATATTCGTCCAATAGGACAGGCGAAGGAATTAATCCATACTGCCAATTCTGAAGTTATACGGTAAGTATCAAAGCTAACATTTTCAAAGTGTATTTTGTTTTCCTATTCAAATAGTTCATACTACTTTTATTTCCAATTTTTTATTTGTTCTCTATTACGTATTATAAAAATAAAGTTTGTGTATGTACAATTAAAATAACAACTTTTTGATGAATGGATATGGCTACAAATGACCAAAAAAAACTTTTTTTATACTTTGTCTATATTTTTATATTATTATATTTTGTCTGTTTGTTTGTTTGTTCTGGGTAATCTCCAAAACGACTGGACCTATTTTAACGGGAATTTTACTTTTTACTGCCAGATAACCGAAATTATAGCGGTTGACATATTCTATTTTATTTGTCCGCGGCTTCGTCCGCATTACTTTGGGCCGATTTTCACGGGGTATTCACTGATAGATAACAGACCTCATAAAAAATAATTTAGGTTTTTTATTCGCCTTCGGACGCAGTGGAATATCCGTAATGCTTGAACTGATTTTCACGGGACTTTCACTGGAAGATAACTCACCTTATAAGAAGTAACTTAGACTATTTTATTTTGTTTCTCAAGACTTCGTCCGCAATATCCTACTATCTCCTAATTGATTGGACCGACTTTCACGGGGCTTTTACGGGCAGATAACTAGCGGGCTCGGAAGACGTTATACGGACGGAGACGGATAATAAAATGAAAACCTTGACAAATTATACCTAAACCTTCCCCATAAATTATCATTCTATCTACTGGTGAAAACAGCATGAAAATGGTAGTTTTTGACTTTATCGCGAACAGATAAGCTGACAAAGGACTCTTTTTTAACCGACTTCGAAAAAGGAGGAAGTTACTATGTTCGGTTGTATGTATCTTTTATGGATGTTAATCGATATTTTAGTCAATTATGAACCGATTTTAATGATTCTTTTTTTATTTGAATTGGTACACTATGTAGTGATTAAATGCTACCTATGTATTCGTCCGTGTGAAATTGATCAAAAATATGTTACAACTGCGTGAGACGTGTGCCTTACTGACTCCAAGAATAAATATACATAATTGAAAGTCATATATTTGTATGTAATATGAATTATTATATATCATCTTTTTGGTCAATTTGGCGACCATATTGTTTTATTTACCATGTTTGCTTTTACATAACTCAGTTATTATAGCAACATATAAGAATAACTTAAGTATATCGACAATACGGGCATATTATATCTATCTATAAAATAAAAGATTTAAGATATATTGTTCGATAATGTATAGCTTATAATTTTCATTACTTTCTTATATAGTGTTAGTGAGCACTGAGTTTGGTATATAGTAGGTTGAAGTACCAGGTATGTTGCTGATGATAAATCCTATCCCATTCGATATACTATTAGTATTCATATATCTAATATACACGTTACATGTTACAGTAGATAGCGTTCGTATCGTAGTTACAAATGTTTTTGAAAAAGCGTTTCTGTAATGTACACACCCACTCACAATTTTACATTTCTTTAATAAATTTTTAAAAAGCGCGTGCGGAGCCGCGGGTAACAACTAGTTGTATATATTCTGAAGATACAATAAAATATAATAAAGATAATGCGAATACGACATATCTATTTCTACACACGAAGGAGCTTCCTAGCCGTTTCTAAGAATGTTCATCATGTGATATTTAGAAAAAAAATGCATACTATCACTTACCAATTTCCTTTGTACTATTCTCACTATCTTCATTTTCATCACTTGACATCTCACTTGCACCATCACAGTCTTGTTGGTTCTCATCAGTACAACCACTCGGAGGCAGCTGCGTTTCATTCGTATCAGCATCTATTTCATCCTCAAATCTTATTCTTGATACAAAATTAGATTGTTTGCTCTCTAATATTAATTTCTTATTTTCCACTTCATCTTGTTCATCCGATACAGATTTAATTTTAACTGGAACTTGCAAAGGAACTTTATTGTCTGCAACAATTTTTTGTATATCTTCAAGGGCTGCAGGAATGTTAGAGTTGTCGTCATTACTTTGAAATAATATAGGTGTGTGTACATTTGTAGGTTCAACTTGTTCCAGCTCCTCTATTTCTTCTTTAACATTATTGATATTGTCACCTGGTTGATTGTTCAATTGGTTGTCTGGTTCGTCACTTGTCTGATTGCATGTGTCTTTTGGTTCCTTCTTGAGGCAATTTATAATGTTTCCTATATTGTTAATATTGGGTTTTACGTCTAGTTCATCACGATCTGACCCAATGTGCTCTTTGATAGCATTAGTCTTGTCGGTCTGTGGCTCATCTATAACCAGGCGATCGCTTTCATCGTCCCATTCATCACTGTTTTCATCTTCTACTTCTATGGTTTCTATTTGCCTTTCTATTAATATCAGGTCGTCTTCCAGTTCTGAAACATAACTGCAATGTAAGTATTGGTTTTGTTCTGGTCTTTACGCTTTATATGATGATATACTGAGGTTTGGCCTCACCGGCGTCTGGCTGCTCAGTACTTGCGTGTATGTGCGCGCTCGACACCGGATTTTCGTTTTTATTCTGCAACAATCAAATTTGTTTTAAAATTTACTTTTATAACATTCATTAACCATATACTTCAAGTTAGAAGCACATTAAACATACAAATTAGTTCCGCAGTGAAGTGCAACAGGCGGTATTTACTGAAGTTTTCTTTCAATTAAGACTTTTAATGGATGTGACCGGTTTTAAAACACAACGCTACTTTTATTTATTGCGAACTACTAACCTGATCGATGCACAATGTCGGGAACACGTCTCCACCTTTCACTAGCTCTTCCCAAGTTTTCATTGGCCTCGTGACCACATGAGGAAACCTTTAAAATCATAACTATGTTCATTGTTCTATTCCACTTTACCTGAAGTCATACACGGGTTTCTTTAGTTAAACTTACTGTTTGATGATGGTGTGATGCAGGGGTGTCGGGAACAGTGTGTAATCCAGATCATCATTTGTTTGAATCAGTCTCCAGAATTCCAGGATCCGTTGGCGCGCCTGCCACTTGAGCTCGTACCATCGCCGTTGCAGCATCACCAGCGACGCGGTGCAGCCCCTGTCTCACGAGAAACCACTGTTCTTAGAAACAATAAAAACAATACGAGTGAGCTGGAGATGAACGTGGATCACCTTTGTCTGTAGAGAAAGTAGACGAGGGTCCAGCGGCGCGCTAGTTCCTCGCGGTCGGTGAGCTCCTCGATGCGGTGCTCCTGCACCAGGTGGAACAGCGTGATGAGCGGCTGCAGCTGGTCGTAGAGGCGCACGCTCTCGCGGTCCACCAGCACGCCCGGCTCCGGGTCCCCGTGCATCAGCAGCAGGTCCGCCACGCGCCACTCCGCGCTCGTCAGCACCGTCGCCAGCTTCACCTCGCCCGGCGTGTCCCCGCGCGCCCGCAGCAGCCACAGCTTGCGCCGCACCAGCTCGCACGTGCTCGCCCACACCTTGCCGAGCGCGCTCCGCCCCACCCCCACGGGCTCCGCCGTGCG
>MU158975.1:458428-470442 GCA_015888305.1 Antheraea pernyi
CTATGTCAAACGGGTTTTAGTTTCAAAAGTATATTATAAAGTGGATCAGTTTGTGAATGATAGTGATGTCTGGAATTGACTCCTCTCTGTGCATCCACTAAAAGCATTGTATAATGTATTGGAAATATATGTTTAAAAAATGTACCCGATCGAGTTTCTTGCCGGTTCTTCTCGATGACTGGGTTGTTTTCCGAACCGGTAGTAGTCTTTGACGTTCATAAGTGCCTTATTAGGGCCTAAACTGAATAAAGTATTTTTGATTTTGATTTTGAAAAGAATAGTGACTAATAAAATTATCGGAATGTATTAAGTCCATTTACTTATCTACTTATCTCTCGTACTTAAGTCACGTCGTCATTAAAATTACAATAACTTTTGATAGCCTATATATTATATAGTCTATTAATCTAACAACTAGTAATCTAATACGTGATTACAACGTAATGTATGTATATTATTGAAGGCATAATTATTCTGCTAATGACTTTCTATTATCCGTCATTATTTTTGACGAATAGGGTTTATATGTGACATCGCTTACACTTATATTGATTTGAGCTATAGAACGATACTTATTTAGATAAAAGATAACAGAAAAGATTTCTGTATCGCTGAAAACGTGTGTGTAAAATTTCTTGTTGACCCATTGAGTTGTTAAGGTGTGAAAATGCAACAAACTTATATATATTTATAACATTAGTTAGGATGTCAATGGTCAACGTCCGCCAGGTCCTGCTAGAATGGATCGGGAGAACGTCCTCTCTTCTTAGAGAGTCGCCGTCTCCTCTCCTCTATCTCCCTGGGAGCCGGAGACTCCCCACTCTATATAAGGTACCTGCCTTTTTTTAGAGAACATGACAGCCGAGGATTTGGGTACTGTTAATCTCAAACCATGAGCATCAAGCCACTGTCCTAAGTATGATAAGGCTCTATTTAACTGAGCCACTGCATAAGTAATAGACGGGCTAAAATATACAATACTAGATCATCGGCATACTGCTACTAAACATTTCTTTTTTTGAAACGCACATCGAATGTCAGTTGTTATAGGTAATACTCAAGTTATCCATGGTAGACATATTTTTCCTGAACCCTGCTTGAGACTTTGCTAATAACTGATTATTTTCTATAAAGCACTCCAGTCGATTTTTAATCATATGCTCCTTGATTTTGGGCAAAGTAGAAGAAAGGGAAATAGGTCTGTAAGAATTTGAAGGATCTTTACCATACTTTAATATGGGGGCAATAACCTGTGATTTCCAGGAGATGCGAATCACACCACTGGAGTAATAAAAAAAATTAAACCGGCTTCAAAAGAAATTTAAGAAAAAAAAATTTAAACCTAATTCATTGGTAAACACACTAAAAAAAAGCACTAAAATTTTTAATAAAAATATTAAACCGCCTTCAATAAAAAAAAAAACCTAATTCATTGGTAAACCTACTAAAAAAAGACACTAAAAAGCGAGAAATAACAAAATTATATTAATCAAATTCAATAACAAATATTAATAACTATATTTGTTAACTAACAATATATTTGAAGTCGATGCCAACCCTAATTGTAGCATCTACATACAAAGCTTAGGTCCCCTGTCTCGTCCCACGATTTACATAGTTATAATATATTTGAGTTTGGTTGTAGATTGTCAAAATTATACTGAATTATATATACCTCAACCATCAAATATATACTCTGAAAAACGTATGAACTTATTTTTCCATTATATCTCATAATCAATTTTGTAGATTTACTTATTTATTAAAGTCGTTACATTACCTATTTTATTCAAATAATACAATAAATAATGGAACTGTTAAAGAAACCGTTCTGTCAATGTCGTTCTAAAACTTTTTCATAGATGACGTCAGTGTGTTTAAATCTGTAATACTGCGCTGTCAAGATTTTCTGTACAATATATAATATGTTTATCTCATGAAATAACCGTTATCATATCTTTCTTACGACTTTTGTATCTTCTCAGAGTTATATGAAAATATTGAGCTCAATTCTTGTAAAGGTTTTTTTATTTACTCTTTTACATGTTGCATTTGACTTGAGTTTTGTATGTTATGCTAATTCATAGCATATCTACGTACAAAATTAAGAGAGATCCTTTCTCGTTTCTTGCGACTCGTATTTGTATATATCTTTTTTTGAGTTTTTTCTTCGTTTTGTTTTATTTGCACAAGACGTTGTAGAAATTGCCGAGCAATTACCACTTCCACTATGTAATGCAGGATTGGTTGTCGTAGTGGAAACACTAAACAACTTGCGACGACACAGACAGTTTAATATAAATATTCAAAGAGTAAAAACTGCTTTACATTGGCTTATGTCACATAACAGATTGTATCGAGACGTTGTACCAAATTTTTCTAATATATTCGAAAATGATATTTCTCAGATATTTCAGGTTACTCAAAATCACGAAACCAGTGTTAATGTCCAAGAACAAAAAGTGCAACAAAATCAAACCAGTAATTTTGTAAATGTAGACACTGATGTATTTATTCGTTCGTTTAATCAGAATAATGCCCGATTTAGTAGAACTGTTAAAGAAACCGTTCTGTCAATGTCGTTCTAAAACTTTTTCATAGATGACGTCAGTGTGTTTAAATCTGTAATACTGCGCTGTCAAGATTTTCTGTACAATATATAATATGTTTATCTCATGAAATAACCGTTATCATATCTTTCTTACGACTTTTGTATCTTCTCAGAGTTATATGAAAATATTGAGCTCAATTCTTGTAAAGGTTTTTTTATTTACTCTTTTACATGTTGCATTTGACTTGAGTTTTGTATGTTATGCTAATTCATAGCATATCTACGTACAAAATTAAGAGAGATCCTTTCTCGTTTCTTGCGACTCGTATTTGTATATATCTTTTTTTGAGTTTTTTCTTCGTTTTGTTTTATTTGCACAAGACGTTGTAGAAATTGCCGAGCAATTACCACTTCCACTATGTAATGCAGGATTGGTTGTCGTAGTGGAAACACTAAACAACTTGCGACGACACAGACAGTTTAATATAAATATTCAAAGAGTAAAAACTGCTTTACATTGGCTTATGTCACATAACAGATTGTATCGAGACGTTGTACCAAATTTTTCTAATATATTCGAAAATGATATTTCTCAGATATTTCAGGTTACTCAAAATCACGAAACCAGTGTTAATGTCCAAGAACAAAAAGTGCAACAAAATCAAACCAGTAATTTTGTAAATGAAAACACTGATGTATTTATTCGTTCTTTTTATCAGAATAGAATAATGCCCGATTTAGTATAGGCTCCCGCGGTAAACAGTGTACCGGTATCTCAGCAGTTGCTTGTGTCGCATTTGCACTATCAGATCCGAATACATGGACGGTGAGTGATGTCGACTATATAGTGATAGTTGGAGATGCATTTTAGAACGACATAGTCCCTATTCTGGAGAACAAAATATTGATTATTTAGCTATGAGGGAACTTTTACCACGATTATTATATAATGAACACTGGGTAAACTTAAATGTGCATAATAATATATCGATTAATGGCCATATTGATAGAGATCAAAGTGAGGAAGGGTTTCCAAACCTGAAAAATGGTTTATCAAGTTTTTTTAATAATCACCGATACGGAATTTTAACAAGTAATGCAGTTTCTATTGCTTTCGTATCTCAAAACTTATCTGGAGATATTCATTATTGGCTATTTGATTCACATTCTAGGGGACCAAAGGGTTGTATGGCATCATCCAGAGGCACTGCATGTTGCATGCGTTTTATGAACATTAATAAATTATTCACGATTCTGTGTCGTAATTAAAAAAAAAAGACTGGTAATGAAAATATTTTAAACATATATACCATTACGCCTATTTCTATTGGCGCCGAGGAGAGAGAATTACTGCCAGAAGCATTTTTACCTGCATCACAATCCGATTTATCACGATCACCATATGTTATTCGCAGTATGTCACCTCATCCCACAATTTCGATAATAGGATCAAATATTAATAATTTAGAAAGAAGATTAATTTTTTCTACAAGTTTACTTCATTCTATTGACGAAGACGTCGATACGACGAATTTAGATAGTATTGTTAACGCAAATGATAATGGCATTAATTAGATAACCAAGTCAGAGTTGTTGATATCCAAAGAACAACCGCACCACCACTTAACATTGAACGAGAAAAAAGAATGGA
This sequence comes from Antheraea pernyi, assembly GCA_015888305.1. Taxonomy (NCBI): domain Eukaryota; kingdom Metazoa; phylum Arthropoda; class Insecta; order Lepidoptera; family Saturniidae; genus Antheraea; species Antheraea pernyi. The sequence goes on from MU158975.1 coordinate 462,631, forward strand.
AGAACTTTTTCTTGGTATTTTCTTTTCCCTGATGGGAAAAACGGTTTTGGCGAAGATAGGGATATCCCTATAACTGCTCTCGATTATTTCCAGGCACGAATCATGAGCGATGATAAACGATTTCAAAGAAACGATTATTTATTTTTTGCATTGTCTGTTGTCGAATATTTTAAAGCGAAGGCAAGTGTTTCTGTCTCATGTTGAATGAAGCAAGGTGAATATACACCACAAGGTCTCGTCGACAATATGCATCTAACAATGAGAAACATAAGAGGATCAGGTGCGTACTGGAAAAGAAGTTGCGCTGAATTAATTGCTATGGTACGGAGTCTTGGACCTCCAACTTGGTTTGTTACATTTTCTTGTAATGATCTGAACTGGCCAAACATGATTAAAGCTTTACTCATAGCAGATAAACGTCCTGATGCAATGCCTGATTCTGTGGAAGAATTGCGATTCGATGAACGACTAGAACTTGTACAAAAATACCCAGTAGTTGTGGCAAGACAGTTTACACTTAGAATAAACGTTTTAATGATTTTTTTAAAACACAATCCCGAATGTTTAGGAGGAGCGGTAACAGACTTTTGGTACAGAATAGAATTCCAAAACAGAGGAAGCCCTCATTTACACATGCTTTTGTGATGTAATTCAGTACCAGATTTTGACAGTCCTGAAGGGCTTAGATTGATTGATCAGATTGTGTCATGCTCACTTAACGGTGAAGATGCTGAGCTGGTAAAAAAATTACAAATTCACAAACATTTCACAACATGTTATAAAGATCGAAGCACTAATTTATGTCGTTTTGGATTTCCAAGGCCTGTAAGTAACGCAACAAACTGCTTAGAACCTGATCAAGCGCTTCGTAATAATGGACGATTTTGTATACTCCAAAGGAATGAAAGGGAAGTTATGATTAACAACTATAATTCAGTACTTCTCAAAATTTGAAGAGCAAACATGGACATATACAACCCTGTGGGAATGTAACAGAAGTTGCTTATTACATCGCTAAGTAGGCTAGCAAATGCGAACCCAATGATTGTGGTGACGTTGTGAGGGAAGCAGTTCGAAAAGCAAAACGTCACAATAATAACGTATGGAAGCAACTATTCTCTGTATCAATGGCGATTCTTGGACAACGATTAGTTAGTGCTCTAGAGGCAGCCTATCGTCTTTGTCATTTACCTTTAAAGATGTTTTCAAGAAAAACAGTTTTTTTTAAATAGCTGTCGCCCGGAGCAACGCGGTTGCGCCTGTTGCGGTTTTGTGAAGATGAAACAGCAGTTTTTAACAATATTTTCGATCGCTACCAACAAAGACCAAACAATTTGGAAGAGATAAGTTTAGCAGAATTTGCAGTTCGTTACGAAACCGTTTCAAGTACAGTTTGGAACGATGATGACGGTGACATTGAGTTAAGAGACCAGGAGAACAACAATCCGAGATACATCCAGTTACGTGATAATTCAAGAATGCGAATCAGAAATCAGCTAGCAGTTTTACGCACACGGTATTATACACTAAACAGTGACCGAGAAGGGTTTTATTATAATCTAATTGTGTGTCACATCCCTTTCCGCAACGAAAATGAACTTCTTCACGAGAATGAGACAGCTGAAGCTTGTTTCTTACGTCGACAGTCAGAATTAAGACCTCTTCTACATAATTTATCTATAGAGGAGTTCGCTCACGCGGAGAAAATTATACAACAAGCACTTGTTCAAGCTACAGCGCTCAACATTGTAAGCGAATATAGAGGCAGTAATGATCTTAGAGAACACGATATAAATGTGTACGCCGAGGACCAGATCAATGATCATATTCATGATGATTTCAACGAAAATAATGATCCCACTGTAATGCTCGATGAATTGAATCAGAAGCCTGAATATTCAACAAAAAGATTTAATAAAACAAGTATCTAACTCCATTGAAAGAGAAATTAGGTTAGACAATAATTACCAACCTTAATTACTGGTGGATACTTTGTTAAAACCAAATTATGTAGAAGTAGCGTCTTTGACGGGTGTTGCAGCTCGGCCAATTTAGAACCCTTCATTCAGTTTTTTCACTTCCTATAGAAAAAGGCACTACGATGACTTATCGTAAAATGAGTGGACAACCATTAGAGCGAGAAAGACGTAAGTGGCGTTATATTAGGTGGTTAGTTATTGAATAAATATCAATGGTATCTTATGAGAATTTGCGTATTATTCACTTACGCTTACAAGAGTTCAAAAATAATAATTTACTATTTGGAGGAATAAATGTATTGTTATTTGGCGACATTATGCAGTTACCGCCAGTCAAAGGGCATTGGTGTTTCAAACAGCCTTCATGGTTAAGTGCGGAAATACATTTATGGCAACAGTTCTCTTTTTGCGAACTTACTATCAACATGCGTCAACGTAGCGATGAAGAATTTGTTAATTTAGTAAATAATTTGCGATTTGGTGAACTTAAAATCTCACAATTGCAACTTTTGTGTGAAAAACGGCGAGTTGCGTAATCAGTTCGAGGAAAAAACCATAGGTCTCTTCTCGAAGGAAGGCATGGGCATACCACCACGCCAGCCCTCGATGAGTTAGCGATTTCTAACATTTCTCAGGTTCAAGTTTCCTCACGATGTATCCTGTCACCGTCAGACGATATTGTACATGTAGAAAATATACGTGAATTTGGAAAAATTCGTTGGTACATGCCGATTTTCAAACCTGCGAACATCAGATTGTTATTCCACCGGTCAGTTCGCTCGACCACCACGACTTTACTATTAGATACGACCAAAATAAAAACAATGGTTTTATAAAGAAGGGACAGTATTTTTTTTAAATTTATTTATTTATTAATAACTCAAGAAATCTGAAGAATAGTTTAAAACAGGAATTTATTTCTGTCGCACACTCCCTGAATTAGTAAATAGAGAGTAAGAGAGCAAACTGCAGCTCGGACTGACTACTATCTATATAAAATAGAATAAATTATGAATATTCCCTTGTTTGGGTTTAGTATTTTTAAGTAATAAGTTTTTTAATTACATTTTTATGGAATAAACACCGCCCGCGTTTCCTCTTAAATAACTGTATCTACACACATCAAAAAAGTCTAAGCAACATGCGTGATATTACAAATTTTACCATTTTTAATTACTCTTCTATTTACTTCTTCTATTTACTCAAACAAAGTGCGTAAGTAAGTAAACTTTTTTGTTTTTAATGACATACTGGCTGGTTGTGAAAAAAAAATTTGATTATGTTTTGCTTTTTTCATAAAAATCAAATGACTGCAAATTTGTTTGAATTTAAGTGCGTATTAATTGCTACGTTTAGTCTTGATTTTATAATTTTACCAACCATTTAAATAAAATTAGCGACAAAATTGAATTGTTAGATACTCTTTACGTCATGAAGCGACGTCATTTGATGGCAGATGAAATGCAAAGAGCTGTAGGGATGTTGCAAGCGGGAAGTAATCAATCTCAGGTATCTCGACATTTTGGCATTCATAGAAGTGTTATTTGACGTCTTTGGCGTCGCTACAATAATACAGGAGAACCCGCTGAACAGCACCCAGGCCGTAAAAGGAGTACAACCACGCGGCAAGACCGGTACATACAACTGACTGCAAGACAAACAACCTTTTTGCACAAACCTTTGGCTCCGATTTTAGGTTAATGCATGACAATGCGCGTTCACATACAGCTCGGCGAACCAGTGAATACTTTGCAACGGAGAACATCGGCGCATAAGGAGGTTGGGCCTCAGGATGGCCCTCGAGAAGACCGAGGCCCTACTCTTTCATGGCCCACGGTGAGGGCCACCACCGGGGCCCACATAGTGGTGGAGGGCGCCCGGATGAAATATCTGGGCTTCACCCAGGACGGGCGCTGGCGGTTCGAGTCCCACTTTGCGGGGCTCGGACCGCGAATTTCTGGGACGGCTGCGGCACTCGGCCAGTTGCTCCCGAACATAGGGGGACCGGGCGCCGGGTGCCGCCGACTCTACATGGGAGTCGTGCGGGCGATGGCCGCCTACGGGGCACCAGTCTGGGCTGATGCCCTCGGTGCCGCCAACGTGCGTGCGCTCCGCAATGCGCAGCGCACGGTGGCACTGAGGGCAATCCGGGCGTACCGGACGGTGTCCTCACATGGGAGTCGTGCGGGCGATAGCCGCCTACGGGGCACCAGTCTGGGCTGATGCCCTCGGTGCCGCCAACATGCGTGCGCTACGCAATGCACAGCGCACGGTGGCACTGAGGGCAATTCGGGCGTACCGGACGGTGTCCTCGGCGGCGGCCTTCACGCTCGCCGGCTCCCTGCCCTGGGAGCTGGAGGCAGGAGTTCTCGCCGCCGTGTACGAGTTCATGGCGGCGAGGAAACGAAGGGGGGAGCCTCCGGCTGCCAGGGAGGTAGAGGCGGAGAGACGGCGTCTCAGGGCGGACGCCGTCGAAAGGTGGCAGCAGGACCTGGCGGACGAGCTGTTCGGGCTGTTCACGGTGGACGCTGTCCGCCCGGTCCTGCGTGAGTGGACAGCAAGGGAGTGGGGCTCCCTGACGTTCCGACTGGTGCAGGTACTCACCAGCTGACCCGGCCACGCGTTGCTGTGGCTTAGTTATTATACTATTACATATTGATAAGAATTCGTAATTGTTATTGATAATATGACCAATAAATATAAAAGTTATATATATGTTATCAGTGACTTTTTTGTAGGCATTATGAAGCTCTACAACTGTTCTCTAGAACTCGATCATATATTTCTCATCGTCAAGGCAGCGTTCGTAAGAAACGTTTTTTCTCCGACTTACTTTGCAAATCCGACTACCACAAAAAAAGGTTTTTCATTTTTCGGGTTAAAATATAGCCTATGACACTCGCAAATAACGTGGCTTTCTATTGGTAAAATAATTTTCAAAACCGGTTTAGTAGATCCAGATATTACCCCCTACAACCTCACAAACTTTACCTCTTTATAATATTAGTGTAGATAATATATAACGATAATTTTTCTTTTACATACGGACAAAGTGTCTAATAAGTAAAATAAAAAAAAAATAATGTGCACAACTGCAGATCTCTATTATTATATTTATTAAATACTATCTAACCCGGACACGCGTTGCCATGGCTCAGTTATTATGAAAAAAGAAATTTAAATTTAAAACGTGGCATATATGAGATATCTATAACAATTGGTCTTACAGTTTTACAGTCAACAAACTAATAAAGGCAAACTTTCATGAAGATCGATTGAGTAGTTTCGGACGGGAGGATGGCGTATCCATAAGGGATTTCCCCACGTTAAAAAAAAAAGGACCTTAGACGGTATTGCATTGTGTGATTGGTTCCAAATCACATTTACTAAATTAATACTAAATTACTTACTAGACCACATGATGACAAAGCGTTACGAGAAATGGAAAGATTAAGACAATTATAAATATACTAATATATATATATATGTTTTTGTTGACAAAGTTTATTATCTATACATATAATAATAATGTAAATCTAACGAAAATATTGCAGATGTTTAGGAATAAGTAATAACAGTAATAAGAATTTTAAAAAAATCATTGAAATTGGCTTAAAATCTACGAAATTAGACAAAAATTGTGTGTAACAAAAACAAATAATCGATATTTCACCCTATTAAATAATCGATATTTAGGAGTGGAATATTTTCTTCATATTTTAATGAGACCATCCCTGAACAGAACCAACTCAAATGAAAAAAGAATAATTGAAATCGGTTCACAATTGACGAAGATATCGATTAACATACATAAAAAAAAAAAACATGCATCCGAACATAGTAACCTCCTCCTTTTTTGAAGTCGGTTAAAAAGAGTTAATAATATTAAGAACTGCAACATTTTTTTTAACAAACATATAAAAAGTACGGACATGTTAGATTTACATACTTATTATACGTAGAGAAAAATATATAGCTAAGTTACATGTAATGTTTGAAGTAATGGTGAATTAGAGGTATGTTCGGCTTCGAATCGTACAATATGTCTAAGCGTAACATCAAGGAAAACATGACATGGTATTTTCTGATACACGTCTGGCTAACAAATACTTTTGCGATGGAGATTTGTCATCAAGTTTGAGAGCCAATTTCTTCTAGTCTTAGCGTATTGACATTTTTGGTGACGTCGTCACTTATTAGGTGAGATAATGGTGAAACGCTAAAACCTATAAGCGATAAAAAAATAATTATCGAGGAATAAATAAGGATTGCCGACAGAAGTGAAATCTCAAAACAATGGAATAACGCCTTAATTACACGTAACGAGTAAAGTGGCGAGGCAGTGCTCTCGGCCGAGTACTCGGTGCATATGAACATTATGACGAGTGTTCGGCCGAGTACTAGCCCGAACAGAGTGGCGAGAGAGTCAATAGAAACACGGTTTGTTTGCTAGACAGAGTACTCACCTTCACTTCACTGTACTTACCGCTTCATTTCTCCGCCCCGACGGTGATTCGCTATGCTGCTCGACCCGTATGAACATGCACTCGGCCGTTACTCGCTTCTGTGCACAATTTATTTTGATTTTGTTTTTTACTAACTTAAAAATTAACTTTTGTATTGAAAGTTGCTAATACGGATAAATGTAATTTAGACACAACCACACAATTGATTCATTGCCTCAAACTATACTGGGTATTAGTAGACCGCTTCTGAAAACTAAGAAAGACGATAGTACTAATGACACCTGTGATGATGGGAAGAAAAAAAAATCGACCCTGATAAAAAAAAAAAACCATTGTTCAAAACGTTTTATAAGCATTATTTAATCTCCATCATGTTAGTATAGCTAAATGAAAAGACAGTTACATAAAAATACATTACTTTACTAAAAACAAACCAGCACTGAAACACAAAATCAAAAATTTTCAAAAAAAAGTATTAACCGACTTCAATATCAATCAAAAACCCATAAGGCACTAAAAAGCGGAAAATAACTAGTTTATCAAAAATAAAACATATGAATATGTGTGCTACCTAGAGATGTACTGGAAGTCGGTACCAACCAAAATTTTTGTATTACAGAGACGCGAGATTGGACTTAAACTTTGTACTTATGTAGATGATATGATTTTCGGTTTGGTTGGCACCGACTTCCAATACATCTCTAGGTAGCACACATATTCATATGTTTTATTTTTGATAAACTAGTTATTTTCCGCTTTTTAGTGCCTTATGGGTTTTTGATTGATATTGAAGTCGGTTAATACTTTTTTTTGAAAATTTACTTTATTTTTCCATTTTTAGTGTACATAAATATATTTTACTAGCAGTGCCCGCGAACTCCGTTCCGCCTTAAGTATATTAAAATATGCGCATTTTTGCGGTATGGTATCTATCGGTATGGTATACGATATGGTTTCAATTGGTTGTACAATAAGTAACGTTTGGTACGAACGCAACCTTTTCAGTAATCCGCGATAGTTTCTAACACCAACTCGGCTACCATCGCTTCACACATTATACACCTTAAGTAATGTAATTACAATGCTTGCGTCATGTTGCAACACAGCAACGAACATAAGCACAATAGGCTCCTAAGAATTGAAGAGTTTTTTTTATAATATTGGTGGCAAACGAACATACGGGTCACCTGATGGTAAGTGATCACGGCCGCCCATGGACAATTGCGACACGAGAGGAAACACAGATGCATTGGCGGCCCTTAAGAAAGGAGTAGGATCGTTTCTTGAAAGTTTACTTACTTTGTCACGGATCCCATAAACAGAACCTAACCAAACTCTAATCAAACTACCCTTGAAATACATCCTTT
>MU158975.1:470657-503465 GCA_015888305.1 Antheraea pernyi
AAAAAAAAAAAAATACAGACGAATTGATAACCTCCTCCTTTTTTTGAAGTCGGTTAAAAACAGCTGATGCTCAGATCAACGAACGCCCGGGCGCGGCGCGGTTGCGCCGGCAGCTTGCGATCGCACAAATACTTATTTACAACATTTGTCTAAATAACTAACTTATTTACTTGACCACTGTGCTAGTCTCTACCTAGCCGCTTTCATTCCGATCAAAGTACCAGTTTCGATTTCCCGGTAATGAAAAAATTACTTAAATAAAGTTTTAACAAGGGTAGAGTCATGATTTTTAATCCATCGTATAAATATGTTTAATATTCTGATTTATTCAGTTATTTATCAGATCAGCTCGGTACTAAATTACTTATAAAAAAATTTGGTATGACACATTTTACCGATCTAAATGCTCCGTGGCCCTATGACATAAGGTTCAAATTCATCACCAGGTAGATTTGGGCTCGGTGCGGGCCGGCCGATGAGATAGCCAAGTGCCGGGTTCTATTTTCCTCCAAAGTACGCAATGACGAAATTTGAATGTCAATTCTAAAGAAACTTTGTAACGTAGAATGTGCACATACTAAATTAATTATTGTCACTATTTTTTTTTATTTTATTGAACACCTACTCGTTGACCCGACTCTCTCTCTCTCGGCCTAGTATCGTTTCATTGTCTTGCCACTGTACTCATTATACACGTAATGTTGACTCATAACTGTTCTTTTTTTAATCGTTAAATCAATTTTAGTTTGAATTATTTAAAATTCATAATTTGAAAATTGAAATGATTAACGTTAGTCTAGTTTGCACATCTACTGGCACTCCAAGCAATAATTATATACATTTAGTTACTTAATTAAACATATGATGGATTGCACAAGTTCAATACAAAATATTACATATCTAGAAGTCGCTATACTACTGACGCAAGCGCAATAAGTTTTCACATATGAAAGATCGCTCCACGCGGCTAAAGAAGTTTTGATTTCAATAAGCAATGTAAAATATTTCCCTAAAAGTCTTTAAAAATTAATAGCCAATCCTGAAAAAGTAACGTAATTTAATTTGAGCTGGCAACTCTATTTATGATTGGTAGTAAAGACATGTGCAGACGTGGGCTGTCGTCTCGAAGTATCTCGGTTTATAGTTTATACAATCGGACAGTTGGATTAATTACATTGGCAACAAACTCATTCTGTAAGTTTGTATAATGAACGCGACGCGACGCAACACATTTACATAAATCATTTATATTCAATATTGATAAATATTCCAACTGTATAATTGGATTTGAGATAAACATTGTTCAGTAAGTTCGAACTCACCTTGAGGCAGTGGGTTCAGATCTCATATTGAGATTGTACTTAACAAATCGTTTTTGATTTTTCTTCCTTTAAATATAATTCGACAAACTGACGACACTGTTACTTATAGTAAGCATAGTGCAATCCAAAACAATGGTGACACCATTAGCAGACGTCAATATTAGTATATTAGTATACTATATATATACCTATACTAGCGCGTCCGCCGGACGTTGTCCTACCTTGATAATAAGAAAACCTAAAAGTCAACCGCAGCGTCACTTACCGGGTCCAATTCGAATCTAAACCATTCTCGGATCCACTGGAATACGCACACAAAGTTTTATCAAAATCGATCCAACCGTTTAGGAGGAGTTCAGTGACATACACACGCACAGAAGAAATGTATATGTAAAGGTATTGGTTGCTAAAACAAATTGCGAAAACGTATATAGCGGTAGCGATAAAGACAAATACGTATAGTTAACCTTTTCTTAAATATCAAATCAAATCAAAATCAAAATACTCTTTATTCAGTTTAGGCCCTGAGAAGGTACTTATGAACGTCAAAGCTACCACAATATATTATAGGTGGCAAACGAACAGGAACCCCCGTCACCTGATCACCGCCGTCCATAGACACTAGCAACACCAGGGGAGTCGCAAGTGCTTTGCCAGCTTGTCTTTGGGGGATGGGGAAGGGGGAGCGAAGGGAGAAGTGAGGGTTAGGGAGGTAGGCGGAAAGTGGGGGAAGGAAGATGGTCCTTCGGCGCTCTCACTGACCGAACGAAACGTAACAATGAAAGCACTGTTACTTCACGTCGGTGTTTCTGTGAGAGGGTGGTATTAGAGCGAGGAGACCCGTTCATGCTGAATCCAGTAACAGCTTCAGCGTGGTTCTAACACCTACAACCATCTCACTTCATCATTAGTTGTACATCAGTTCATTCCGGAACATAGCACACACAAACACTATGGCGGATTTAGTAACTATCAAATCCACCTTCCAGTAACTCTAACGCCAGTTAAGCTGTTGTTTGTCCACGATGAACTCCGAAACCACTGAACCGATCTTCAAGAAACGTTGGCATTTATGTATAAACAGGCCCAGCTTGAGAGATAGGATAATTTATATTTCGATCAAAAACCTTAATATTTGTAAATTACAATTTAAGTAATTGTCAATGTTGATTATTGTTATTAATTGTAAGTTGCATCAGTCTCGAACAGATGGCGCTTTAAATTAGTTTGTTGACAGAGAACTGTAGGACCGACTGTTATAGATATCTCATAGATGGCACCACGCAAATACTTTATCATAATTTTAATTCAACATGTGTTTATATTCAATAACGAACCACTGGCAACGCGTGGCCGGGTAAGCAAGTATTTCATAAAACGTCTGTAGTGAAAGATCTGCTGGACAGCTTTTGCTAGTGTGTAGGTCTTCACGATACTCTCAAATAAAAAAAATAAAAAAATGATGCGATGTTAGTTTAGTTGATAGCTTGATTGTACTCGGCGTAGATGGACATGGGTTCGAATCCTAACAAACGAGTCGGAACTTTCGGTTAAGGAAAATATTTTAATGAAACCATAGTGGTAGGGCTATTTCGAAGTTAGCCTGCCTACCTACCACACTTGACTTTAAAAAATGTCGTCAAACGCCTATTTGTGTGTTCCGGTATCTGTTCTTAAGAACCAGTCCTCTCTAGGCTTACCTTCTTGGGCTACATCGTCGTTTAACGTCACATGGCTTTGTGGAATAAACGAAAACATACAAACTATAAGAAAGCGTAATTCTTATTTTTCAATTTAGTAGGTTTGATTTATCTGCAGCTCATCGTCATCAGATGATTTTGGCTTATTCTGTCGACACGTACTCTTACACATACCCAGCAAGGGATACTTACAAAATTTAAGCAGAAATCTTGCTAAGTTGTCGTAGTATTTTGTCGTATCTATATGTTACCGAATTACGAAGACATCACTGACTTCATGAGAATATTTTAAAGTATAATTTAAATAATTCATTAACAGACTGTAAGAAACCCACTGCAGTGCTATAAGCCCCTTCTCGGAGAAAGTTATGGGCATAGTCATCATGTCAGTCCACAAGGTATTGGCGATCTCATCTTCGAGAAATCTAGTTTTATATATTCCTACACACGGTAGTAGTACAAGAACATTTGTCAGGTTCAGGGTTCCTCACGGCGTTTTCCTTCACCGTCAGCCCATAGTATTACCAACTTATATAGTAAAGGTAAGCGAATTTCAAAGAATTCCTAGGTACATTTCGGCGTTTAAACATGCGGGCATCGGATTGATATTCCATCGGTCAAACCACGGTTTAAACGTCAACCTAGCTCTATCGATACATTATACTTTTATTACTTATTATTTTTTGTTAATACTTTTATTAGGTGATATTTTGAACCCAATTTTTAACTTATCTCAGTTGTTTCGGAGCGTGACCGGCGACGCTTTCTGCGAACCTTATTACATACTCACCACCGGAACTGTTCGCGATGGTTTACATGGACGAATTAAACTGATAAGTGACGTCACGCGCACCTGCACGCGCACCGTCCACCCGCCCGCCTTCCCCACTCCCGCCCTCACTCGTATATAAGTTATGCCAGGGCGGGCGGTAAGATACTTCTGTGGCGGCAACAGAATCACAGTGAAATCGACAGGTGAGTGCACACGACTCACTTTAGAACACGCACGCATTACTTATTGTTCAAATATTTATGTACATGATTTTCCAATGATATAATTTGAAAGTGATTAAAACACAGTTATTTATTTTTACAATAGTTATTCTACGAATACATGTGAGAATAATAAGATTGGGAAATGGAGTAGCAATTGGAACTATCTTCATTTCCTTGGAATAGTTTCAAAAACATCATGAAATCAAATAATTTATTCACAAGGCGTTTATCTTAAGGGAAAGATGTTTTTCTTTTAAACATAACACATGTATAACTGTTCTTTTAAGATTCAAGTATCACAGTTGTGTAAATGTATATTGTTCAAGAGCATTCTTTAAGATAATAAAAATTCATATTAGATAATAATAACAAACTCTTTTCTCACCTTAGACATATACAAAATTAAACAGCAATTTACAGTATACGTGTACAGTTAGGTAGCTTTATCGCTTAGAGGGATCTTTTACAGGCAAACCTTCGGAAACATTTAATTTTCAAAATAATCGGTGACAACATTAAAATACACACAGAATACAAAATATAAATACATAATGCAGTAAAACAGCTTATATCAGGACAGTGAGAGGTAATAATAATTAATGAATATAGTTATTAAATTCTATAATTATAGTTACTTAGTATTTGCAAGAAACTTTCTAAATCTACAATATATTGTCATTGCTGTAGCGTTCAAAAATATTCAAACTTTGAGTTGTAAAAACTTGGACTTCTGTGAGTAAAAACAAATTATTATCTGCTATATTTTCAAAGTATTCTAATTGGTGTGAGTACTAACGGTAACATTGTTTTGTATTTGTATGTATCTCACAGAGAGTTATATCGAGCGCGTTGATATCTTTTATTTGATTGCTATTATAAAATTGACAGCATCATTGAAGTTTAAAATTGTTATTTGTGGTTGCTATATTTATTTGTACTAGTGGGCGCCCAGTGGTCGACATTCGACCATAGTTCATTGATTTTTTTAAGTTCGAATTTTATTAAGGTTAATATCATTGTTGAATGTAGAATGAAAAAAAGTAATTGGAACGTTAGAGTAAAATAATGCATACAGTCGAGCATAGCAACCTCCTTCACAACCTTTTTTGAAGTCCTTTATTGACAGATGTCAAAATGTCTTTTTTATTTACATGTGTGTATATGTTGTGTAAAATTGAAGCAGTAGTGTGAGTAATGCATATTTTAATTAATTTAATGTACTTCTAATGCGTTTTATATAAAAAAATATTTTTAGAAATATTTGTCCGCCTGTCTGTCTGTTTGTATGAACACGCATCACTGCTAAAGTACTAGGTTCACAATAAACCCTCACCAAGAAAATCATAAAGCATATCCTCGAGAGTAACTTAGTCTTTATTTCATTTAAGTCGGTTCACTCTATCAAAAGTGTATGTAATTTGAACGACGGCTTGAGTTAAGTACGAGCAAAGAGTAGTAATCTATACTAATATTATAAAGCTAGAGAGTTGGTTTGCTTGAAAACGCTAATCTCAGGAACTACTAATTGTTCTACTTAAAATTATTTCAATGTTACATAGCTCATTTATCAAGAAAGGCACGTTAAAGGTATTTATATATCATCACGCTATGACCGATAACCGGAGCACCAATGAATAATGTTTCAAAATCTGGTTTTTTTTTCTTTTGAGAGCTTCTGCTGCGTATTAGCATTAGCTTAAAGTAACTTTCTAAAAGTTCTAAAGCCTAAAGTTCTATTCCACGCGAACGAAGTCACGGGCAGAAGCTAGTCATATCTACATATTACGATAACGCTATGACACTCTCGATTCAACAACTGTACTCTATGACGCGATGATGATATCTTGCTCTTACATTATTAAGTAATTATTTCTAGGATAATGATTGAATATTTTACTGCATTATTTAGTCTCTACACTAGTAACTTTAATATTGCAAGGCATTTTTTAAATAATAATATTAACTTAACATAGAAATATAATTAAAAATACACAAATAGTGTACTGAATAGATAAAACAACTTACGTACTGATAGATATATATACAAATATGTACAATGATAAAAACATAAATAAAAACGATTTTTTTTCAGTTAGTTTATCATGTTTTAAGACCCGATACAAAACGCCGCTCAAAAAAAAATTAAAAGGTAGCAAAACATTTTTGAAAGTCTTATTTCTATTCTTTAGTGTCATCTTCAAGAAAAAAATAAAAAGTTAATATTCGTATTCAGAAGTCGCTCGAACAGGTTTACTTGAAAACTAAAAGAAATCTTCAGCGAACATTAAATATTGTAATATTTAATTGAACATGTCAAGATCCTAATCATTGTAATGGCAGAAAATAATGAAATAATGAGAAAAAAATTGATTTTTGAAATTTTTATAAATTTTAAGCGACTTCTTAAATTATTTTTGATCTGTGCTTTGATGGGTCCCTTAAAACTTGATAAACTAATATATTACGTAAGAGACTCGAAGATAAATAGTCGTTTTAATGGGCTACACTAATTAAAAATAATTTTATATAAAAATATACATAAAGATAAGAAATTATAAAAATAACAATGCATACACTCAATATTAATACTGTATTACAAATATATAGTTCTTGAAGGGATCGTTATGGTATTACTTTTAAATTTTAAATATTGCATCTTACATTTAAATTAACCAATACTATACTTTTCGCCGGTGGTGATGCCCCCGGGGTATGTAACTGACTACGTTCAAGGATTTTACGCCCCCTTACATTATTTATGTATCTATAAAATCTGTAAAGTTCATTAATTTCGTTTTAAAAACAACTTTATTGTGTTTTTATTCTGATTGCTTTGTATTCCTCAGTAACTAGTCTCCGTTCGGGGCTTCATTTATCTGATAGCGATATTGCTACAGATCGATGTTGTTAGGTACCTTGTATTTGCTAGATGGAGGCAAAATACTGAATACTCTCGTGTAACCCAATAACTATAGCATTTATATACATTTTTTTAAAATATTTTTATTATTAACTAGCGGGCCCAGCAAACATTGTCCCACCCTGATTATTAAAAAATCTTGACGAATTGTATACCCAAACCTTCCCCATGAATCACTTTATCTACTGGCCAACGCCGCATGAAAATTCCTCCAGTAGTTCTTGAGTTTATCGCGGACAGACAGACTGACAGACGCGTTAGGGGACTTTGTTTTGTACTATGTAATAAATTGTAATAATATATTGTAGTAATATGTAATAAAAGAAAATGCAATTAGAAGCATCGACGCGACGAGATGCCGTCCGTAAAATACGGTTCATAATCGACAACTGAATAATTTTGTAGTATATTAGTGCGAACGAGTATATGAGTACATATGTAGTTCAATATCTTTATATATATATTACATTTTAAAAAAATGAGATGACTACAATAGTTACTACAGTTTTAATAATTTATATAGAGTATTTTAGCTTAGAATTGAAAAGAATGTTTAGAGCGATGTTACTACAATCCAATTAATATCTTGAGAGTCAAGATTTGATTATCGTTCGATTGAGACTGCACAACCATCCGGCGCGGCGTTACGTCTCCCCTAGTCGGCTGTTTCCGTTTCCGTTGAACCCGCGTCCACAATCCGCAGCACCTTACGGCACTTGTGAATCAATGAAGTTAGTAATGCGAAATGTTATTGTTAGAGCTATTGAAACCAATACTTTGTTTAAAAAACCATTTCAAATGTTGTGTATATCTTTTGAAAGCGCTTTGAAATGCCCACTGTTTCACTTGCGTTATAATACAGTCACTATGGCACTGCTCTATGGCAAATGTATTACTTCTGTACCCGTACCTACTTAGTATAAATAAATTATATTCGAACAAGTAGCGACTCTTTCACGATTACATTTTTCGACGTTTCCAACGTTGGGTGTAAGGGGTGTCGAATTACATCATAAGACTTGAGACACCCAAGTCAACCTCACCTGCACGTGGTGCACCCTGCTGAATAACAAGGCAATGGCGAAAGCCGGGTGGTAGGGTTTTACAGCCCGACTGGGTCCCAACCACCATGTATATGGCGAAAAAGTCCGTCATAGTGATTCGCTTCTGCGTGTCGCGTTTCGGGATCAGCCTGTGCATATCCAGCTTTTAGCAGGCCGGCATGACAACGGCGACCGGCGATGAATAGTGTGTTACTCGGTGGTCACTATTGTTTTTAGATTGTACTGTGCTTACCATCAGTCATAGTGTATTTTGCCGTGCTATAATAAAAAATAAAACACGTTTTTAAATCACAAACTTTCAGTTTACTGTCGCTCACAGTACACGGTATGAAATTAACAGCAAATTATAAATTTGTCCCGTTAATTTTGTTTTGATAATTGGTCAGTAAATGAGCCTCTAAATTATCTCATTATTATATAATCCTTGAAAGCAGGTATTTTGCAGCAGTATATGGCTGAAGACCTTAGTATTTTATACTAATTCAAACTACAAATCATAATTATTTTTCGAAAAAATGATTTTATCAAGGCAACGGACAACTTAGTGGTGCTTTAAGATTTATGCTTTTTCATGTTGAACGGCGCTTTGCAAAAGAAGAAAACAATGTTTAATGTTGACCATATCATGGTGGTCGAATGAAAATGAATATCGTTTCGCTATTCGTAGGTTCGAACACCGACGTGTACCAACTAGTTTACCGAAACTCGTATACATTTGTGACGTTATACATCAAAATGAGTTAAATCCAAGTTTAGTCGTTCATATGATAGGTTTATTTTTTTAAGATATCTAGTTGTTATACACTGAGAACAAAGTTCATATTATATCGTCCATAAGGATTTAGTTTTTTATTTTATATTATACATGTATAACATTTGAGGATCTTGAAAAATAACGTAAAATATTAGGAACGGCTAAAGTTGCATTTAAATCATTTTGAAATGTAACGGACACATTTATTAATGTAATTTTGTAACATCAGCTGACTGTGGAAGAAAACGTCGTGAGTAATTCTGAACCTGAAGAATGTATTAAAGTAAATAATACAGTACCACATTTTTGGAAAAATAGATAGATATCTCTTCCTTTAAAATTGTTAATACGTCATGCATTAGTGTCGTCATTAGCTTGTACCTTCTCCCGGAAAGTGACCTTTAACTCAACAATGATCCATACGATTTACGAAATCATTTACATTTCTAATTAGTTTTATTGCTCACCCACATCATATAAGGTCTCTTCTGTACAAAGTATACAAGAGTCATGGCTTAAGTTGTGTATTGTTTTTTAAGCAATTATCTATTTATTAGAAGACAATAATGCAATGGCGTGTGCAGATATGTGGTGTGGCGGAGCGGCTGGGTCCCGACGCGGCTGCGCGCTGATGCTGCTGCTGGTGCTGTGTATTGCGCTCGCTCACGCCCTCTACGACAAGAGAGCAGAGAGTGAGTCTCACACCTATGTTCAGAGAGCGACAACTAACGTGCAGAGGGTCACATTGACCTGTCAATGATATTGTCTTTAACCAGAAGCTTTGTCAAATAGAGACAAAGTAATTACAATTAACATTAATATATTCACATTTATTTTTCTATTATTTTGCATCTAATTTTAATAGAATACCCCGAAAGATACCAACTTTATTAGTTCAAGTCAATATACACGGATTTACGTGATACAAAATCATGAAGCCACGCAGATAAATTTTGTAATAACAGTCACCAACGTTAAAAAAAACAGTGGGTAATAACTTGAAAGGTTTGTACGAAGACTGTGGCAAAACAGAATGGGTAGTTGGAAGCACTGTGAATACCCTGAAACCGCGAATACTGAAAAAACCCGAAAATTCTGTCGTCGGCAACAGTCTAAAGTTGGCTAAGTTTCTGTTACGTAAAAGTACCAATATAGGAAGCAAACCATATATCTTGAACAATTTCGTTTTTAAACCCAGTGGTAGTACCATTGAAATAGAAACAGCCTACCGAATAAAAATAAAAATAAAGAAAATAAATTGCCTACCGAAGGTAAAGCCTACAGAAATTGTAAAGCTAAAAGATGTGACTATCAGATCTCGTAATAATACATAATGATCTTTAAAATATCGTGGTACAACAAAATAATCCCAAGGAGGGCTGATGTCAGGCAGGCGGCCGATCGTAAAAATTAAGCCAAATGATACTTCACAACATGACAAACATACTGTATCGACCCTGCTTAGGGGGGATAAGGGTAACAATAAGAAGGTTTCAAGAAGTATAAGTATATATTTTTTGATAACTTTGTTCCATCTCACGTCCTGGTGTTTCTAGAGTATGAAATTTTAGCACATCATATGTATTTTATTGTTTCAATAGAGGTTGTGCTGCAAGTGTCGCTCCATTCAACGTTATCTTATGTACCTCGCAGATAACACGTTAAGCATATTATATTAACACTGTCAAGTTATGATTACTGTCTTGTTCATGTGTGTTGCTGCGTGTTGCTGTTGTTGGTGCTGATGGGGCAGTGTCTCCGGTACCATTCGTGATGGGATCACGGTACGGGCGGTCGCCGGCGCGTCCTCTCTCACCACGGAACGACAGGTGATCCCGCATTGCTGCACTCTTATATGTATAATTCGATGTGCCTATAATACTAAGGATTAGAGAGTAATGTGAGAGTGCCTGGCAGTTCAATTGTGTCAGTGCGTGCTTGTGTCGCAGGTTTTTCCTGGGCAGTCGGTATGGGAAGCGCGCTGTAATGACGTCACTGCACGCGCCCCCCGACGAGCCCCTCGAGTGTGAGTACACGGGCGTGTACCCGCTGTACCGATGCGTGCGCGCGCCTCCGCTCCCTCCCGCGCCCTCTCTCAACCACCGACCTCTACAAATCAGCAGATATCACGACGACAGGTATACACACACACACACACATAATGAGTCGTTACATTGGAATAATCATCCTCATCTTCGTAGCCTTATCCCACCTAAGTATTATCGGCACAACATACTTTCCTTTTTCGCTCTCGCCTATCAGATGCCATCTCAGTGTTCACACACCTCTTATTCATCATTTTTCACACAATCTATCAATTACCTTTTTCGTTCTTCCTATACTCTTATATCCACCCACCATCATACTCAAATTTCTAGTTACATCGTTTTCATCTCTCCTCATAACGTGCCCAAACCGTGCTAACCTATTACTCCTCAACTTCTCTGTCACTGGTTCTATTTTCAAACTTAGAGGATATATTCATTCTTAATCTTATCCATTCTAGTCACACCACATCCATCTTAACATTCGTATCTCTGTCAGATGTAGTTTTTTCTTATCCGTCTCTTTCGTAGCCCAGTACTCAGATTGATGCATACAGCATGATGCATGCAGATGACTAGTCTTATAATAATATTCTTCATAAGCGCCTTCTCAGCGCCTAAATTGAATAAAGGATATTTTGAATAGTTTTATACATCTTCTCCTTAAGTTTCAAGAGCATTCGGGAGTCAGAAGCTACGACAGACACCTTTCGCCATTTCATCCACATGTTACTAGTATATTACGTTATTTAAAAAAAACCTTATGAACCAAAATTTAAACTTCGTTCTCAGTGTATAAAAACTGAAAAACTGAACTGAAAAAAAATGTTATACTCGTATGAACAATTAAAATTGGATTTAGCTCATTTTGAAATGCAGCGACTCAAATATGAACGTGTACAACGCTCATCTAATCGCTTATTCGATCATTAACACGCTAGAAATAAATTTGCACTATAGTTGTGTGCAAGCCAGTGAATGATATGAAATTGTTATTTCAGAAGGGGCACCACTTTTTTATATTTACGTTACTACGTTACTACTATAGCTCAGTTATTATATGTTTAATTAAATAAAACACGTGCGCCATAAAATAAACTGGAGTTGATAAAGAAATTCAAAATTAAAACGTGGCGCCATCTATGAGATATCTATAACAGTCGGTCCTACAGTTTTTTGTCAACAAACTAATTTAAAGTGCCATTATTGAGGCGACAAACAGTTTAAGAGATCGAAGTCTCAGACATCAACCAGTAAATTAATATTACTTCCGAGTGAATATTATTGAAAATATATATATGAAAATTAACAGTCTGCTTGTATGTGTGTGCAGCACAGAGGCGGACCGCGGTGACGGGGAGTAGACGCCGAACGCACGACTGTATATCGCGCGGCGTCGCGCTGCCTGTCTCTCACTACGGACAACACTACTCGGCCACGTGTACACCATGCAATTTACACTTTCAGTAATAATATGAATAGTAATAATTTCATAGTCCCATCTATCATTGTATTTCAACTAAAATTCAAATAAACTATTAAATAAATTATGAATTATTAATAACTTTTATAATTTATTTAATAGAATCTAAGATTAGTAATATGTTTCATCTTTAATGCTGTTTCCCTATACAATTAAACTGAATATGACAATCCACTCATTTGCAACCCTTCCATCTCCTCTTCCCGGCGTGAAGCAGCGAGCGCGTTCATCAATATCACGTCATGAGTAGAATTAAGATCGAATTGTTGTTGGCGATGAATACATATGTAGTCGTGGCATTATACTTATGCTTATTCATTTATACTTTCATCAAGTATGATATACAGAGGGTTATATTACAAGCGAGTGCAGTAGGTAATGCAGATATAGAGGGGAGTAACGTGTCTTACAGTCCGGCTGGCTGGGAGCTCGCTGTGGGACCCGATGCCCCCCACAGCCGCGTCCTGCACTGTGATGTTGAGACGCTACGCTGTGGTGCGTTAGTTGAGAGCTAGATGTGGCAACTTGAATTTTATGTTATTTGCCTCTGTATTTAGTATAAACTTTATGTTTTTTTTTTTATGTTATTGTATATAAATAACTATTATCATTATTTGTATGCTTTTTTTTTATAAAACGAATAGCATAGTATTAGAATGAAGTCGGGAAGAGAAGACGGAATAGCCGTCAAGACGGTAGGGGTGTTACGCCGCGCTGGAGTTAGCTCTACTAGAATAAATTAATTTATAACTATGATAATGTTCAAAACAATGTTACCTATTTGTCTGTATGTATACTCGACCAATTATAAGAGATTATTGAAATAAATACAGATATGCAACATGAAATGTATTTTATTTTTAACGATGCATCTCATCCCTTTCATAGCGTATTGTTATTATGGTAACGTAATACTTCGCTCATATTACATTCATTCATATATGTAAAATAAGGCGTAGGTTTCACAAGGATTATTGGATGAGAACCTGCAACCCGCTCCCAACCGACTAAGTCTTGTCCATTTTCCATTTCCAATGCGAAACAGTGTGCGGTTTGGTATACCTTTTTCAATATTTTCCAGCAGGATGTTATGTAAATGGCCTCATCTATCTATACTATATTAAAACTGTAACGAAGCCAAATCTGTACAATAAATATTTTTTGGAAATTATAATCGTGGTAGACTTTGTTATCGATATAGAAGCCAAAAATTACCCTTTTAAAATATTTGTCCTTCTGTCTGTCTGTCCCTGTGAACACGCATCACTCTGAAAGTACTGAACCCATTTTGACGAAACTTGGCACAGTGATAACTGATATTACAAGGTACAATATCTAGAATACTTTTTGTCTCATAAAACGCAAGGGATTCTCCAGGATAATGGACGAAAGTCAAAAAATTGTAGTTAATGAATTTCTTGACGGATTTTGGTAAAATTTCTTTGTGCTATATATAGCAGACAGATTAGCTAAAAATTTAAACATATTTCCCTAAGCTACTTTAAAAGAAATACCAAAAAAAATTATAGCTGGGTCGACTCCGTCGAACCATACAATGTCCAGTACGTTATAACTGAGCTGCGGTTACATGACATTTCTATGCGTAATTATCAACCACATATGAAAAATATATGTAAACGAAACTGTCACACAAATCACAAAAATGTTTGCTAAACAAAGGTGACAATTTTTTTACCTAAAACATAAACCTATATAATAGTCACATAGTATTGTAGAAGATTAAACTCAATTAGAGTTCTATCAGTACGTGTGTTGTTTTGATACAACACAATACAATAAGTTTCTAAATATTTTTAAGTTTTGAAGTACTGAACCTATCAGGTTTGTGAATCTACGATTAGAATAATCAGTTGAGGTGTTTGCAGTTACCATACTATGTTGTATTTATAATAATATTATAAAGAAAGGTAAAGTTTTGGTTTCGAGAAATCCTTCGAGTAGTCCGCTCCGATTTTAAAAATTCTTTCACTGTTAGAAAGTTATATTATCCCAAGTTCAGTATCTCAGTGAAAAAGGTGGTTTATATGTCAAAATCAAAATAAATTGACAAAATTAGGATTGAATGTAGATTTCACGTATACTTTACAAATTATTATAAAACAAACAACTAAAACAAAATGGAAATTTAATGTAGATAAAGTTTAATTTTTACAGTATGTTAAGTGATGAAGTTACAAGGGGTACTGGCAATATATATAAGTTAGTTTTGATCTTTATTGGACACTTTAGGTAATGCTGCGAACAGGTTCTAGGCTTATTTTAAAAGATTTCTCCCATACCAACTGGGTATATGTTTGAGTGAGTCCCTAGATAGTTTGAATTCACAAGTGGAAGTGCTAGATGTCGCTTCAATCGGGTTTTAGGTTTTTTAAGATTATTTGCGTTGCAAATACAATTGAAACCGTTAATAACCGATTTGCTGCAGACAAAGTTGCACGGGTCAGCTAGTACGGTATATTTGTGTACACGAAAACAAGCTGTAAGTTTATCACCACTTGGTAAAGTCATACTCGAAACATTAATTTATGATCTACCACTGATACTACGACTCCATGTGAAACGATTGCCTTGAGCTATACTACGCTACGAAATGCTACAGCACGCTACACTATGCTACGCCGTGCTACACAATGCGACGACTGTGCTTTAAGATAGAACATTTACCAAATGCATTGCAATAAATAATAAACAAGAGTGTGCGGCGGTGAGTTATTAAAATCGAAAATATCCTGAGAATGCGCTTGTGAACCACCGGTTCGGAAAATATCCCAGTCATCGAGAAAAACTGGCATAAAACTCGATCGGGTTTATCTATTCATCATACGTATTTTTACATTTATTTTAGTGGATGCATAGAGATGGGCGTCATTTCGAGATATCACCATCGTTGAAAAATTATCCACGCTATGATCTATGTATTTAAAATATTTTACCAATGTTTCTACATGAGCAGCAACAGTCCAAGGGCTATCAAGATTTTGCGTGTTCAATATAATAATATCTTGAGAGTGTCGCGATTCTATAACGCTTCTGGGATCTTTGCATATGTTCGGGTTGATGATTATCATGCGAGCATGAGAAAAAGAGCGGCATCCATCCTAGGTAGAGTTCGCGACAATCCCAACAAAATAATGAAGATACTGGTTGATATATGCGATGGCCTTTCAAGGGTAACACAGCCATGCTACAATAAAAAAAATATTGGTCGTTGTATAATGCTGTAGTTGTTCTTGATTACTGAGTACTCATATACCAAATATGAGTTATTTTTCAATTACATTTAATTTCTTATAGTAATTAAGTACCTAGTATTTTTAATTATTTGTTTATTCATATTTATGCAATAGATATTCTAACATCTTGTGAATAAATAAAAAAGCCTTTAGATATTAAAACCGACTTAACCAAACAAACTTACGATCTGACAACTTGGTAACGTGTTTTGGACTTTGTTTTAAAACCTAACACTTATAATTTACAAAACTGTTATTACTTTTACTGAGCCTCAAACATGAGACGACCAATTTGTCACAGTTCCTAGTATTCAGTTATGCCAATCTTTTACTAAAAATAGGTTAACAAAGTTTTTGCGAGATATTGACTATTTTAGATCACTTTGATACTGAGAGAATAAACTACACCATTCAATTATATGTACACGTAAGAGTATGGCGTCGGGAACAACTCAAATAAATAAAATATTCATGCGAATACGTGAAATCTTTGTTGAATAATATATTTCGCATTTATTCATAACTAGGGGGCTCCACGGACGTTGTCCCGTCCTCATAATAAAAAAAACCTTGAGAAATTATATACCTAAACCTTTTTTATGAATCACTATATCTACTGGTGAAAACTGCAAAAAAAACATTCAGTTGTTTTTGAGTTTATCGCGAACAGACAGACAGACAGGCGTGGCAGAGGACTTTGTTTTATAATATGTAGCGATAATAATTGATATAACTATTTATGTTGGTTTGCTTAAAATGTTACTTTTTCTATGATACCTCCCACATTTTGGGTCAAGCTCTGTGTCTCTTTACAACATACAATGAACGAACACAAGATATACTCAGACTAGACTGATATTACTCGGGGCCGCAGGTAGTGCACCTCTCGTTCCCCTGCACGTGCTCCTCGAGTGGTAAAGAGTAACGAATAATTGTCCGCTGCACTGTTCCACGTAAATTGAACTTCACAGCGACAAATACATATATAATAATCAATCAAGTGACGACGATAAGAGATGGATAGTCTATTTAGCCATACGATTAAATAAATCAAATTCAAAACAATAATTTGGGGAACACATCGGTTTAGGATTGGTAAGCTGGCGCAATATACATATGTGTAGTGAACATTTATAAAATAGATACAAATAATTTTTGTAAGCGATGTAGAACGACGCAGCGGGATAGCAGTGGGGCCTATATTTGACAAGAATCTATGAATAAGCAGCAGAGAAGGCGTGGAGCGTGCGGGACACGACACTAACTCTATATTGATTAGAATAGGTAAATTAATATGTCGGCTCTCTGCCCTTTACCCGTCCTAATCAAGTTTCAATAACACTCCGATAGTTATTACTTATATTTAATTACAGCTGACTACAGTTATAAGTTTATTCACATGTCTATTGTAATACATTCGAACATATTCTAACTATCTATTACATTTATTATTTACTAACTCGTGACCCCGACATTGTTCTTCGGAATATGATTTTATTATTTTGTGGGAGCTACGCGTTTTTAATTTAGCAGTTATTAATTAAACTATAACCATTTCACGGTGTTATTCTGTATAATTTTATCATTACTGTTCAGTCTCTATAAATAAGTGAAACGATATGTAACCTAGATAATGCACTGATACTTCCTCTATCTGCTAGGTAAATATTCGTTAAATTGGTTCAGCCGTTTTGGAAGTCAGCCAGAACAAAATAATTCTCGATATTATCGGTTGCTTCATGTCATGACATCGAGAAAACTCTATGAATGTCATACCTAATATTACCATCATCAGCTTGTAACCGACTTACTGCTGGGTCATAAGCTTCTTGAAGGAACGTATGGCTATAATTACTGCGTCAGTCCACGATGTATTGAGTATTTCAAACTTTGAGAAATCCGCAGTTCTGTGTTTTCCTACATTCTGCAAGTACACTTCTCAGGTTCAGTATTCCTCACGATATTTTCCTTCGCCGTCAGCCGATAATGTTACCAATTAGTAAATGTACGCGAATTCCGAAAAATTAGTTCATACATGCCGTTGGGTTCGAACTTGCGGACATCGGATTGATATTCCACCGGTCATACCCCCCACGACTTTTATGCATATAGTTGCCAGTTCGGCCATTTCCATCCAACTTTAATATTTATATTTTTGGTTAACGAAAACAGTAGATCTGTTTTATATCCGGTTCAGTTGTTTACAATCTTTCATAATACATTTATATAATATTTAACTACAACACTCCCACGTATCTTTTATGTCGAACAAACAATTATTTTACTGCGAAATCTATCAGCTATTTACTTTATAAGTAATATAAAAATAAACACTTCTTTCAGATACTGAACAATTTGAAATAACTCTAGCCCCGAGGCGCCGCGCCGTTTACTTGTCCGACTCAGTTTGTTCCGATCCGGGCCGAGTCAACACATGCCGCTTGTCTACAATAAATACTAAATTATTATACAATAAAATATTACAGTCGTTGTGTAAATATATATAATAGCGTACTTATGTACTTATGGCAACTAGTTTTCTGTTGTCAATATGTATGTAAAAAGCGATTTCA
The DNA here is from genome assembly GCA_015888305.1 of Antheraea pernyi. Taxonomy (NCBI): domain Eukaryota; kingdom Metazoa; phylum Arthropoda; class Insecta; order Lepidoptera; family Saturniidae; genus Antheraea; species Antheraea pernyi. The sequence goes on from MU158975.1 coordinate 488,769, forward strand.
GATTATACGAGTAAATATTTTTGTAACTAGTCAGTCGACAGATCCGAGAACTTTATGCTTTATCTTACGACAGCGTGAGAGTGTGATGCTGTCATACATTTTTCTTTTATTTTGGCAACAAATCTTTCTGATTATTAATTAATAATAATACAGGTATCTCTCGATAATTTCAATGTTCTAACAAGATGGTGGCCCCTTTGTTAGTGTAGGTGGTAGAGCCACGCTGAAGCTATTACTGGTTTCAGAATGAATGGGTCAGCTCGCCCGCGGTACTACCACCCGACCCACAGAAAACTGTCGTGAAGTAACAATGCTTTTATAGTTGCATTTTGATCGGTCAGTAAGTGCACCGGAGGACCACCTCCCTTACCCCTTCCTGCTCCCTTTAAATACAGGCTGGCAACGCACTTGCATATCTCCTGGTGTTGCTAGTGTCTATAGACGGTGGCGATACTTAACATCAGGTGACCCACCTGTTCGTTTGCCTCCTATGATATAAAAAAAACCTTCCAGGGAGTTTTTGTGACATCTCAGTATACATAATCCGTTATTTATTTATTTTTATTTTATTTTATTGTAGCACAGCAAAGTGAATGGACTGTGCCTGATGGTGAGCACAGTACAATCTAAAAACAATGGTGATTACCGAGAGACACGCTATCCCTCGCCGGTCGCCGCTGTCATGCCGGCCTGCGTAAATCTCTTCACGTTATGCTTGAAGGACCCCATGTTATAGGAAAGAGGGAACTCATTGGCCGGGGGATTGTTTCACAGCTTCACGGTACGGCAAAGATAAAAAGTTGCGAACTTTTTACTTTATGCCTAGATAGGATTTACCGTAAAACTATGGCTCCGAAGCCCAGCGCGCTTGGTTCGGTTATGAAAAAGAGAGCAAGAGATTAAATTAAATAGTTCTTCAGAACACTCGCCATGATACAGACGGTAGAACACGCTTAGTGAGGCAATATCTCTACGTAACTGAAGCGGCTCTATAAACTGTGTAATGTCTGCACCATTAACAATGCGGACAGCCCGTCTCTGCAACCGTCCAGGGCATCTAGTAGGTATTTGGCGGACCGTTCCAGAGGTGGTATTATTTCCTATCCACTTCGCTTCTAGTGCATGCGGTCTGTGCTCGTGCATGAGAGTGTGTGTGCGTAAGCGACGATGCGCATCGTATCGACAGTGCTGGTGCCGTGATTTATCTAAATCACATTGTAATAATAGCTGCAAAGCGTCACGCACTGCGCGTCTCGTACGTCGCAAAACGATGCGGTTGACAGTTCACCGTAAAAATTCATTACAATAATTATCCCATGAACTTTATTTACAGCAAGTGAGCAGGAACAAAACAACACTAATCAGTTACGGTAATAAATACTAATATTTGGTTTTTATTAACAGAAAGAAAGATATATTTATTCAATACATTCAACACGTGTTGCATGAGGTAAAAAGTTCTTTGTCTCGGCACAAGCTGCAAGCTTTCATTTTGAAGCGTTGCAGCGCTGGTTTTCAGACAAAGCCTGCTACATTTTAATATATAGATGAAGTTACAAATACACGGACGCATTTACATGATAATTTCAAATTATATTACACATGCCCTTAATATGTAACCTAATACTGTCTAATACGATACAATAAAATTCATGGAAAAGCTGTGGAATTAGTTATCATTTTCAAATGATTGCGCACTAGCTCAGAGATCATATAATGTATCAGTTTATTCAATTTATTTATTTACTGAATACTGAATATTGAAGCGCGTTGAGTGGTACTTTTGGCAGGAGGTAAATTATAATTTCGCGTATTGCGCTTGCGCGGCTTCTGTCATACTAGCGATGCAGTTCATTTTACGTTTGATTGATTAATAGATTTTATAAAAATGTATACTATTAGAAGTACCAGAAGTAAATCGAAATAAAAATAAATCCCACTTCCGATATTAGAATACCAGAAATGGATTTATATAAAAAATAACACAATTACATATCTCAACACGAAAACTCACATCAACAATTAAATCTCAAGTAACACAATAAATCATAAAAACCCAGAGAAATATAAATAACAATGTAAATTGGAAAGAACTCACGCAATACAACCTACAAGAGACGACCGAGCAAGAATTTTTTTAATTACTAATTTTTAATTACTCGACCGACTCGCCTTTTATAACATTCAACTAATGTACGATCAGCCGATAAGTTCGACCAATGGCGTGTCAAGTCATTAGTAATACCCCCACTGTAGTCAATAGTAGTACGAAGAGTGCTAACAATACAATTATTGCTCCGAATGCCAATAGATATTGAAACCATACTAATGTTAATGATTTCAATAAACAAATTTTGATATTTAAATATTGTCAATCACAGTATAATTAATATGAAAATTAAAAAGAGAACATATTTATGTCATTGTTTTGAGTCTTCACTTCTGTCGGGAGTCCTATGAGTGCCTCAATTTTTTTCATTGTCTTTTTAATTATCTAAACGATTGTACTAAGTCTTATTACAAATAAATAACATTTACCTTCAAATTTGTACACTCATTGCATTTGTAACAGTATGGACAATACAAACAAAGGTCTTTTACTTAGAAGCAGAAAATATTTACTTTTAAATATACTTTATTTTTTTAACATGTAATATTTTTCTTCAGGCTATTAGCAGTATTTTAATCTTCAACACTCCTTCAGAATGTTAATTGAATCAATAAATTCTTAGAAATTCTGTCCAAATCGAGTTATTGGATTTTCGTGTTGAAAATTATGACGTCAGAAGTAATAAACATAAAATCATCTAATAGGAATAGCAACCACCGAGGGGTCTGCAATCCATCGACAGTCTCCACTGATCTTTGACTACCGGCTAAATGTCACCATAACGGATATATTATTACGTGTTGGTGGTTCCAACTCAATCGGGTGCAAATACCCAACATCTTGCTGGTTGATCAGCGAGTTTTACATCTCGTGTATGATAGTCACGTTCCATTCGAATACAATTACCATGCCCTGATCCGTATCTACCCTAGCCCTACTGCTTACAGTATAAGATAATCTTATTCATATTATAAACGAGACATCTTCTAAGGATGGGTGACCGTTCGTTACTCTTTAATACAAAAATTACTGAACGGATTTTAATAAAATATTGCAGTAAACGTCTTTTATGCGTAATTTATAAAAATATTGTTGTGAAGAAAGTGTAGTAAGTTGGAAAGAATGTTGCCAGTAGAGAATTATTTTAACATACGTTGCGTAAACCGTTTGAATTGTGCAAAGGTAATGTATGGTGAGATTGTTTTTATTGAACAATTCTAAAAAAGTCCGGGATAACATATACTTATTATGTGAAAGTTATTTATTATTGCCAAATTAGTGAACTATAAAAATGTTTAGACTAGACACTGTAATTAAAATGCAAATTTGATAGTATTAAATGCAAATTTCGGATATTTAAATTAATTATAAAATTTATATGCAATCTTGCCTTTTAATGGGCTATCATCATCACTACTATTATAAAATATTTGATTTTGCTTGTAATGGATAAACTCAGAAAATACTTGACCGATTTTAAAATGTATTTGATGTATAGAAAGCTACATTATTGAGGAGTAACATGGTTTTTTTTTAACCTTTAAAATGTACATTAACGCGAGTGTAGCATTGAGTAAACAAAGCTGTTGTAGTCGCGATATACCTCTGGTATCATCACATAGCGTGGTGTTGGCGGTTGCAGCGCACAGTACGTACATCGCGTCGAGTTCGATAGGCATTAATTGAATTAGCGCAAGCCGTGTCGCGTGATAGTGTCGCCACACTCAACACTTATCATATCAAAATAGTAGTGGAATATGGTACTGCGTAAACTCTGAGTTGACTCTGATGAAGCAGCGTCACTCACATATTCTTCTGGGGCAAAGCTCGTGTGCGGAGATCTCGAACGGAGAGGTACTTAACATGAGATATTAGAGATACTGTTTATAATCAATTGAAAGGTATTGAACTGTACAAACCTCAGAATTACTTTAAAAATATAACTGATGTTTTCAAGTACCATTGCTGTACTTTGTAAAATATAAAACTAGCTGAGCTTAATATGAAACCAAATATTAAATTGAGGTCAGTGAGTAATGTAGTAGAAACTATTATTTATATAGAAATGAAAATTTAAAAGTCAACTGTTTGTTTAAAATTTGTCACATTTTAATGATTTCGAATCACGATTGAATAAAACGTTTATTTTAAATCAATAAACTAGTAAATCAAAATATCCTTTATTCAATTTAGGCCCTGAGAAGGTTCTTATGAACGTCAATGCTACCACCGGTTCGGACAAACAACCCAGTCACCGAGAAAAACCGGCAAGAAACTCGACCTGGTTTACCTCTTGATGCTATATATTTTTACAAAACATAAATAGTTACATTCGTTATTAATGGATGCACAAAGAGGTGCGTCATTTCCAGACGTCACAATAGTTCACATATTGATCCACCCTATAATAGCCTTTAGATATTAAAACCCGCTTGAAATAGTTCTTGAACTCACTATCCGGCAAATCGGTAATGTGTGTAGTGGTAATGCTGACAACGATTTTTGTATTAAAAAGTACTACGTAGTTAGCTACAGCCCCCACTCGAGTCAGTCGTTGTAGAGCCTCCGTCGCTAACCCATGTCTACATTTACAAAGCAATAAATATTGATTATTAGTGGTATATTTTGGAGTATTATTTTCTCCACCCTACACTCGCACATCAGGGACACGAGAAAACATAATAACACCCTACACACTAAATGTGCTTTGGGACTTTGTTTTTGTAAGTAGTCGTCCAGTGCTCTAAATTGGACTATAATCAGTAATGAAAACTTTTTTCTTCACGTTTTAATGTAAAGATATTATCTGTATATTTCAATTTTTTATTGATAACACACACTGAGGCTCGTCAATGACTACTAAACAGAAAAGGAATGCCGAACACCGATTGACAAACAGGCGAGAAAATGGTACTGTTTTATCTTCACTTATTTCTATATATGTGGGCGCAAATGCCCGTTCTACCGTTAAAAAGTATTTGTACTGACATAAATATTACGGACTACCCTTTAATACGAAACAATTTTGCAAAATGTGTAGTGAAAACTGACCAGAGCTCGTAGTCCAGTAAAGCTGAAAGGCCTGTGAGGCAAATAGCATGGTCAGTTCGAAAAAAAATGAGCGGAGTTCATTCTCGCGCGGAGTGTCGGCTTGTTCACATCTCTAAATTTTTTACGTAACTATATTCAATAGTGTATTACTATATCTGTTCATTAAGGTAAACACTTTTTATTAATACTTGTGAGGCCTTGAGTGACCGATCGATTAATGAGAAGGAGGATATCATTTATGAAACTGCGCACCCAACTTCCACCGCGATATATAGACTAGCAATTTCCCTAGATTTCTATGCAGTAATTATTTTTGATTCTTTATTAAATTATTTTTATACTATCGGACCCGGGGGATGTTGCTCCACCCTGATAATAAAAAAACCTAGACAAATAACTGGACGTTCCTCGTGAATCACTCTATCTACTGGTGAAAGCCGCAAAAAAAATCGTTAAGCAGTTTTTGAGTTTATTGCGAACAGACAGACAGACAAACGTGACAGAAGACTTTGTTTTATACTATGTGATGATAATGATATAAAAGAAAATTAAGGGGCTAAGAGAAAATTGATAGATTATCATATAAACTTTCATCAGTTTAGGGGTTGACTTACTAATAATCCTTTCTTAATATTCAGCTGCAATGGAAAATGAACTTGGAAACAATTTTCATGGTCCTCTAACCCCAGTAGTTTGGGATATTTGTTGATATGTCAGTTAGTATATTTTGAATACATATTTGAGACTAGCTGTGCCCGCGACTTCGTCCGCGTGACCCCCAACGTGTAAAAACAGCGATTAATAAAACATCTGAATGTATTAAGTCTATTTAGTTATCTACTTTTCTCTCGTACCTCAGTCGCGTTCTCACTAAAAGTATAAGAACTTTTGTTAGACAAAACCGATTTTAATTAATGACACGAAGACTAAATGGTACTCGGAGATATGCTTTATGATTTCACCACCATGAGGTTTTATCACGAACGCAGTATTTTAGCAGTGATACATGTTTATAAACAAACAGACAGACAGACATTTTTAAAATCGATTGAAATGTATTTTATTATTCCTATACTTCCAGTATATCTCTAGGTAGCACACATATTCATATGTTTTATTTAATTTGGTTAATTTGATAAACTATTTATTTTCCGCTTTTTAGTGCCTTATGGGTTTTAATTGATATTGAAGTCGGTTAATACTTTTTTTTGAAAATTTACTTTATTATATACATTTATTTGTAGAAACATTTTGATATTACGTATATAGAGATAATCTGGTAACTTAAAATCCTATACAGGACCTACAGCGCGATTAGTGATAAATGGTTATCCTTATTTCCTAACTTTTATATTACCCTGCTAATTTAGGATGTACCTATGTGTATCTTTTTGTGGGGCAGGTGTGCGGACACTGATCTATCATCAAGCCCGTCTCGAGAAGGACGTGACACGATGTGACCCACAATGCATCACCGTGTCTGTATCACTCAAGTATTGCGTCAATCACTCGACCTCTGCTCCCGCACCCACAAGACGCGCATCGCCAGTTACTAGATGGAGTAGGGAGTTGCAAAATTAATACCTAACTCGTACTCATTAAGATTAAGATCACTGAGGTATGACAGTTTATTTTTGGCAACAGATCTTCTGTTACTGCCATTCTCGAATATTACGATATTTTCTTGCTATAATGTCAATGTAGTAATAAGATGGTGGCCCTCTTGTTAGAAACTTCCGTGGAATTTTTGTGGCAAGTCAGAATTCATGCTCCGTGATATTATTTCTCATCTACTGCACTTGTGCACAATAACCAAACTATATTACGTAGAATACCACCAATATTATATATATGAGTAAATTACATAAGACTATGAATAAAATATTAATTCTACTACATGTAGAATCCCGTCAAAAACTCCACTCTGTTATATTGATATGATTTTTATTATATGTATAGATAAACAGTGTAATTCAAACGATTATAAGATCTCTTGTAGCTATAAATATATATATGTCGGGGAGAACGTTATTCCCGTTGACATCGTCATTAGTGGTTACGGCATTAGTGGGCGTCATTCGGGTAAAATGCGAGCACAAAACACAATGTAGACAGTTTCATGTATTTTAATTTAAATTCAACAATAGTTTTACACTATACAATGATATAGTTGCAAAAATTAACAACTACGACCGAGCAGCGAGTTCGGGGCACCGATCTTACTTTAATCACCGAATATAATAATACTCTTATCAACGATCCAACTCGATCTGGTGCTACCAAACGAATGTCCCATATAAAACTGTCCACCTTCCAAAAGTAAAGATGGCGCCTCGACCACGCTCGAGGCATTAGCTCTGCTCTGATTGGTCATTATGTGAATTACAATATTCTTAACTTTTATCAGATTATTAAGGCTTTTAAGTTATGGAAAAATGTTATAAATCAAATAAAATTAAATTAAGAATTTAGATGAAGACAAATAATATTATGTGTGCAAACAATAATCAACTCGACTTATAGCTTCCTCCGACATATATATAGAGTTAAATTTACACAGTCTATTTTGCGCACTGCTAGCTTTACTTCAAGCTCTCCTAGTCAATCTAGAGCACTACAGTAGTGAGCCCCAAGTTCCTAAACCTTTAAGACGAAAGTACATTTGAAGTTGGAAGGAAAAATATAGGGCAACTTCGTTTCTGCCGGAGTGATCCCGCCATGCGCATGATTTCTTTTTTATACCGCTCACAATAAACCCATGCATTCTACCACTTCATTATCAATATAACTTTAATTATTTATAATACACGCATAAAGTAAATACTTATTTAAAACACAAAATGTAACGAGCATTCACACGCACGACCAACGATGCTTGACGGATCGTCTGCCGAACTATCGAGTCACGTTTAGTTTGACATTGGGAAATTGAAAAGGATGAAAGCGAGATGCAATATTTATATTAAGCTAAATTTTATTTAAATCAAATTCGTGAGAAGAGATTTTTCGGTTTGAATTGATTCCTTGTGGTCTTGTGGTGTTAGAACTGATCAGTTCTAACAGTAAGCTGTCAATATAGTACAAAATTCAATCGATAGGATCAATAGATCCTAAAGATTCTATTATTTGTTTAATATGATTGCAGCCATGAATCATAAAGTACATCAGTATTTATTATTTTAATTTGAGTCAACTGGAATTCTAATCAACAAGTAATAGTGTAAATTGCTATGTACAATTGTATATGAATAGTCTATCGAGAGTGGTGGTGAACCCGGCCCCGAGTTCTCTTACGACATCACGATCAATATTACACAAGTCTTATACGGGCTAAGTTTATGTATACATAGGGAGACAAACCGACTAGTCTCGACTCTGTCATCTTGTAACTCTTATATCACAATATTCTCTTTGAGTAATAATTTGATCTATCGTCTCATCGCGTTGCAGACAAGTAGGTCACAGTGTAGTCGTGCGTTTGCAGTGAGACAAGTTTCTACCGGGTCATTTGATATTACTTCGTCATCGAGTCATTCACAACATATAATACTGTAAAAGAAAACTTCGTTAACTGCGTTCAACGATGAAAAGGAAAAATGATGTGGTAGTATTAGTATTATTAGTTTTATCATGAACGCAATACTTTAGCAGTGACGCGTGTTCATACAAAAAGACAGACACATATCTAAAAATGATTGAAATGTATTTTATAACTTACAAGCGGTCTGGCGGACGTTGTCCCGCCCTAGTAATGAAAAAAAAACTTTGGCAAATTATATTCCTAAACTTTCCACGTAATTCACTCTATCTACTGGTGAAAACCGCAAGAAAATCCGTTCAGTCGTTTTCGAGTTTATCGTGACCAGACAAACAGACGTGGCAGAGGACTTTGTTTTATACTATGTAATGATTCTAAGACATCTGCAACATTTTTTTCTACAAAAATCTAAAAAGTACAGAGACATTACATTTACATTATTATTAAATGTATATATATAATTTTGAACGGTTTATAACGTACTACAAGAACTTAGGTATACGCAAATCATGAGGTAAATGTACCCACCGGTGTAACATTACGCTATGTACTGGTTCACAAACTGCGTTAGAATGCATTCTTTGAGGGCGCAGTACGCTCTCCACTTCGCACAACAAGCATAATAAGGTAATCGTTTTGATGCGCGAACCGCTTTGTCTCGCGTCCTCTGAGATTGCCTCATCGCCTATAGTTATCTCTTCTCTATACATATTTTTAGTATTCGCATACGCGTTACCTTTTCATAGTTCCAAATACAAGAGAAGCGCCTCTAGCGGTGAGAAATAACGAGGTGCTTTTTGATATTACTCATGAATATATTTACATAAAATAATATTACGCTATGAACCGTATAACAGTATATTTATATTTGAAACATTTGAACAATGGTTTCATTATGTAGGGGCGGAGGTTCTTTTGTTTGGAACGGTTATAGTTTGTTTTGATACACCGCCTAATTAACCTACAGTAAGTCCTTAAATCCTTAGTTCTCTCTCTATGTGTATATTGAATTGTAGTTATGTTATTCTAAAAGACAATTAAGTATACAAAATGAAATATATTTCGTTCAATATATGTTTCTTAAAATTGGTCACTATTGGTTACTCGGGGTTACTTAAGGCCGAGTGCGCATCAGGGAGCCGACGGCCGCCTGCCACGAGTGCGGCGCTGACGAAGATACCGCGCAGCACACGCTGTCTGAGTGTGCTGCGTGGGGGGAGCAGCGCCGCATTCTGGCGGCGGCCGTGGGAACGGACTTATCGCTGCCGAGCGTGGTTTCGGCCATGCTCGGCAGCGAACAGGCTTGGCGAGCGATGGCCTCCTTCTGCGAGGAGGTCGTCTCGCAGAAGGAGGTGGCGGAGAGGGCCCGCGAGGCAGACCCTGAAAGCGGCCGTCTCCGCCAAAGGAGGACAGGCAGGAGGAGAAGGCGCTTCGCCCAACTCCTCCTGCCACCGTAGCCGGACCTGAGGGGATGGGCCGGGGGGCCCATCTCCTCATTGCACAGGTCCGGCGGACGAGGGGGGACAGCTGGTGTGTACCCGGTCTGTCCCTCTATAGGTAGGAGCCCGGCGGTCACCTTCCGCCGGGCGGACCGTGGGGGCGGCTCTACAAGGTTGATTAGCTTGTTCGATCCCTTGCCGCCCCCACAAAACGGTCTGTCGGTACACCGTGGGGTTTTAGTCCGTGCGACTCGGACATAACCCACCCTCTCCCCCGGGAGGGTGGCGTATCCATAAGGGATTTCCCCACGTTAAAAAAAAAAAAAAAAGGCCGAGTGCGCACTAGTTGCGGTGCGGTTTTTATTCCGGACCGGAAAAAATTCCACAACATAAGCCCCGCGCATTACGATAGACTTTCCGTAAATTATGTCATTCGTTTTACGATCGTCGTGGAAGAAACACGGCCATGGATTACAAAACCAAAATCCGAGTTAGCGTTTATTTATTACTAAAAGATACAAAAAAATACAAACCGAAGCGATGTTGGGTACATCCAATAACAGTACCGACACCTATAAAGGGTTTCGTTTTTATAAAATACTAGCGGGCCCGGCGGACGTTGTCCTGCCTTCATAATAAAAAAAAATCCTAAAAGTCAACCGCAGCGCCACCTACCGGGTGCAATTGTATCAAAATCATTCTCGGATCCACTGGAACACGCACACAAAATTTTATCAAAATCGGGCCAGCCGTTTAGGAGGAGTACAGTGACATACAGACGTACAGAAGAAATTTATTTAATATTAATATTTTAATTAATATTTTATTATTAATATTATTATTAATAATATATATTGCGCGATCCTCGAACCAAAGAAAATTCGTCAAGCATTACAAGGACAAAAGGAGAGCATGCAGATCGGCTGGTGAGTGAATTTTTCGCCATCCTAATTTGACATCCCTCCTATATTAATTTGCTATAGTGGAATCGAACCTTTTCCTTTATAGTTATCTGGTTTACCTCTAAATTGGTAGGTCAGTGTTAGAATAAGTGCTATATTTTATGAGTAAGAATTTTGAAAAGTGAAATTTATTTTTGTGAAAAATCAAATACTTTATTATTTCTATTATTAGTAAGGTTTAGTTTAATATAAAAATGACGACAACACTTAAGGTCATTCCCAACGAAATGTTTAAATTAATACCAATATTTAACGGCGATAAAAGACATTTAAATCTATTCCTAAGAAAATGTGAATATATTATTGAAAGTTATAAAGGGAGCATTGAGCAAAATTTATATGTTATGCACACAATAACAAGTAGGCTCACTGACGAAGCCGCATCATTAGTAAGTGAAAGAGAAGATATAACAACTTGGGCAGAATTTAAAGAACTATTGATCCAACATTTTGGTGACCCTCGAACCGAGGAGTGTATAGCGATAGAGTTAGAAAGCTGTAAAATTAAACAAGGTGAAAAATACACAGAATTTTGCAATAGGATCCAATCGATTAGGGCAGTCTTAATATCAAAGGTAAACGAGCTGCGCGATTGCGACATTAAAAAGGCCAAAACGATTATTTATAACAACATGGCTCTAAACGTGTTTCTATACAATCTTCCAGAAAACCTCATCCGAGTAGTAAGGCTAAAGGCTCCGAAAACATTAGAAGCCGCCTTACAGCGCGTGTTAGAAGAAGTTAACTTCTTCGAGCAGTATAATTCTAAAAATAAAATTAATAGGGTACACACAGGCCCACCGGTGCCTTTCAAATTTAACACCTTAGGTAATACACAATCCAGCATCCCCAACATGGTTAGCATGCCTAGCTTAGCTCGCCCACCATTACAGTTCAGTGGATTCAGACCGCCTATGCCAACACAAAACCCACCTCAATTTAAATTTGGAATCCCAAATAATCAGGTCAGGCTACCACAATTCACACAAAAACCAGGTATTCAGCCGCAGTTCGGATATAGACCGCAGTTAGGTCCACTGCCAGGTAACATGCAGCAAAAGACTATGCAACCGCAACAGTTTGGATACCGTCCTCAATTTAACCAAGGACAATTCGGATATAGGCATCAGCCAACAAATACATTTGGCAATACTGATGTATCTATGCGTACTGCACCACAACCCAAACCTCAAGGGCAACAACAACCGCAAGGGTTTCGCCTTAATGAGATAGAGTTAGGCGAAATGGAATATTATGATAGGTGTATGAATGGGTATGAATGGGATGAACAAGAGTATTGGCCACAGGAGACAGAAAACGGCTATGCAGATTATGCATCAGATGAAAGATACAATGGTGAACAGGAAACTAGGGAGGAGAAGGATGATAGTATGAATGAAGAAGTCCAAAATTTTCACGTCCGAACGTTAAAACAAAACCGGAGGTAGTGCATTTGAATTGTGACGTAAAGCTTAAATTACCATACATATATATACCCGAAATTGATGCGAGGCTTATGATCGATACAGGAAGTACGAGATCTTTCATCAGCCCGCGCAAAGCCTATCAATTCTTTGAATGTTACGCACTTCACGAACCATTCACTGTTATTAGCACCCATGCATCAAGTAAGCACGACAAGGTGGTCTACATCCCACTAATGCCGTCCTTCAATAGCAATACATGCCATAAATTTTACGTGTATGATGTGGACAATAAATACGATGGACTGATAGGAAACGACTTGTTGATACAACTAGAAGCAGTAATCGACTTAAAAAACTCTGAACTCATTACTAAGACGACGACTCTACCAATTATTAATGAAGGTGACCATGTGATAGAATTGAATGCAAGGATGGAACAACTCGTCAAGCTACCCACTGATCAATTTTCAGGGGAAGCCATTTTGAACTTCACTCAATTTTGTGAAGGAGTTAGGATGCCGTCAGCTATTGTAAAATGTAACAATGGTTACGCCACCACAGTCATACAAAACGCCTCAGACGAACAAAAGATCATAACCATTACTAGACCATTTAAAGTAACCGAATACCTAGAAAAGCCTGAGATACGTTGCACCGATGTAGAAATGAGAGACATTGAAGTTGACATAATACTAGACGAAAATTTGACAAGACTAAGACTTGAACATATGAATGAGGAGGAAAAGAAAAGTATTAGTTCATTGTGCAAGGAATATAAGGATATATTTTATAGTGACCAGTTACCCCTGACATTTACGAATCAGGTTAAACATTCCATTAGGACAAAAAATGAAGACCCAATATATGTTAAGCCTTATCGGGTACCTCCTGCTCAAGCAGAGGAAATAAAAACCCAGGTAAAAAAATTATTAAAAAATAATGTAATTAGGGAATCATATTCGCCATGGAACGCACCTGTTCATCTGGTGCCAAAAAAAATGGACGCTTCAGGTGAAGTAAAATTCCGAATGGTCGTAGACTATAGACGACTTAATGACATAACTATCGACGACAAATACCCATTGCCGAACATAACCGACTTATTTGACAAGTTAGGTAAGAGTAAATATTTCAGTACACTCGACCTAGCCAATGGGTTCCATCAGATTGAGATAGAGGAGAAAGACCGACAAAAGACCGCATTTAGTGCAGACGGACATTACGAGTTTCTAAGAATGCCGTTTGGGCTAAAAACCGCACCAGCGACATTTCAAAGGACTATGGACAACATACTAAGAGGACTTCAAGGCCATCATTGTTTAGTGTACATGGATGACATAATAGTGTATAGCTCCAGTCTACAAGAACACATTGACGATTTACGAGCTGTATTTGATCGTCTGAGAACAACAAATCTAAAAGTACAGTTAGACAAATCGGAATTTTTGCGAAAGGAAGTTTTATATCTAGGTCATACTATAACGGACCAAGGCTTGAAACCTAACGACGCTAAAATTCAAGCAGTACTAGACTACCCGTTACCGCAGACAGTGACGGAAATAAAAAGCTTTTTAGGGCTAATCGGATACTACAGGCGTTTTATTAAGGATTTTGCCAAGGTGACACAACCTTTGACTTCATGCTTAAAGAAACGACATAAAATTGTAATCGACCAAAACTACATCAACGCCTTTGAACGATGTAAGGAACTATTGACAAACGCACCTCTCCTACAATACCCCGACCCGTCAAAACCATATATACTGACAACCGACGCCTCTTCAGTAGCATTAGGAGCTGTGCTATCCCAAGGTACTATTGGAAGCGACAAACCCATCGCTTACGCAAGTAGGACCTTGAGTGATACCGAGACACGCTATAGCACCATAGAACGTGAACTTTTAGCTATATGGGCAGTGAAACATTTTAGACCCTACCTTTACGGTAATACATTTACCATCTTTACCGATCACAGACCTTTAGCTTGGTTATATTCCTTAAAGGAGCCAAACAGTAAGTTAACGCGTTGGCGACTACGGCTACAGGAATATGACTTCAAGATAATCTACAAAAACGGAAAGCAAAACACAAATGCGGATGCTTTGTCTAGAATAAAATTAAATGCAATAAATGACTCTGACGACATTTCAATGAAGGTAAACGTAGACGA
>MU158976.1:0-37660 GCA_015888305.1 Antheraea pernyi
CGCTCATGATGTCGCCGGCCCGGCTGCGCGCGCTGCTCGCGCAGGCGGCGGCGCACCAGGCGCAGCGCTGCCGGTTCCACTGCGCGCCGCGCCCGCACTCCGACCACATACCCTTCACGCTGCTCGCCGATCATCACTGTTCCGCGGACAACTTCCCCATACATTCCTTGCAGGTACACTCCGACACAAAACTTGCCATTCATACACATACACTCACACACTCTAACGTTTTAGTTATTGTAATGATTTTTCTTTCTTTTTCGTCTTAACTTTAATTACTACCTAAAAACTATTACTGATTTAGCTAAGTCTCAAACATGGCACGATCAGTTTGTAACAGTTTCAAGTATTTAGATTATGGCGGTCTCTTACTAAATGCAGTTTTTCAATGTTTTTACGGACATACATAAAATTATCAAGAATGTATTGGGAGGGTAGAGTTAAAATACCGAATTCCTAGAACTTCGTTTTTAATGATTCGCGAGGTCCCATATTATATATTGCTCGAACTATCCGTTTTTGTAATAAAAACGTTTTAGGGCTATGGCCCTTTGTTAAGGCTAATATTTTGTAAAAGATTTTAGAATATAAAAATATTTATATGTATTTGTATAATTCCAAGTAGGAGAACTATTCTAGCTTATAAATAAAATATAATTAAATGAATAAAAATTGTTAAAAAGGATATGATATATGTGATTGATGAGTATGTGTGTATATATGTACGTGTGACCGAGTAGTCAGAGACCAATAAACTAAATGTAATAGTCTAGTGACACTTTATATGAGTATGTCTATCCTACACAATAATTATTTAAATTACAAAAAATTTCTTTTATTTGGTTGTTTATAGGTTTTGTATTGTTCATTTCATTAATAAATCGAATACGTGAACATAATATTCAGAATGAAACATGACACTAGTACAAGAGGTTTGTGTGAACGCTGCGCGACGCAGTTGCGTCGTGTGTCTATGTTCACTCACACAACTTGCACTACTATTTGCATTACATTTGCTTTGCTTACACAGAGCGGTCTCGAAACATATAATACACCGTGGTGCACTCATTTCCTCATTTACTGTTATATTCAGGTGTTGAACGAGCACTGCGATGAGGTTTGGTACTGCAAGTGGTCACCGGATGGCTCCAAGCTCGCTTCCGGCTCTAAGGACAACACAGTCATGATTTGGGACTATGACCCTGTTGCTAAGAGACTCTCCTTCAGGTTCTGTTCCTTTAATCTGTATATGTAACCTTTTCCGAAGTTACAGAACTTCATGGCTTTATTAAAAGTGAATGAAGTTGTCATTATTGTATAAATTTCCGATCAAATTCTTTTGGTTTTACCTCAAAGACACTTGGTTCTGTTTAAAAAAATATCAATATAATTTCGTCTAAATATAACTAAACGTAACGTCTAAATATGTCATTAGGGATAACAGCGCTGTGTGTGGTATGTGTCTATGGTGTTTCCTCTGAGCAAAAAATATGCCGCTAGGATAATAGTTGAAGTCGCGGGTGTCAGTATCAATATTATATGACACCCACGGGTCTCCTAAAGCCGTTTGTGCCTCTAGTCAAATGTTGTATAATAACAAAGACAAATTGTTTAAATTACAGGAAATGTTTTGAAGGTCACACGTTTGGTGTGTCGTTCTTGGCATGGAGCCCGGACGGCAGATATCTTATCGCCGCCGGACCCGAGGACAGCTCAGACCTCTGGATATGGAACATGGAGGTATATAAACATTATTTGAAATCAAAAACACATGCTCTACGTCTTTAAAAAAATAATTATATTTTAATGTTCACATAACTAAAGAAAAACGATATAAAAATATTCCAAATTGATAATGACAAATGAGTTTTAGAATTGATTTTTATCTTTTCATCTGTTAAGAACTTAAAAGGGAATGTAGTCGATTAATTATTTATTTATTTAGTTTATAGGACGACCAACAGCACTAATTACAAGAATTACTATGGAAAATAAGCAACATAAAACCATTTACAGGTCTCCACGAATAGGCATCTGGATACTTAATTACTATGTGGATTACAGTTTTCCAAGCACACTCAATCAACGCTTATTTATATTTAGAGAAAAAGTCAAGGCCGAGTACCCGTCTCACCGACTCTGGCTTAATAGAAAATATATCGAAATCGAATTTATTTGTTTGTTTGTTTAAACTATTCCCGGCCCGCAACAGAAATTAATTTTAACAGATATTGTTCATTGTAAACATACTTTATTTAGATTTTGCACTTTTTACAAGATTAAGAGACATAATTTGAGCGAGCTTCTTGTTTCGACTTTAATTTGCGTCGTTAATGTGTCGTTGTGATTTGTTCGCGCTGCCGTCGCCGCTCGCACCCCCATTGGCTCCGGCTGCATCACGCCACTCACGAGGGCGTGGATTGGCCCACACGTACAGCGGGATGCTTGAAGTGGCGTAGACAGATATGAAACATCGATCCTATCCAGTGAATCGATCTCTGCCACTATAAAATCGTTATTCAATGTTTTTCTATTCAGATAAAAATAGAATCATACAATAATTCATAATTTAATAAAAAATCAAAAAATTAAGGAATCGATTTTTGGGTAAACCTTCCTGTAGACCTTGATTTTCCCATGAATTGAGTCCATAGACCATGATTCAGATTGATTTGAAAATAGTTTTTTTTTTGCCAACCCTCCTTAAAACAGTCTTAAAAACTTATTTTGGCGAAGACTGGGAGATGCGCATAAAAGTATGATGTCATTTATAATGACGTCATCATTATGATTTAATCAAAAAAGCCCCCAAAACAAAAAACAGTACAAAGCGACGACTAGCCAGTAGACATTGGCTGCCTCTTTAGGTGTTCAGCTAAAGCAAACAATCAATAATATTCAAGATACTTATGAACAGCTGATTCATCCATTCAATAGTATTTCAGAATGTAACCAATAGTAGTCTGTCCTTAGTAGTAGTCAATAGTATGGATGCAGGTTAATAGTAATCCCTCTGATATTGTACAAATAATAAAGAATATTATAACAAAATTAAACAAAATCATGAATTTGAATACTTGGCGATTAAGTTAAAAATATATTATGAGAATTTCAAAAGGTATTTATAGATGATGTACTAGTTAATTTTTTTTTGCGTACTTTTCTATATTTTATTTACTTTATAACATAGAGTTGCTAATAATATTTCCTGTGTTATTTAAGTTACTGTAGTGTGTAAGTGTAGTGGCACTACAGATAATGAAGCTTTGATTACGTTTGTTACTTACTTACATTGAAACCAGATAGCAACACGGTCGCGCGCCCATAAATACATAATTAATTCTATTGTATGATATTTATTATTACTCAATTTATTTTTTTAATAATTTTTTCAAAAATATTTGATTGAGATGTTATAAATAATTTATTGACATAAACAAAATTATTACAAAACCGGATAAACCTGACGTCATATTGCCGTAACGGACTTCCGTTGCATTGTTGTTCAGTTACCTCCAAGTCGCGCCTAAAGAAGTTTTACTTTCAAAATTATTAACATAAATCAAAATATATATATACAAAAATGGATGGATTTTATTCAGTGTTGTTGTGAAATAGATAATTATATTAACGTTAGTAAATGCTGCAATTAACAACTTTGCAGCCACTAACGCTCACTGTCGGAAATACTTCAAACAATAAATAATACTCATTTCGGAAATACTACTTTAAAGAATAAATAATACTCATTGTTAGCATAGATAGACACATTTGAACGGTTTGAATTATTTTATCAATTGGAATTATTCAGATGATTCGTATTACCGGAAAAAGTAAATGGATGTGAATGTTGGATGGGGATGTCCTTGTTTGAACAGAGTCGTATACGTTATGGTATCGTTTGTTTGTTTGTACTTGATCGGCAGAGCGAGCAGCTACACGTGAAGATGACGCACTCGCAGGAGGACTCGCTGACGGCGGCGGCGTGGCACTCCGCCTCCGACAAGTTCGTGTGCGGCGGCGCGCGCGGGCAGTTCTACCAGTGCGCGCTCGACGGCTCCGTCGTCAACAGCTGGGACGGCGTGCGGGTCAACGCGCTCTGCTGGCGCGCGGAGGGGCGCGTGCTGGCGGCGGACACGCACCACCGCGTGCGCCTCTACGACTTCACGGACCTCACCGACACCAACCTGTGAGTGTACTGTAGGTAGTGTAGTGTAGTGTACACTACTCGCGAACAGCTAACAGCTGGGACGGCGTGCGGGTCAACGCGCTCTGCTGGCGCGCGGAGGGGCGCGTGCTGGCGGCGGACACGCACCACCGCGTGCGCCTCTACGACTTCACGGACCTCACCGACACCAACCTGTGAGTGTACTGTAGGTAGTGTAGTGTAGTGTACACTACTCGCGAACAGCTAACAGCTGGGACGGCGTGCGGGTCAACGCGCTCTGCTGGCGCGCGGAGGGGCGCGTGCTGGCGGCGGACACGCACCACCGCGTGCGCCTCTACGACTTCACGGACCTCACCGACACCAACCTGTGAGTGTACTGTAGGTAGTGTAGTGTAGTGTACACTACTCGCGAACAGCTAACAGCTGGGACGGCGTGCGGGTCAACGCGCTCTGCTGGCGCGCGGAGGGGCGCGTGCTGGCGGCGGACACGCACCACCGCGTGCGCCTCTACGACTTCACGGACCTCACCGACACCAACCTGTGAGTGTACTGTAGGTAGTGTAGTGTAGTGTACACTACTCGCGAACAGCTAACAGCTGGGACGGCGTGCGGGTCAACGCGCTCTGCTGGCGCGCGGAGGGGCGCGTGCTGGCGGCGGACACGCACCACCGCGTGCGCCTCTACGACTTCACGGACCTCACCGACACCAACCTGTGAGTGTACTGTAGGTAGTGTAGTGTAGTGTACACTACTCGCGAACAGCTAACAGCTGGGACGGCGTGCGGGTCAACGCGCTCTGCTGGCGCGCGGAGGGGCGCGTGCTGGCGGCGGACACGCACCACCGCGTGCGCCTCTACGACTTCACGGACCTCACCGACACCAACCTGTGAGTGTACTGTAGGTAGTGTAGTGTAGTGTACACTACTCGCGAACAGCTAACAGCTGGGACGGCGTGCGGGTCAACGCGCTCTGCTGGCGCGCGGAGGGGCGCGTGCTGGCGGCGGACACGCACCACCGCGTGCGCCTCTACGACTTCACGGACCTCACCGACACCAACCTGTGAGTGTACTGTAGGTAGTGTAGTGTAGTGTACACTACTCGCGAACAGCTAACAGCTGGGACGGCGTGCGGGTCAACGCGCTCTGCTGGCGCGCGGAGGGGCGCGTGCTGGCGGCGGACACGCACCACCGCGTGCGCCTCTACGACTTCACGGACCTCACCGACACCAACCTGTGAGTGTACTGTAGGTAGTGTAGTGTAGTGTACACTACTCGCGAACAGCTAACAGCTGGGACGGCGTGCGGGTCAACGCGCTCTGCTGGCGCGCGGAGGGGCGCGTGCTGGCGGCGGACACGCACCACCGCGTGCGCCTCTACGACTTCACGGACCTCACCGACACCAACCTGTGAGTGTACTGTAGGTAGTGTAGTGTAGTGTACACTACTCGCGAACAGCTAACAGCTGGGACGGCGTGCGGGTCAACGCGCTCTGCTGGCGCGCGGAGGGGCGCGTGCTGGCGGCGGACACGCACCACCGCGTGCGCCTCTACGACTTCACGGACCTCACCGACACCAACCTGTGAGTGTACTGTAGGTAGTGTAGTGTAGTGTACACTACTCGCGAACAGCTAACAGCTGGGACGGCGTGCGGGTCAACGCGCTCTGCTGGCGCGCGGAGGGGCGCGTGCTGGCGGCGGACACGCACCACCGCGTGCGCCTCTACGACTTCACGGACCTCACCGACACCAACCTGTGAGTGTACTGTAGGTAGTGTAGTGTAGTGTACACTACTCGCGAACAGCTAACAGCTGGGACGGCGTGCGGGTCAACGCGCTCTGCTGGCGCGCGGAGGGGCGCGTGCTGGCGGCGGACACGCACCACCGCGTGCGCCTCTACGACTTCACGGACCTCACCGACACCAACCTGTGAGTGTACTGTAGGTAGTGTAGTGTAGTGTACACTACTCGCGAACAGCTAACAGCTGGGACGGCGTGCGGGTCAACGCGCTCTGCTGGCGCGCGGAGGGGCGCGTGCTGGCGGCGGACACGCACCACCGCGTGCGCCTCTACGACTTCACGGACCTCACCGACACCAACCTGTGAGTGTACTGTAGGTAGTGTAGTGTAGTGTACACTACTCGCGAACAGCTAACAGCTGGGACGGCGTGCGGGTCAACGCGCTCTGCTGGCGCGCGGAGGGGCGCGTGCTGGCGGCGGACACGCACCACCGCGTGCGCCTCTACGACTTCACGGACCTCACCGACACCAACCTGTGAGTGTACTGTAGGTAGTGTAGTGTAGTGTACACTACTCGCGAACAGCTAACAGCTGGGACGGCGTGCGGGTCAACGCGCTCTGCTGGCGCGCGGAGGGGCGCGTGCTGGCGGCGGACACGCACCACCGCGTGCGCCTCTACGACTTCACGGACCTCACCGACACCAACCTGTGAGTGTACTGTAGGTAGTGTAGTGTAGTGTACACTACTCGCGAACAGCTAACAGCTGGGACGGCGTGCGGGTCAACGCGCTCTGCTGGCGCGCGGAGGGGCGCGTGCTGGCGGCGGACACGCACCACCGCGTGCGCCTCTACGACTTCACGGACCTCACCGACACCAACCTGTGAGTGCACGAGTGCCGCACGAATACGTAGCTTTTCACTGTACTTTATTATTCTTCATGTAGCATTTAATAGCTTCTTATTACTACTTCAGTGTTTACTAGTGAATACCTTTAATTAGCTCTGAGTTGTTTATTGTACTTCGAATTGTGTATTGAAAGCTGTTGATATTCCTTCAAATAAATAAAACAAGGAACTGTGGATTTCTCAGAATTTGTAATTGACAATACGTCATGGGCTGTCGTGGGTGAATATGCCCAGAGGTTACTTCGGGAAGAGGGCTATGGCCCTGCTGTCGTTCTTTTATAGGCTGATGATGATGGTGATGATTATTTGTACGGTGGGTGTATACAGTGTATGTATGTTGTGCAGGTGTACATATGGCACATAAACGGGGAGGAGCCGATCGCGGTGGTGGCGGGACACTCGCGGTGCGTGAACGCCGTGTCGTGGAACCCGGTGCACCACGACGTGCTCGCCTCCGCCTCCGACGACTACTCGCTGCGGCTGTGGGGCCCGCGCGACCCCCGGGACCCTCGCGACCCTCGCGACCCCCGGGACCCTCGCGACCCGCGTGACCCCCGGGACCCGCGTGACCCGCGCTCCTAGTGCATCCCGCGACCACGCGCCGAGTTGTGAGCATAACCCTCAACTAACCTACACACACCGACTCTTAAACATACACTTTTAATTACGTGCATAAGTTCGGTCAACCATTACGTGAAGCGTTTTTGTGGATTTTAGGACCACGTGGTGATATGAGATTGTCTCAACCTTCCCCTTTCCCTAATGTCACGAGAGTTCTTTCTAAATATGTATTTTGAGTATAAAT
This sequence comes from Antheraea pernyi, assembly GCA_015888305.1. Classification (NCBI taxonomy): domain Eukaryota; kingdom Metazoa; phylum Arthropoda; class Insecta; order Lepidoptera; family Saturniidae; genus Antheraea; species Antheraea pernyi. Next base: position 7,615 of record MU158976.1, read on the forward strand.
GGGTTGAATTGATTAAAAAACACTTATAATTATATATTACATCTTATAGGTTTTAATATATAGAACTGTGCCTGATTTCTTCATATTTTATCAAGAAATATGTTCTATTTTAAATTAATCTGATTTTCTGAGAATTATATACACTACTTTTTGGTCGAAAAAAATACGCGATATTTGCCGAAACCTCCTCTCTCTGTCACGTGACATTTGGCTTGACCCCTTCGCCCTAAACGCCTCATGTAATTATTGGACGCCTCCATACTAAGAACAAAATCTCGCTACAGGTGCGGCAATATAACGTGAGCAGGCGGAGTGTATGACGTTCTCAATATATAATTTATGACTTTACCTGCAGTGAGCACTGTGTATAGTAAATTAATTGTATCTATATCTATCTATTCCACCACCCAGAAGTGATGACATATACTGCTTCTTTTTTTTTCTGGCACTCTCCAACTTCTTAATTAACACTAGATGCAACCAATGAGTCTTTAATATTAGCATTGTTTGTTCCGATATAACTTTTATTTTAAATGTAATATCTAAAGGCTATATTATAGGGTGGATCAATATGTGAACGATTGTGACGTCTGGAAATGACGCCCCTCTCTGTCCATCCACTTATAACGAATGTAAATGTTTATGTTATTGTAAAAATATATAACATAAAAAGATAAACCAGATCGAGTTTCTTGCCGATTCTTCTCGATGAGTGGGTTGTTTCCCGAACCGGTGGTAGCTTTGACGTTCATAAGCGCCTTCTCAGGGGCTACATTGAATAAAGTATATGTTGATTTTGATAACAAAACTAAATATCATATAATATTTATCTCGATGAGTGGGTTGTTTTCCATACCGGTGGTAGCTTTGACGTTCATAAACTCGTTCTCAGGGCCTAAATTGAATAAAGTATATTTTGATAACAAAACTAAATATCGTATAATATTTATCTACGTGTTCAAAAACATCTTTTCAATTTTGAAATCGAATTTTCGAGAGGATCTTAGTCTTCCATACAGTTGCTTTTATATTTCATTCATAATCTTATGTTATTCGGCTGTATATTTAGTAATATTGGTGGTTTTTTCCGTAATATAGTTTGGTTATTGTGCAAAAGTTATGTGAATAGGAAATAATACCACGGAGCTTGGATTCTGAGAAGCAACAAAAGCTCCATGGAAAGTTCTAACAACACGGCCACCAACTTGTTAGTTCACCGAAATGATCGCATTGGAATTTGTAATATTACTAGAAAATTTGTTGCCAAAAATAAAATAAATAAACAGAGAAATATTATTTTCAGATGACGCCGGTTGCGAAGTTATCGACGATGTTGTCAGGAGCATGTTAGATTATCATAAGTCCTTTTGATTAACATAAATAAGACTTAATTATATGGAACAGAGGTTGATATTTTGTAGCGGAGACCGCACGTGGCCCTATTTTTTTACCTACAAATCCCTTACGAATCTCTGTATGGATTGACAACAGTTTTTTAGGTGGACCATCAACGTTTCAATATATTCATCAAGTTTTACTGACATGATCTAAACTGAACTGATCGTAGAAACTTATTTTAATGAAGGAAGTTGTGAATTCATTTTTCTATGTCAATATCTATTGACAGATGTTTTGAAGTGGTTTGCACAAATAAAATTTGAAATTGCGACGAACGCCTGGATTGTTTCCCTCAAATCTATTTATTCATATCGTAATTATTTTGGTAGTTTTATTTGATTACATAAACGTAATCAGTTTTCTCAAGTAATAAATATATTGCCAGTTAGTTACCATGCAGGTAACATACAAAGTCAAGTTTCAGCAGTTAGCTTTAAGATTAGATCTATTCGCATATTTAAAAGATTATTACGATTTGTAATATATTTTAAACAACGACTGTATCTAAAAATTTTATCATTTCAAACTCAACATTTTTTTATTGGAACCAAAAAAGCAATGTGTACAATATAAAAATATTACCGATATCAGCTGTATTAGTAGACCTGTGGCACAATATAGAAGTCAACATATCTCAATTCAACATTATTCAAACTCCTAGAACCATTCTGAATTCTTGTTTTATTAATTTATAATATAAATCTGTACTAAAATGTATAATATTTAAAATAACAAGCGTTGTGAGAACCATTGATATAGAAGATTAATTTAAATGTATAATGTTAGGAGCATGTAAATTACATGATCAGGCAATATTGACCATTTAAAAAAGAAGAGCTTAATTTTTCGAGTGGGAAGTTTAATTTATCACAGTCGTGTTTTTCGATGACAATATAAAATTATTTGTTATAAATCGTCCATTGATTAGCTAATAGTTTGAGTATAATAACCCTTAGCGTACCGAACTGCCGCGACGACGGTTTGCTTATACATATATAAATCTAAGAAAATTGTGTGTGAATGCACTTTATAAGGTTATTTTCTTTTTGATATTTTACTATGTTTTTTTAGATTTAAAAATAGTTTTTTTAATATATAAGTCTCGTATCACGTTGTGAACAAGACATTGAAATGTGTTAAAAAAGGACTGAAGAAGTGCAATAGCTATCAATCCGGTTTGACATGAAATCTTGTGATTTTAACTGAGCGTATATCGTTTGCATAAGTTAGTATGTATTATTATAGTACAGATTGCAAAGCTGGTCGGAGCCGAACAACTGGCTCGAGTCGGGATGTGAAGCGTGATCGTGTGTGTAGGTAGTTAGTACAAAGGAGTTTATCAGAACTTGTTAGAGGGAGTCGAGTGGAGAGGGAGAGGCGCACACTCTCCTTTCAATTGTTAAAAATAAATAATTATTATATCAATAAATTTTTTATGGTAAACTATCAAGTGTTTTTTTTGCCCTTTAAATCAATTCAGTCATCAGCATCTATAATTTGCATTACGATTGTATTACAAAATTAATAACACATTAGGTTTTGTAAGGTACCCTACCTTACACCATAGCCACACCATACCATAGCATCATGCTTCAATTTCTCATTCAATACTTGTCATTAGTAAAACAATGCTTGGTACAAGAGGTTCACTTTGCTTCTTTTAAGTGCGATGGTTAGAGGCGAGACACTCGTGAGAGTCAATAATTATAACTTGGGCACTATTGTCCTATGAAAGAGAATATCGACACGAAGAGATCAAGAGGCGCATTTAAATAAGGCGGTCTTCTTTCGGTAAACTTGATGTTTTTCGTGAAAACTGCTGTAGTGTTTGAAAACCTGCCTTTTTAAGCAGTGTGTCCTACTCATAGAGGAAACTACAAAATAGGGGTAGCACAGTGTCATGTTAGGCATCACCTTGAGTAAAAAACACTAAAGCGCAGGACACCCGGATGTGTATTGCTCAACACAAATGGTATTGGGCAAGTTACCTGCCCATATGTGGTGATAACAGGTGTACAAAATGGGGTTAGCACAGTGAATCATAGAGCGTGTCATGTTAGGCATCACCCTGAGTAAAAAACACTAAAGCGCAGGACACCGGGATGTGTATTGCTCAACTCAAATGGTATTGGGCAAGTTACCTGCCCATATGTGGTGATAACAGGTGAGGGTAGGTTTCTGTCTAAGTAATGGCGGAGAGGCGCAGCGCACTTTGGAAAAAACCAATAGTAAATAGGTTGAACATCACATAACTTATGGGAAAAGACTGGTACAGGAAAGGAAGGATGCTTGTAACTTGCAGTTGGTTGAAAACCAGTCCATTATGTTTACGAATCACTTTGTTTGAAAAACAATATGCTATATGGTAGAAATTTTCTATTCACTGTGTGATTTCTGAGTATGAACTCCATTATTGAGTTTACTAAAACTTCTTCGAAATATTTATTAACGACTTAACCCTTAAATGAATATTGTTGTCAATTGTCTAAATTACAGTTCCGTTTAATTGTATTCGAAAATCTGAGTGCGTTTCAGAAAATACGTTAATGACCATAATTGTAATTGCTTTTCTATTTTTATTTTTACGAACTGACTACGCTATTGACCAAGCAAGGTTAACAGCTTCACCGGACTACTAAGGCGAGCGCTTAAGGCACTCAGCCGATTTTATTTTGACAACTAGCTCAAGGGTGCGCGGCACACCTCGGCTTGGGCTGTTGCCTGATACATGCAATTCGCGACCTATCTGAGCTAACCTAAGCTAACTATTCATACATATATGAGTTGTTGAAACATATATGTGTACCAAGCATACATAACTCAATAACTCTTATATATATTTCGTATCGGATAATATTCTAAACTATTTCAGTTTGATAAGGGAAAAAAGATAAAACCCTTCCACTTGCATGTGTAAGCGTATATGCGTGCACGTGTGTGGAGGTGATATTTTGCTTTTCTATATTTCATTCGAAAATAATATAGAAGTTTCCATGTTAATAGACAATGTAAATACGTGACTTTTACGTTTACAATAATTTTAGTAATAAAACCAGACATTTAAGGGTTAAAATATGAATGCCCAATATTAGGTCTATATAATAAAATTGCTTATTAAAATAAACTTCACTGAAGGGTAAATTGTAAATATGAAAGAGAAACAAGACGCATAGATATATGAATATTTATTAAGATATAGATGAAGCTATAAGTTAGCGGTGCCGGACTTCTCGACGAGCTCGAGCAGCGTGTGCAGCGACGTGTCGAACAGCTCGCAGCGGATCGGCATCTCCAGCGAGTAGAAGGGGCTCTTCAGCGCGTAGTCCGAGTACAGCTCGTAGATGCGCTTCAGCACCAGCTCCGCGCCCTGCATGCTCGGCGCACTTACTATTATAAACTTCACACCTAAAATGTTACTGCATCATAATAACAGTCCACACAGACGTTTTCTTACCTTGATAATTTAAAAAAATGCTAAAAGTCAATTGCAGCTCCACCTACTGGGTCCAATTATGAATCTGAAACATTCTTGAATCCACCTTAACACACAAAAAAATTCATCAAAATCTATCCAGCCGTTTAGGAGGAGTTCAGTCACATACACATGGGTAGAAGAATTATATATATCTATAAAAATATACCAGAGTATACTTTGCTCAAATGTTCTTAGCAAAAACTACATTTTGAAGAAAAAAATATCTATATTCTCATGTACAAAATTTAAAAATATGTTTGATCGTAAGCTTAAACAGCTTGACCAATTTCGATTTATTTTTTGTAGTTACACAGTTAATTAATTAATTCAGAGCGGCCAAATAGATTGGGCAAAAAATAGATACGGAAAAAAGATGCAAGGACTGTACCTTCACTATAATACAATTTGTAAAGTAACTAGTGTACTTAATACATAGGTTATTCAATTAATTCAGTGTCATAGATTAAGTAACTATCTTTGTCATTTCCTTTGTTTTTAATAAATATTATTATTATTCACCAACCAGGTTATTAAATATTATTTTGGATTTAATTAGAACTGACAAATACATGATGTGTCGAAATGTTTATTATTATTATTAAAGAGTACCTGTTAATGTTTGAAAGCATGACAATTTGAATGTATCTGCTGTTAGCGACTCAATTCCAGATGACTTTGGTACCGGACTGAGCTGGCTGGCGAGTGCAAATAGAGGGTAGAACATACTGGCTAATACTATTTTCTCATTGGTTGTTGCTCGTGCACGACCAAATTTTAAACTTAATGGATAATTCTCCTGAAAACAGTCATACCTGGTTGTAAATTCTTGAAAATGTTAACTATAAAACAGTAAATGTTATGCTTAGTGTGTTTCTATAAACTGCTGACATTACAAAACTAATAAACTATTACTGGTTTCAGCATGAATGGGTCGGCTCGCCCGGGGTAGTACCACCCTCTCATAGAAAACCGACGTGAAGTAACAGTGCTTGCATTGTTGCGTTTCGTTCGGTCAGTGAGAGCGCCGGAGACCCATCTCCCCTCCCCTCTCCTCTCTCCTCTCCTTTTCCCTCCCCTAACCCTTCCCTCCGAAAGATGGCAACGCACTTACGATTCCTCTGGGGTTGTTAGTGTGCATGGATGGTGGTGATCACTTAACAGCAGGTGACCCACCTGTTCGTTTGCCACCTATGACATAAAAAAAAAAAAAAATAGTTTCACATTAATACTTTAAATTAATGTACTTACAATACATATAAGGCCAGTCATTTATATCTATAATACATAAGTAAACAAATATAAGGTGTGTATGTACTCTAAATTGTATGTGAATATAGATATTATAAAACTAGCGAGCTCTTTGGCTAAGTTTTAATAAACCTTTCATGTTAATCTTTTTTGTTTATACTTTAATAAATATTTGTTATCATTAGTCATTGCTAACATGACTAACACCAGGGTATTTGAGTAATTTGACCTGTGTAATATCAATTTATTATCTCAAGTTTGAAGCACTATATATTTTTACTAATTTAAATTAGTAACACTATTACCCGGCCATGAAAGAAAACATAATGAGGATTCTCTTTGAACTTGCTTAGTTAAATACAGTTACTTTAGTAAAATACATGTTTGAGTTAGTAAGGCACACTTGCTGGTACCTCAGAACTATGTCAACAATGTTTTAAATTCATTAGAATTGGACTATGAATTTCGAAAATAGAGAAGGCAACTTTCGAAATGTTTTATACCAGATATTGGTAGTTTTCTGATAATCTAAGTGTACCTTATATTATCTCAAGTTTGAAGCACTATATATTTTTACTAATTTAAATTAGTAACACTATTACCCGGCCATGAAAGAAAACATAATGAGGATTCTCTTTGAACTTGCTTAGTTAAATACAGTTACTTTAGTAAAATACATGTTTGAGTTAGTAAGGCACACTTGCTGGTACCTCAGAACTTTGTCAACAAATTGAACAATGTTTTAAATTCATTAGAATTGGACTATGAGTTTCGAAAATAGAGAAGGCAACTTTCGAAATGTTTTATACCAGATATTGGTAGTTTTCTGATAATCTAAGTGTACCTTATAGTTTTGGTCAAGGATATGTAATAGAATTTTTATGATAGATTATATTGAAATCAGTTTTTTTTTTGTTTGTAATTGTGACATTTTATGAGTGTTTCGTTTTCTTTCCATCATAAGGTTCATATTTGGCCAGAAAATACAGAAAAAAGCTTCCTATAAAAGATAATGGATACTAATACACTCACTTTAGTTTCTATAACATCAAATACATCTCTACCGTCTTCCATAGTTCTTCCATTCACTGGGGAGCCATTTACAGAAAGCAGTACATGCCCCACTGAAATCAATTTATATTAAAATACTTAATTTGGTATTCAAAAATGAATTATCAGGCTTAATTACTTGTCTCCTGAATGATACATTTTAAATATCTCAAATTTAGCATAATTATAATTAGGTGTGTGGGGGAAACAGTGCTTGTAAAGAACATAATTAAAAAATTCTACTGTTACAAGTATAACAACAAATAAGATTATTAACAAAGAAAACAAAAAATGCAACTGGAAGAACATTTAAGAAAAAATACACATTTATTAACAAGATATTCAATTAAGTATTAGAAAGCAAAAAACTCACATACACATTTTCTTATGAGAAATTTAAGAACACCTCATATGTCAAAATCCATTAAACCCCTTAAACTAAAGAGTGTGCCAAAGAAATATACATAAATTTGAAAAACCTTATTACCCTTTTGGGTAATACGGACTTTAAAATACAAGTATTTAGGAATAATAAGATATAATTTAAATAGCGTATTGGGATAAAATACCACTGTTATTATTAGAAGCATAAATAATTATTAATATTGAGAAATCTAAGAACACCTCATATGTCAAAATCCATCAAACCGCTTAAACTAAAGAGTTTGCCAAAGAAATATACATACATTTGAAAAACGTTATACATTATTGGGTAGTATGGTCTTTAAAATACAAGTATTTAGCTCAACTGGAAGAACATTCAAAACATTTAAGTAAAAATACACATTTATTAACAAAGATATTCAATTAAGTATTAGAAAGCAAAAAACTCACATACACATTTTCTTATGAGAAATTTAAGAACACCTCATATGTCAAAATCCATTAAACCCCTTAAACTAAAGAGTGTGCCAAAGAAATATACATAAATTTGAAAAACCTTATTACCCTTTTGGGTAATACGGACTTTAAAATACAAGTATTTAGGAATAATAAGATATAATTTAAATAGCGTATTGGGATAAAATACCACTGTTATTATTAGAAGCATAAATAATTATTAATATTAAATTAGCAACAGGCTAGCACGTATATGTTGTAATAAGAAGTGTAAATTACAAATTTATCATTAATTAAGTGAGAACAAACCATTGATTCCATCTCTTTGGCCGAATGCAACGATAATTTTTTTATTTTCATATTGCAGTTTTATGTCTAGTGGATATCCAAATGTTTTTTCAGTTTCCACTTTCGGAATATTGTGATCATAGTTGTATATTAAGCCACCGGACTTACTAACTATATAAACTCCGTAAATAACCATATTTTATACAGTTCTCATAAATTTTTATGTTTATTCTCAATATATAAATTTAAATATAAATTCGCAATTTCACATCAGTAACAGATTCATGCTTAAGGGATGTACGTACTAATTTACATCAATCTATAGAAGTGCAATCTATCGAAAACTATTTAGTTATATTCGATTATCAAGTAATCGATTCGAATGCATTCCATTCTTGTATTAACCTCTAACTGTCAATTATAATCATTGACATTTACGTTTTTAATAATTACTTATTAGTACTATACGCTCATCAAAAAAGTCTAAGCAACATGTACTAATTTAAATTTTAGGATGGTTCTTCACATTATAACGTTGTATTTTATTTTTAAAATAATATCTTTAGGGTTCTATGGTTTATAGAAGTTCAATCAAGCGAAACTATTTAGTTATAATCGATTATCAAGTGATCGATTCAAATGCATTCCATTTTTGTATTAATATGTAACTGTCAATTATAATCATTGACATTTATGTTTTTAATAATTAATTATTGGTATTATACATATGAGCTCTAATGTTAAATAACACAACATGTATGAATGATTTGTGTATTCTTTAAATTTATTTCTTTTATTTATTTATCTAATTCTAGCTCTGAGTAATTTAATAATTATAGCTATTTATATACCACAACAATTACTTTATATAATTATAGTTACTGATTATTGTATGTAATGTAATAAAATTGTAAATACAATACAAAATTGATGGTATTCGGATTAATCTGATAGCTTGATAGAATTTTATTAAGTAGCAGCTTCTGCCCACGACTTCGTCCACCTATAATAATTACTTTGGGCTAACGCTAACACGTAGCGGAAGCCCTGAAAAGGGAAAATACCCGGTTTTGAAACTTTGTACATTGTTGTTTCGCTCCTGTTGGTCTTAGCGTGATGACATATAGCCTTCCTCAATAAATGCGCTATCTTACACTGAAATAACTATTAAAATAAGACCAGTAGTTCGTGAGGTTAGCGCGTTCAAAAAAACAAGCAAACCCTTTAGCTTTATAATAGTAGTATATATAAATTTCTTATGTACGTGTGTATGTCAGTGAACTCCTCCTAAAGGGCTCGACCGATTTTGATGAAATTTTTTATGCGTGTTCCAGTGGATCCAAGAATGGTCAGACTCACAATTGGAACCGGTAGGTGGCGCTGCGGTTGAATTTTAGAGTTTTTTTATTATCAAGGCAAGACAACGTCCGCCCGGCCCGCTAGTAGTAGTATAGATTACTACTCTTCTCTCGTACTTAACTCGAGCCGTCATTCAAAATAACTTTTGATAAATTGGACCGATTATAATGAAACAGTATTATTCTCGAAGATATGCTTTATGATTTTCTTGGTGAGATTTTATTGTAAACTCAGTACTGTAGCAGTGATGCGTGTTCATACAAACAGACAGACAGACATTTCTAAATATGATGGAAATGTATTTTATTAGACACATGCAATGATTTTTTTTCACAAAAATCGAAAAAGTACTGTCACTTTAGATTTACATTCTTATTATATATATATAGATATCTAGTATCTAATTATATTTAAAGCAAAATCGATTCATAAAATTAAATTAAAGATACATGTATACCCATCCCTAGTTTGAAATGTCATCAAAGAACATTTGACATTAAGACATAACCCACTTTTTCGTTCAGAAACGTAAATATGAATCGTCTATAAGTTAGATAATAGTGTTATAAAGTTAATTAATTTATTGGTTTATATATTTATGTTTATTTAAATAAATTGAACTTCAGTTTACCTGTTCATTAATTGAGGAAAACAAAATAAACTTTGAAAACGTTTGCGATAGAAACTTAACACATTACCGTGGCAACGTATATGACTAACACTAACGAAATCTCTCAAAAGGAAAAAAGTGCCCGATTTTGAAACATTCTTCATTGGTGTTCTTATTCTATTCGTCTTAGCGTAATGATATACTCGTATACCTAAATCCTTCCTCGATAAATGAGCTATCTAAAACCGAAAGATTTTCTCAAATGGGACTGGTAGTTCCTGAGATTAGCGCGTTCAACCAAACAAACAAACTCTTCAGCTTTATATATTAGTATAGAGTATAGATTATCGATATTTATATGAAATAAATGTTACAAATATTTTTTGACTTAATAGAAACCAGGTTAAAGCAAAATTATACGTTTTAATTAAAAATTTGAACATTTTCTCTTTAGATTCATTCTTCATTTATTCCTTCGTAAGTATTCTAAATGAACCTAAGAAGTTATGACACACTTTGATCTTAAAGTCATGAAACTGAGTAGCATAGTTACGTAAGGTTGTGATTAATCTCGTGAAAAAAGACGCTCGTATGTTTTACTAGACTTTAAAATTACACGGCCGTACTGAACAACATAATACCGGATACTGCATAGATAAGATACTATATACTGGATACTGCCCGACTCTGAAGCGCTTGTCACCATATTACGTTCCATCAAAATTATCAAAATACAGTATCTGACTCAGTTAGTCATTTGTCACCTGTGGACATATAGATACAGTTGTTCAAACCGAGCCCCTACATCCGTGAGATTAGATACTAAGACCACTTTTACTATAATTATCATTGTTTCACGTTATCAAATGCAATCTGTAACGTGAATCATTGATACGAATGAGTTATAACATATGAAATAGTGTAAAGATCTTCTCTAATCATCTTATCATCGACCGGTATTACTCAGATATTATTTGGAGATGAATGAGTGAGTCATTGGACTGTCTGGCGTACGACTAGTGTCTGCGCGTGACGTTTACAACTAATTATTATTATTTTTTTCTCTTTATTTTTGTCGAGGGTTTGTTCAAAGAGAACACGCCACTACTGCAAACAATAACAGCTTTCAAAACAACTTACTTTATTTTATTTATTCTATATAGGTTTTTTTTTTTTTCGAACTGACTACGCTATTGACCCAACAAGGTCTTAACAGCTTCACCGGAGTACTAAGGCCGAGGGAACGGACCTAGATCTATATAGGTCCTCCACAGCTGACAATGTGTATTAGACAAAGAACGAAAATACAATGTATTCAATACGCCAATTACGAAGTACACAGATTATAACAATTTTAATATTAGAGAGTAAACAAAATTGCATTAATAAAACATTAAATTATGAATCTAATCTACAATACTTACAATAACATCTTACAAAATACTAACAGAAAACTAAATTAAAAAACAGAATATTATAATCACTTTCTTCCCCTTATACCGACGTTCACCATATTATAGATTAATTTGGCATGATTATTTCAAATATAATACATATATTTACATTATATTATTATATTTATTTATTTAGGTTACAAAGAGAGACAACATAAATACATTGTTATTACAATAAGGCGTACACTTCAACATTTTTACTAGATATGCCCTTATTTACAAGTAACAACGACATGCATATCAAATATTATTAATGTATAATAAAATTTAAATAATTAAGAAGCTAAAAATTAAAAAATATGAAATAACATAATTGTAAACGAACGCGTGAAACATTGATATAGCATTAAATTGTTGTGAAAATGATAACCGTTTTCATTTTTAATTGCTAAAAGCATAATAATTCTTTATACTCGTAATGATTTCAAAGAAAATATCAGTCTTACTTGTAGTGCTCTTAGGTACAATGTTATATAGTCTCATTAATAGGTGTTCGTATAATTTTTCGTTATACTGTGCTAGTATAGTAAGCCTTGTTATTAAGTTGAGAGCCCGTGGGTTCGATTCGCGCATATTACTGAATTTTATGTGACGTAAGTAAAAGTCGGTCCTGTGTGCGAATATTAAATATATCTTTATGTGTGGTATATTAGCTTTTAATAACTATAATACGAACTATGCATAGTTTAATTAATGACAGAACATAAAAATATGTTTTCATGTTTATTTTATTAGTTCAAAGTGTTACGTGACGTATCTCAAAATTAAAGAACATTGTCATCCTCTTGTAATCATCATAGATACTTGTGTTTGTACTGTTATTGTACTTCGTTAAAATTACCCTACTGAGATGTAGGTATATATGTATTTGTTGTGGATTAAATTATTTATTTATGTGGATATAGCAACAGTCAACAACGATAATACAATAACAATAATAAAAAATAGTAAACTAAACTGAAGACCTAAAACGCTTTATCTTTATTTACTATAATCAAATAAACATTACATCGATATAATAAACAAAATACTGCTATTAAAAAAACACACCTGACCGGAGTTGTAATTGATTATTTATTTTTGTTTGTTATCGATAATGAAAGATAAAACGTGCCTATTGATTGTATTCTGCCGGATCTTATTATACGATAATAAATTGACTATTTTGTTTAGTAATTATTGATTATAGTATTATCTTCTCGCAGTGGCGGATCTTTGTAAGCAAAACTTGGCGATATCAATGAGTAATAGCGTTATCATATCTGGTCCGTTCCCTCGGCGTAGAGCCCTTGAGTGCGCTGCTCGTGCGATACACTCACACAACATCTTACAACACTGTAACAACATTACACATATCACCTCCACACACGTGCACACATGCTTACATATGAAAGTGGCAGGGTTTTTATTTTTGTTTTTCCCTTATTGAACTGAAACAGTTTAGAAAAATTATCCAACAGAAAATACATATAAGAGTTGTTGAGGTATGTATGCTTGGTACATATATATGTTTCAATAACTCATATAAGTATGAATATGTAGCTAGGCTTAGGTTAGCTCAGATAGGTCGCGAATTGCATAAATCAGGAAACAGTCCAAGCCGAGGTGTGCCGCGCACCCTTGAGCTAGATGTCAAAATAAAATCGGCTGAGTGCCTTAGGCGCTCGCCTTAGTAGTCCGGTGAAGCTGTTAAGACCTTGCTAGGTCAATAGCGTAGTCAGTTCAAAAAAAAGGTATCATATATATTAATTTAAAAGATTTTTACTTCATAAGTATTTATTTTCCGATAACCTTTATGATATGATTATTTTATTAGATGTAATAAAGATACTTTAATTATTGTAAGTGGTTATTAATTATTGTTGTTCTATTATAATTTATTATTATAATTTGGCGTGACGAGCTTTTTAGAATAATCTGTATTTGTAGGTTTTGTGTTGACTTCTGCATGTTGTAAACGTCTGTTGTAAAAGGCGAGGCGCGGCGAGTGTGTGGGAGCAAAATTTAACACCTACACCACGGCGGCATGAACTGTGGTTACGCGGCCCGGGTGTGAGCGTGCATACGCACTGTTTGGGGAGACGGACGGGTACTGCGTTTGCTGCTGTTATTTTGTCGGGAGAAACGGTAAAGATGTTACACGGACGTCTTTTATAACGCGGGGCGTTCGGTATGGTCGAGTAATTCGCGGCGGAAACCACTAACCGATTAGGATGATTCACGACTTTTTCGAAATAGCTGATCGTGAGAGACTACGTGTGCCCAAATTGACGAAAACTGCGAGTCCTTATGGAGATCGATCTTCCGGACGTACCACGGTGCACCCGACAGCTTTCCGTAAAAATCGATCTTGTAAAATTTGCAACTTATGAAAGCGGAGCCACAACATATGAGCGAACTCGGGACAACTGTACGTCAGAATGGGGCGGACACAAATCTTATAAAGCGTGAGCTTATGTCTGAGGGGCATTTTGCTCTTCGATCATAGCAGTGGATGTAAGAAACTCATGACCATGGCGGCCTTATTCCGCACTCAAACGACGTGTGGTGCGAACGTGAGTTTCCTGGCCAGGGTGACACCCAGATACTTGACACGAGAGAGGGAATAGGAATTCAGTATAGATCGAGGAGCTTAAGTTTATAGCGGTCTCTAAAAGGGTAAAAAAGTATTGTGGAACTCTTATGTGCAGAGTTGATTTGTAGCCGCCACCTACAATATCATTCACCGAGGTCACGAATGGTACGTTGAATATGCGATCTGAAGTGACCTCTATGCCTGCCTGAAGCAAAGATAACTGTGTCATCAGTGTAACAGCCTAAATCGACTCTTGGGGATCGCGGGAGGTCGTTGTTATACATGTTAAATAGGGAAGACGCGAGAATAGACCCTTGGGGTACGCCTGATCGTATTGGGTGGGTTTTTAAATAGCTTGATGCTAGTGCTCCATGTGAGCTGGAAATCTACAATATGTCTGTGTATACATATACTTTTGGTGAAGAACAGTATGAAGATGACGCTGCATTATTAAAGTAGAAACTTACTAAATGTTCGCTTCTGTACTTGCTATCCTTCCTTATATAGTTCTGGCAGATACACCTCAACATGTACCTATTTAATAATATAGCTTAATTCAGCCTCTTTCTAAGCTTAGTTGGCATTTCAAAACATAACTTCTTAAGTTGGACGAAGTTAACGCGAGCTTGAGTTAAAAGTTAACCTATAAGTATAAAATACCACGTAAACCGAATATTAACAATGTGAGATTTTTTTACTTATTCTTTGATATCCAAATAATTTGCTCTTATAGTTTAATAAAGTATAAACTTCGTAATCCTGCCATCTAGCAGAACAATATAAAACTACAAATAGATAAGCGCGCGATATTATCAATATGGCGTGTTTTTGTTTAATATGATTAGGGCTGAATATGAATAGTCTGGTATTAATGTGATATATCGCACATTTGCGATAAGAATTACATAATTCAAAAGGATAAACTCCGTGTACGACGATTTTAAAATATAACATTAAAATTTACAACTTTCAATTACATTCAAAAACTCTCACCCTTTCGATGTACAATAATGTTATATTACAAATAATAAATCAAGACTTCTATATTTATATTCAATGACCACACAGTTTTTAACGTTAGTGCCAATAAAATAAACAACTGTGTTTGTGTTAAAGCCTAATCTAAGTAAAAACTTTCAGTAGCATTTTTTACTGACCTCAATACTACAATCCTTCTGAAGTTGATAACAATCATATAGACAGTAATGATAATTTACTATTAAATTTAAGTATTCTTACTACTCCATAATATAATACATAAATAAATACATACAAACACATATAAAATAGTAAACATGTAGGTAAATGAGACGAGAAATAATATTACAATAATTGACGCATATATGTTTATAGTATTTGCAAAGTCATCATCCCCATAATATTATTATTCATAAGCCAAAAGGAACGAAAGTAATTACTAGGTGTTGTTACGTAATACTACGATTTTTTTTAGTTTAAATACGTGGCGTCTTCTCAATTGTCATGACCTTTTGCAAAACTTGATTTTTTTTATTTTGTATACATAAAGAACCAGTGAAGAAAGCACTATTTTAATCAAAATTCATGTATAATAGTTGAAAATTGAAATTAAAATCGATACAGTAACTTTATCTGGAACACCCGGATGCAATTAGATAACATTGCGTGTTTTTATATTAATATGATTTATTTGTATATAATAAATACGTGTGATAATTGTTATTAAAGTTGATTGCCTTACGTACAAATGCTTAAATCCATCGCGGGTTCAAATTAATCATATGCATGCACCTTCGGCCTTGGCTATCCCAGTGCTCTGAGTGTAATATACTGTACCACTTCTAAATTCTTGTTATCCCTTATAAAGTTCTGGTCACAACTTGAGAGATAAAATTACTTGTCTCGGGTACGAGAAAGGAACTTAATACATTAAGGAGCATTTAAGAATTTTTATACAATTCAGGGCCTCTTTAGCTCGGAGTCTCCGTATCATTGATACGGCTGATATAACGGTGGCTATGGGTTTGCTTGTTGAAATTAGTTGTAAGCGTCCTTGGTTTTAATCAACTTAATAATATTGTAATCGAGAAGAAGAAATATTAAAAACTTCACGTCTCTTTCTTCGCGACTTGAAATGTAATAGAAAATAAACCTTGCTTGTTGTAATTTAATACAATCATGGCCGTATTTTTCGAATATACATTATCTAATTACATAGTATAAAACAAAGTCCCCTACTCGCGTCTGTCTGTCTGTCTGTTCGCGATAAACTCAAAAACTACCGAACGGATTTTCATGCGGTTTTCACCGGTGGATAGAGTGATTGATGAGGAACGTTTTAGTATATAGTTTGTCAAGGATATTTTCATAATCAGGGCGGGACGGCGTCTGCCAGGCCCGCTAGTTATCTAATAATTCACCTTTCCAAGGCCTTGAAAAACAGGAGTACTTAGTGTATTACAAATTATTTAGTATATCCGGGATGTCGCACTGTACCATACGAGTATATCAAAATATGTTGTTTGTTGGTGCAGTTCCTGTTAGTTGACTTGTTTGCTGATCGGAAAGACACCTGTGCTACTATAGATTTTTTTGTAATAAGTTAGAATGAGTGTGTAGCGGTGAGGAGTAAGTCCTTGCTATACATATGTTTTAGGGGTGTCCGTTTGTGGGAATAAAGTTGTTTGTTAGGTCACAATTATTTTATTTTATGTATTACAATGGTGTTGTTGTTACACCTAACTGACTGCTTGAACGTGACTGACTATCCAAGTATTTAATAAATATAATTTTAATTCAAATATGCTGATGTCCACATAATATACAGGGCGACATTCAATGTACGTAAACGTACAGAGCGCAAAATTTATATTAAGTTATCTATCTACTATTTGTTATATATAACATTCAAATGCCTAATTTGCATAACAATATGTATATCTGCTGAACAGTGTAAACAGATTATTTTATATTACTATTGAAATCAACTACATTCATTAAGTAATGATTGTCTAATTCTTCTTCAATGTACACCTCAACATGTACCTATTTAATAATATAGCTTAATTCAGCCTCTTTCTAAGCTTAGTTGGCATTTCAAAACATAACTTCTTAAGTTGGACGAAGTTAACGCGAGCTTGAGTTAAAAGTTAACCTATAAGTATAAAATACCACGAAAACCGAATATTAACAATGTGAGATTTTTTTACTTATTCTTTGTTATCCAAATAATTTGCTCTTATAGTTTAATAAAGTATAAACTTCGTAATCCTGCCATCTAGCAGAACAATATAAAACTACAAATAGATAAGCGCGCGATATTATCAATATGGCGTGTTTTTGTTTAATATGATTAGGGCTGAATATGAATAGTCTGGTATTAATGTGATATATCGCACATTTGCGATAAGAATTACATAATTCAAAAGGATAAACTCCGTGTACGACGATTTTAAAATATAACATTAAAATTTACAACTTTCAATTACATTAAAAAACTCTCACCCTTTCGATGTAGAATAATGTTATATTACAAATAATAAATCAAGACTTCTATATTTATATTCAATGACCACACAGTTTTTAACGTTAGTGCCAATAAAATAAACAACTGTGTTTGTGTTAAAGCCTAATCTAAGTAAAAACTTTCAGTAGCATTTTTTACTGACCTCAATACTACAATCCTTCTGAAGTTGATAACAATCATATAGACAGTAATGATAATTTACTATTAAATTTAAGTATTCTTACTACTCCATAATATAATACATAAATAAATACATACAAACACATATAAAATAGTAAACATGTAGGTAAATGAGACGAGAAATAATATTACAATAATTGACGCATATATGTTTATAGTATTTGCAAAGTCATCATCCCCATAATATTATTATTCATAAGCCAAAAGGAACGAAAGTAATTACTAGGTGTTGTTACGTAATACTACGATTTTTTTTAGTTTAAATACGTGGCGTCTTCTCAATTGTCATGACCTTTTGCAAAACTTGATTTTTTTTATTTTGTATACATAAAGAACCAGTGAAGAAAGCACTATTTTAATCAAAATTCATGTATAATAGTTGAAAATTGAAATTAAAATCGATACAGTAACTTTATCTGGAACACCCGGATGCAATTAGATAACATTGCGTGTTTTTATATTAATATGATTTATTTGTATATAATAAATACGTGTGATAATTGTTATTAAAGTTGATTGCCTTACGTACAAATGCTTAAATCCATCGCGGGTTCAAATTAATCATATGCATGCACCTTCGGCCTTGGCTATCCCAGTGCCCTGAGTGTAATATACTGTACCACTTCTAATTTCTTGTTATCCCTTATAAATTTCTGGTCACAACTTGAGAGATATAATTACTTGTCTCGGGTACGAGAAAGGAACTTAATACATTAAGGAGCATTTAAGAATTTTTATACAATTCAGGGCCTCTTTAGCTCGGAGTCTCCGTATCATTGATACGGCTGATATAACGGTGGCTATGGGTTTGCTTGTTGAAATTAGTTGTAAGCGTCCTTGGTTTTAATCAACTTAATAATATTGTAATCGAGAAGAAGAAATATTAAAAACTTCACGTCTCTTTCTTCGCGACTTGAAATGTAATAGAAAATAAACCTTGCTTGTTGTAATTTAATACAATCATGGCCGTATTTTTCGAATATACATTATCTAATTACATAGTATAAAACAAAGTCCCCTACTCGCGTCTGTCTGTCTGTCTGTTCGCGATAAACTCAAAAACTACCGAACGGATTTTCATGCGGTTTTCACCGGTGGATAGAGTGATTGATGAGGAACGTTTTAGTATATAGTTTGTCAAGGATATTTTCATAATCAGGGCGGGACGGCGTCTGCCAGGCCCGCTAGTTATCTAATAATTCACCTTTCCAAGGCCTTGAAAAACAGGAGTACTTAGTGTATTACAAATTATTTAGTATATCCGGGATGTCGCACTGTACCATACGAGTATATCAAAATATGTTGTTTGTTGGTGCAGTTCCTGTTAGTTGACTTGTTTGCTGATCGGAAAGACACCTGTGCTACTATAGATTTTTTTGTAATAAGTTAGAATGAGTGTGTAGCGGTGAGGAGTAAGTCCTTGCTATACATATGTTTTAGGGGTGTCCGTTTGTGGGAATAAAGTTGTTTGTTAGGTCACAATTATTTTATTTTATGTATTACAATGGTGTTGTTGTTACACCTAACTGACTGCTTGAACGTGACTGACTATCCAAGTATTTAATAAATATAATTTTAATTCAAATATGCTGATGTCCACATAATATACAGGGCGACATTCAATGTACGTAAACGTACAGAGCGCAAAATTTATATTAAGTTATCTATCTACTATTTGTTATATATAACATTCAAATGCCTAATTTGCATAACAATATGTATATCTGCTGAACAGTGTAAACAGATTATTTTATATTACTATTGAAATCAACTACATTCATTAAGTAATGATTGTCTAATTCTTCTTCAATGCCGTCCGCATTTTGAATGATGCATACGTCACTAAGTATCAAGAACGGATTCAGTTTCTCGGGTTTCTTGCCGGTTTTTCTCGATAGCCGGGTTGTTTGTCCGAATCGGTGGAAATTTCGACGTTCATGAGCGCCTTCTTAGGGCCTAAATTGAATAAAGTGGTTTTGATTTTGAGTTATAAGGGATTATCGTTTGTATAAAGGCGTGTGTCCTAGCCAGCGCTTAAACCTTATCCCATCGTCTTCTTATCACTACAGAACTACGCGGAAGGGTATTACGCAGCTACAGATGATGTAGTATGCTTCTAACCAACTTGGCTTAGAACAAAGAAGTTTTAAAATTCTTATGTTCGCCTTAATGTGAACATGTAACATTACCTCCTGGTGAGCGTGTTCTTTACCTCCCGTGATCTTTCAAAGGGCGCGTGATCAGAATCAGATGCAGATCAGAATGACGGTGAACACCACCGACGTGATTATCATCAACAGAGCCAGTATAAAAAATAGCTTATTTTTAGGATATTTATTCATTTTTAACTGATAATTTGTGATACAAAGAGCTATAGTAACGACTTGGTTCTGGCGTTCCGGAGTGACCGGTCGAGTCGCACTTTCTATACACAGCATGCTATAAACGACATAAGCTGAGTGGCTATATTTTGTGATGACGTGACATGTGGTGGTCTAAAGGTTTGACCGGTGGAATATCAATCTGATGTCCGCAGTTTCAAGCCCCATCATGTACAAAGGATTTTCTCTGAATTCGCTTACATTTACTAATTTAAATTGATAACACTATCGGGTGATGGGGAAGAAAAACATCGTGAGGTAACCTAAATCAGAGGAATGTTCTTGTAGTATTATCTACTGTATGTGTCAAAATATGAACTGTGGATATCTCGGAGTTTGAAACTCGCTAATACTTCGTGGTCTGGCGTGGTGATTATGCCCATACCTTCCTTCGGGAAGAGGTCTACAGTCCTGCAGGGAGTCTCTTCCAGGTTGAAGATAAGACATGTGGGTTTTCCGTCAATTAGTAAGTTAAGCAAATTAACCGTAACGCTTAATGGTAATTAATAGCATTCGGAGAACAACAATGATCAACTCATACAAAACGACTGTCAACGATCATCATTATGATGCCAGTCTGTAAACAGCACATCCGAAGCCGCAAGGTGACTGATTGTGATGTGGTCAATATACTGAGTCATGAGGTTAGACCGAAAGAGTGGCAGACGGGTGTGTTAGTCACAAAGTCTTTCCAATCTATGAGGCTAAAATCTGTAAATGTGACATTTCTAGAACAAGCCTATTCGAAGATATAAAAAAAAACAAGGAAAAATATCGGTCTTCTCGCCATCCTAGGATATAGTGAGATATCTAACGTTGAAAAATTCCTGAGATGAGAAAATGTATCTATTATTTAGGTTCCCTTAGAATATTTTATTTGACCGTCAGGCGATGATGTTATTTAAAAAGGAAAATACATATAACATTTCTCAAAATAATCTTTTTTATGGCACATAGCATTGAGAATTCTCGCATTTCACTATTCCATCAAAAAACCTCTATTCACATTTGTCAATATTGTTATAATTATCTTATTACCTACATTGAAATGTACTACAAATTCCTTAAAATAGATCTAATAAAATAATATATGGTGTATCTACGACTAAACTTGAAGATATTATTTTAAACTGTAGAATTTATTTTACAGTTGTTATACATGTTTTCTAAACTAGAGATATAGATTAGGTAAGACACCTTCAGCACAGAATCGAAAGTACGGAGAACAGATTTTAAACTAATTTTGCTATTAATAACTAAATACAAGCCGAACGGATTAATAGAATTGAAAAAAAATGTTCATTATTTTATTCACACTACATTATTTTTAAATATGTAAAATAAATTTAAAAGTTTCCAGTTTATATTATTTTATTGTTACTTTGATCTTTCAACACATATAAGAAAAAAAAAACACTCATTTAACTATAACTTTATAACACTATAACATAATACATAATTCACTGTTTAAAAAATATTATTTCTTGATTTTTATTAGATATTGATACTAAAAGATGCTTTCTTAAGTGCGCAGGTATGTTCACGATATTTTTTTCACTGACAAACCTCAGTGACATAGTGTGACCAAATTTGTCAACACACATTAGTCACATAAAATAATAATATAGTAGAATTATTAAAAGAAAAATGAATGTAACGTGGGCAAAAGTACGTAACAGAGTGCAAGTCCGTACTCGATCTCACAGAGTGTGCAAGAGAGACGCGGCCGCAGCTTCCCAGAACGCGTTTTCCTCGTGAGGCGGTCGCGTCGGCGACTCAGTGCTACGTCACACATGACGCGTAATCGCGAATAAAAACCGCAATGGTGGTGCCGCGCCGGGCCTAGTATCCGACCGACAAGCACCGCGACAACCCTGGCGCCTCGCAATGCCTACATGGAGTCCCCTCGCTCCGACTCAGAGGGAGAATCTCCAGATGGAGACGAGACAGTGCCAGCCGGTAATCACTTGTGAATCAGTCCGCGCGATCAGTGACTCAGTCATCTCATCTTGTGAAAGTGCCTTTTTGGGGGATTGTTTTGTGATAATCAATGCAATAGCTGCAGAGATTAGTGTTTGTTTGGTTGTGTTTGTGGTGGAAGTCTTTGTTATCGATGGCTCTTTATATTTTGCTTCTCTCTGTCAACACTATACTGAACAAATCCAATTTTTTACGAATTAATTACTAATAAACTAAACAACATAATAGTACTAATTACTACCAAATTCGCCTCATAAAAAGTATCTAAATTTCCAACCAAATTGAATTTATAATTAATTTTAGAGTTAATGTTGATAATATAAAAAAAATTAAAATGGACCAAGAAAGACAAAATTTTATAATTTGCTTTAATAAAATATATAAATAACTCATAAAATATAAGTAATGAAATCCATAGCATTATAACTGTACATAACCTCTATTTTGGCAAATTTGTTTTATTTATGGCCCATTAAATGAGATGATATTTTATCATTCTAACTATTACAACATAACATACCTATGTACAAATACAAATTTCTAGAAATTTTCAATTAAAATTTGTAGACATTTGTGCCTAAACAAACTTTTATTTTAACTTGTACTTGTATTGTAAATGTGAAAAAGTTTCCAAAGTTAATACTTGATTTTAATTTATTATCTGTTTAGGTTTGGAAAATATAACTTTAATGTAAGAAAGTAGAGTTTGTTGAACATTCTAATTAGTCATTCAAAATCAAAATATAGATAAGAACTATGTCCAACTATCTCAGAATCTTGTTCAAAATAGAGTCGCGATGCGTCCGACCGAACCATAAAAATAATCATGTTTCCCATTTACATATGTATAAATCTTAATAGGTAGGTAATAAAAGCACTGAAAAAAAACCAAATAAATAATATAATGTGCTATGAACATTTTGTAATATTGATTCAATAAGACATAAAAGTAGGCCTAATAAATAATACTAGTTGTAATCGCTTAGTGATTGAAATTCGACCAGAATAAAATCATTTCTCTAGTTTCAATATTTAGGAAAGTAGGCAAACTTTTTGCATATTTTTTTATTGATAACAATAAATATCATGAATATCTCAAACTAAAAAATAATAATAAAAATAATCGTGTGACAAACATGTAAAGAACAAGATTTAGTTAACTATATTGTTTCAATTTATTAACATATAAGTTATATATCAATATATAGGCACCGAATTTTTTTTTTTTTTACCTCAATACTTAATGGTTATAATTTTGGTAAAGTTAGGTTGAGTTTCAAAAACGTATTTATTTCCTGTGATTTAATGAAATATATAAGAATACACTTCATAGTCAGTACTATATCTATGCCTTGTAATATTATAATTTCTGTGTTGATACAAAAAATGAACATCCCGAAAGTACAAAAGGAATTTTGATGTAATTTTACGCTAATTTAGCTTATATATACCAGAATAACAGATAATAGTCAAGTAAGTTTAAAAAAATCCTGCTATTTAGTATTAGTTAGGGTTACATGAGGATTATTTATAAAAGTAGACGAAGTCGCGAGTGGCTGCTAGTGTACCATAATTATAAAAAATTACAATTTGTTTGTTTGTAGAAGGAAGGTGATCTCTGGAACCAACGAATGAATTCTAAAAATTCGTATAGTTATAGGAAACTATATTATTCCTGAATGGCGTAGGATAACATGTATTTCCTTATTTCCATATTTAAATTAACGTATATGAAGTTGCAGGCGGTTGTTTGTACTAAATATACTAAAAATTAATTATTTATTGATATACATATATATAAATTTGAAGTGTTTGTTCTTTATGAAGACTGAGCTGACTATGATGCTATTTTTAATTAATGACAGTAGACTTTTCAAATTATAATCTAGGCTACATATTATTGCACTTTCCCATAGGGTTTAAGAAACAATGGTAAATTAAAACTTGTAAAGGGATTGTAAAAGTTAAATGGTATGGTACAAGATAACAATACAAATAGCTCACAATTAATCAGGATAAAACACAGAGCCGGTAAATTAAAAAAATATCTCTAATCAAAAACTATAATCAGAAAAAAATCTGCTACTTAAAAAAACACAGAGTTTTCAGGGATTTCATAATGTTACATTACTCATGTTAATTATTTTTCGAAGTCTTAAAACGTTTTTAGTTTAACTTCCATTAAATATTTATCCGTCAGAAGCTAAGGTTACTTAGTGATGAGTTTTTAAAGTTAATCTAATTATTTTCACTAAAGGGTCTTTTAAATATTGCAAAACCATACGACTAAGTTATAATTCCGTGAAGCTGTAAAGGTGTGTAAGGCCAAAAAGCGTAGTAATTTCGAAAAAAAAAAGTCGGTTTTTTCATTTTTTATGACGTACTGGACAAGGTGTCTGAAGTGTCTACATCGCGATTACATCAGCAATCTTAACTTATTTATACTTACAAAGAAACTTGCGACAGATTTTATAAAAATGCATAATCATACGAAATGGGAGTGAGGGCTTTGATTACTTTTAGCTGATAATAGCTGCTGATAACAATTACTAAAATTTTGCTAAATTTATATTTGAACGGTTCAATTTTGCCCTAAATTATTAAAAAGCTGCTAATTTGTCGCTCAATTTTGTTACTCTGCTATCGTGGAATACCACTGACGTATCCTATTGTCAGGACTTTAATTTACGCAAATGTGAATTAATGTTTTGTCGTTCGTTCGTACATTTTTACTATAATATTTATTTAGATGCAGTGACTCACAAGCGATCTATGTAGTAGTCCTTTACTTACTGTGGCGCTAACAGTTTTACTTTCTTTAAATTAATCAGAGATATATAATATTTGTGTCATATATCATTTTTTTTCTTTGAAATGTCTGCGCTATTGGTCTGACAGGCCTTAACAGCTTTACCGGACTACTAAGACGAGCACTTAAGGCACTCAGCCGATTATATTTAGCAACCAGCTCAAGGGTGCACGGTACACTTCGGTTTCGGCTGTTACCTTGTTACGCAACATCGCGAATCTAACCAAGCTAAACAGAACTAAGCTAACTATTCATACATATAGGAATTAGTGATATACCCTAGTAACTCATACATGTATTTCGTATCGGAAAACTAAGGTAAATTAAACTAACTCGGTCCGATAAGGGAAAAAAATAAAACCCTTCCACCATACGTTTCCTTACTTGTGCGTGTATGCACGTATGTGGGGGGTGATCTGTGTTAACATTTCACATGCTCCTTTAAAGGCCTTTATAAGGGCGTTATATTAGTGGCTTTGTTGTTACGTATTATTGTAATAAAGGAAAAGTCACGGAACGTTGCTAGATTGTATATGTTAATGAAAAGGCTCTAATATAATGGAAAGATGGTATTGTTCTCGTTCGGACATGTAGAGTGGAATCGATTCATGTTAAGGCTTAAGTTAATGTGTTAAAGTGCTTTATTTATATATCCAGATAATATTTGTGAGGGTGGATGGATTTTTGTCATTTGTCAGGCAAAAAACTATTAAACTGATCCAAATGATACATTGCAATAATTTAGCTTAATTCCTACATGAGAATAAGGCATTGGCTATAATTTATAAATGTATTATCTAAATTTGATAAAATATTAAATATAAAACAATAGTTGTGTAGGTCGTATATAAATCGTTAGAATTACATGAAGATATCGTACTTATAGTGTTATGAATTATAAAGATGCAACCGTAGACGCGAAGGCGGTCACTAGTTTACTGTATAATATAATGTGATTCTAATATATCATAATCGTTTCCTTATAAAACAATGCGTGGATACAATGTTTGTAATTCACTAAATAATAAAACAACTTACAAAAGGAAATTATGTCGATATTTTTTATTAGAAGTTTCATTATAACTCAGTCTTTAGAGAAATGTACTATTAAATGCACTTTAAATTTTTCCTCTTTTATATTATAGTTGGCAAACGAGCAGGTGGGTCACTTGATGGTTTTTTTTAATATCATAGGAGGCAAATGAACAGATGGCTCACCTGATGTTAAGTGATCACCACCGTCCATAGACACTTGCAACGCCAGGGGAGTCGCAAGTGCGTTACCAGCCTGTGTTTGGGAGAAGGGGAAGTGGGAAGGGGGAGGGGAGTTGAGTATCCGGCGCTCTCACTGACCGAACGAAACGCAACAATGCAGGCACTGTTACTTCACGTCGGTTTTCTGTGAGAGGGTGGTAGTACTCCGGGTGAGCCGAACCATTCAAGCTGTAAACAGTAATAGCTTCAGCGTGGCTCTACCACCTACAAAATATAAATTCAATTATTGTTCTACAAGGAAAAGTCGTTGTTATTATGTTTGTTTATAATTTATATGTATACAAGTTTCTTTTTATTTTATTTTCGTCAGTCAATATTCTAGTACATTAGTGCTGTCATTGTCGATTATGTATGGTGGCCCTCTTGTTAGAACTTTCCAGGAAGTTGTTCTGGCAAAGCAAGAATCCATGCACCGTGGTTTTATTTCCCTTCAATTCACTTGTGCACAATAACCAAACTATATTACGTAAATTACCACCAATATCATAAAATATAGAGATAAATAACACAAGAATGTGAGTAAAATATAAAATTCATAACATGACATTCCAAGATCCCATCATAAATTCCAACTTGCCAATTTTCTTGCTGGCATACTTCGACATGCTGTCACAGTTTATTAATATCAAATATATTTACCCATTATTATCCATTATTATTATTAGAAATATATACATATAATTATGAATGTTTCATTGTTTTTCCCCTATGCGTCACTATATCATTCATTCGTTTAAGATAAAACTTGTCGTTGTACTCGTATGTCTGTGAATGAACACAGTCTACAAGAGATGGCGCACGAGTTGATTCATTCCGAATACAAGAGAAACGAACTCGCGGGCAAAAACTAGTATCACAAGTATGAGAATCAGGAATCGTCTATTGAGACAGTCGGTTAAGTTTCTAAATTCCAACTTGCCAATTTTCTTGCTGGCATACTTCGACATGCTGTCACAGTTTATTAATATCAAATATATTTACCCATTATTATCCATTATTATTATTAGAAATATATACATATAATTATGAATGTTTCATTGTTTTTCCCCTATGCGTCACTATATCATTCATTCGTTTAAGATAAAACTTGTCGTTGTACTCGTATGTCTGTGAATGAACACAGTCTACAAGAGATGGCGCACGAGTTGATTCATTCCGAATACAACAGAAACGAACTCGCGGGCAAAAACTAGTATCACAAGTATGAGAATCAGGAATCGTCTATTGAGACAGTCGGTTAAGTTTCTTATTTGCTCTTTAATGCGTATCTGTTAACTCTTTGACTATAATGAACGCCCTTTAGTCTGTAAATTGAATAAAGTACTTGAAATTCTATGTAATATTGCGTATTCGTACGTAAATCCCGTATTTGTCAAATTTTCCTTAACACCGCTGAAGTAGACGTCACGCCACACTCATCAGAGTAATGCACTATAATTTTACTACTAAATTGTTATTGCGTAATTAACTACGTACGTTAATGGTGTGACAATAAGTAAACGTCATTTTATTAGTTAGTAACACTATTCTGACGTTATGTTAACTAAAGTGATAGCAGGCTCCTTGATAATAAGTAATTCCATAATCCCTACACACTGAACACACTGGAGAATACAATACTGCCAACTGTTAAAAATAATTAGAAAAATAATACAGGCGGCGCGGCAGTCAATATATTTTTTTTAATACACGTTTTTTTAGGCATATCGTGATACTATTTCCGAATCTTTATTTTATTTTAGCAACCAATCTTCTAGTAGATTAGTACTGCTATTTTCGAGTAACAATGATATTACAATATTCTTGTGATAATTTCAATGAACTAACAAGATGGTGGTCATCTTGCTAGAACTTTCCGTGGAGTTATTGTGGCATCTCAGAATCCATGCTCCGTGGTATTATTTCCAATCCACTTCATTTGCGCACAGTAACTAAACTATATTACGTAAAACACAACCAATATTACAAAATTTAGAGCGAAATATCGCAAGATTAAGATAAAATCCACTATATGACTTTCCAAGAGCCAACCAAAAACTCCCGGCGGTCACTACTTATATACTTCTTTTAATGATTAAGTTCACTGCCTATACGTTTTTAGGCATAACATCATATTATTTCCGAATCTACAATGTTCTCACAAAAGGTTTGATTCTTTTTTAGAACTATTTAAGGAAGTTATATTGCATTTCAGAATACATGTTATATTATTTTTAATACACATCACTCGTGCACAATAACTAAATTATATAAAACACCACAATATAGGGTCATGTAAACCAAGTTTATGAACAAAGACAAAATTCTGCTAATACTGTTTATAGTAAATGTTGCCTATTTTTAAGACATAGCCATCTCGAAATATCAAAGTAGTATTTTATAGGAAACTAAAACAATTCGAAATACAAAATCATGATAAAAATGAAAGACGTTCCATTTTTTGTAATTTTTCGGTACAACCAGATAATATCACATTAATTTTGAAATTCGCTGGATACGAAACATGTTTTTGTATATTGTATACTGCTATGAGTTTTGTTATATATACTTATTATAACAGCATTCAATATTGTTTATTTCCGGCTTTGATACAATTTTCACAATCGTGTTTGACAAACTCGATATTTTTATTGTAGTAACAAATTATGTAAGTGAATTGGAGTTTTTGGCGCTTAATTTCCTTAAATAAGTTATTGATGCGGTACAATGATTGCATTTAGACCGGAAGTTTATTAGTTCTGATACATTTAAAACGTGATCAAGATTCGCTTTACTGCAAATTTACAAGCAGCGCTCCTACCGGAAATGCACATGAACTAAAATCGTATAGTTGGGTGTGATTTTGTTGCTATTCGAAATAAAATTTAAAAAAAACTACCTAATAATTCGGTCTACTGGAGATATTGGCGGTATCTTGGAATGTCATGTAGTAGATTTTATTCATCATGAACTAAAATCGTATAATTGGGTGTGATTTTGTTGCTATTCGAAATAAAATTAAAACAAACTACCCAATAACTCGGTCTACAGGAGATTTTGGCGGTATCTTGGAATCTTTTGTTTTTTCGCTCTATATTTTGTAAAATTGGTGGGGTTTTACGTAATTTAGTTCGCTTATTGTGCACAAGTGCTGTGGATGAGAAATAATAGCACGGAGCATGGATTCTGACTTGCCACAAAACTCCCTGAAAAGTTTTAACAAGACGGTCACGATTTTGTTAGTTCATTGAAATAATCGCAAGAAACTTGTAATATCATTATCTACTCGGCAATGGTAGTAATAAGAGGTCATTCAAGTTTTAAGTAAGCATTGATGGAGGATCCATGATTTTCTTATTTTTGATGACATAGGGGTTTGGGGGAAGGGTTTTGGTGGTAATTACGTCAACAGATTTAAAAATACTTAAATACTTTTTGGGAGGAGGTGGTCCTAAATTACATAAAATCTCCTTACGTATTACTAGAACGGCCACTAATCTACTAGAAGGTAAGTTGCCAAAAGTAAAAGAAATGGATTGCAAATCTTGTTAGTATAAAGTTACCTGGCGGTCTGCAACATGAGGACAGTGTACTCTCCCTCGTAGGTTACTGTGGCGGTGACGATGTTTTTAATGATAGG